>CAUYUJ010015163.1:241372-350408 GCA_963575745.1 Prorocentrum cordatum
GCGCGTGGAATCATACTTGCACCTCCCTCTAGGTCGCGTGCTGTCGGAAGTGTTAGGGGGATGGATTCGCGTTGAAGAGCTAGGGGGCTGAGATCGGGAAGCCCCGTCGCAAGGTTAGTCATCCCTTCCCCGATTGTGACCCCATCCAGCATAAACAGCTTGGGGGGGGAGAAACACACATGCTTGCGCTGTTCCCTCCGCTTTTCCCGCCCAGCCAGAGAACGATCAAGATCGTCCACACAACGACCTGACTAGCTCCTTCAGCCACGTCCAGCCGTAGCTCAGCTGCTTCTGATATTGCTTGCTGACTCGGTTGCGCCTGCTGTGTGATCAACATCAAGAACTCTCTATCTCTTGGCATATGTTGTAGCTGTTCGATTTTTCTGTCGAACAATCATGTCTTCACATGAGCGACTACGTGTTCGTTGAGGACTCTCTCGCAGCAGCAGCCTTTCTTGTTCTTTTCCTGCCAAGCAAGAACGGCTATGTAGTGGCAGTTGTGTTCTTGCTAATCGAAGCAATCTGGGGAAAGCCAGCTGGCACCACAATGTTTACGTTCCCCTTTCCCGTTCTTCCTGGGCAGCGATTCTCCGCCGTCAATGGGCAATTCGGTCCCTGGCCCCCGGGCCCAGCAGCTCACCAGGATCGAATGTCTACTGGAAGAACATTGCCCAGAAAGGCTGATAAAGCCACGACTGCTCCTAGACCTAGTGCGGCCGATCATGGGCGGCCCGAGCTTCGCACGTCTCATCAGAATGGGGGATGCCGGTGGGTGCATCATGAGGTTCGCGTCAATCCTCCCCCCTCGACGATCCATTCTATTTTCGGTCTCTTGTTTTTGATGGATTTAATCCATCAAGTCACGGAATTCTTCGTCCGCTCCCTCAGTCTCGCGAATAATGGGATAGTGAGACACCGCTGCAGGACTCCTGGCTAAACCAGAAATCTGCATCAGTAACTCATCCAATTCCAGACTCATCTCCGACCGCCCCTTTGATAGTTTTGGGAACAGCGTTTGCCGAGTGTGACCCCGTGAATGTTCTGGCAAATCGGGTTCACGAAGGCTCAACATGTCAACCGGAGACTGGGAGATTCCAATATGCTCTGCTATCTGAAGCGATGGGCGACGAAATACCTGGGGAATGGTTGAAACACCCCCTGGTTCGCCGTCCCGTTCGTCTGCCATGTTCGGTCGAGCATCATTGGAACTTCTGGTGAAACCGGCAGTTCCCCCAGCATGCCGTGTCTGTCGCTCAGCTATGTCGCGCGACTCTCCTTTTAATGATGATTTCAATGCACTTATCCGCGACTCAAATCATGCGAAGAATTCTCGATCAATACCAACATCTCGGGTGTTCGCGTCCCCTCTCTCGGGTCCACTGATGGGGCCAGGATTGAGTCAAACATACCCGATGCGATGACACTCTAAGGGTCTTCGCTGGGCAGATGAGTCACGAGCACGTCGATTGACATTCTAGAGGGAACATCCCGGCGTGGCTGATTTGCCAAGTCAACCAGATATTCGCAAGAGGATTTGAATATTCTGACATTGTGATCGGTGAATTGTCGTGTTCTAGTTTCATCGATGGGTACATATCCTCGGTAGGCTTGATCATTCAGTTTGACGTGGCTACAGCGAGTGTCCGTCAAGCAAAGGCAGACAAGTAAGTGTGATATCGCGCGCGTTCAAGGAGGGGTCCGCGCGCGTACTTTTACACCATGTGCAGTCATAAAAAGTTTCAGTGCACGCGATGACCAGCAGCGGTGCCAGACTCAACCAGATCAGCCCGATGCAGGCCAGCCTGAGCTGGGCTAGGCCAGATGGGCACAAAAGAAAATACCAGGGCCGAGAAATAATGTAACCTCGCAGGAGTTGCGTCCTAATACTGAAGGGTGCGAAAGTGTCACGCCGCCAGGCGCCCTAGATGGAAAAAGAAGAACGCGTGAGAGCTTGTGGCACACGACCTGTCTGTGGCCTTCTGGAGGCTTGGAAATGAGCACCAAGAGCAACACAGGGTATCGCGTCCACTGGGGCAAGATGATCCTAGCTGTTGGTGGTGGTGGTGGTGTTTTCTCGGCCACCTAGAAAGCCCGAATGCTACCACCATCACCGAGATCGGGATCATCTTCCCTCAGTGGAGGCACACCGCCAATACCGGTGTTGGTGTCAACCTCTAGGCCTCCGATTCCTTGGCAGGAGAGCCCCGAAATCGAATCGACACGTCGGATCGGCGATCGATATCCGTCGGATCGGAGGAAATCGGCAGCCGAGTCGGGAAAATTCGAATCGGCGGAAATCGGCAGGCCAGTAGGCCTCGATCATGACATCGGAGCCGAAATCGGAATCCCAAGTCGAGTCGAATCGGAATCGGAAACTATCGAAGTCGAATCGGGTCGAATCGGAGGAATCGAAGCGAGCCCTGCCTGGGTGCCCGATCGATCCCCTGGCAGAGCTGGCTCCGAGCACCCCCCCTCTCTCTCTCTCCCTCTTCGGTGGTGCGGTCCTCCGCCTCGGAGTCTGCGGCCGCCTCGGAGTCGTCCATCTCAGCGTTGGCCTCCGAGTCGACCGCCTCCGAGTCGTCCTCGAACTCGCCGTTGTGGTCCTCTGAGTTTTGGGGGAGGAGGAGGAGGAGGAGGAGGAGGAGGAGGAGGAGGAGGAGGAGGAGGAGGAGGAGAAGGGGGAGGGGAAGGAGGAGGAGGACGAGGAGGAGGAGGAGGAGGAGGCGGAAGAGGGGGAGGAGGAGGAGGAGGAGAAAGAAAAGGAGGAGGAGGAGGAGGAGGAGGAGGAGTTGGGTGGCAGTAGAACTAGGCCGCCTAACCTCGCGCACCGCGCCGCCCGGTGCGCGAGGCGCGACTGTATACCTCCCCGCCCTCGCGGGACCACGTTGGCAGAGGGCGCCTCGCCGACCCAGGCCGTGCTGCGCGAGGCCCGAGCATCGTCGCGCCCCTGAGGGCAGCTGGTAGAGAGCGGGCAGCGAATCGACTCACGTAGCCGATTTGTCTTGGCGCCTCCCAGCGCCAGAGGCGCCAGTGTATCGAGACCAGCTATGCGGGGCCTAAACCAGATGCGTGCAGCAGAGGTCCTACTCAATTGCACATTGCGAATAAAACCAGGGCGCATAATCCGCCACCATGCCGCTGGGCACGGAGTGGGCGTGTCCTCAGATCCTTTGCCTCATGCCTGAAGCCTGAGTCCTCACTCCTGAGGAGCCTTTAAAAGGCCCGGGCCCACAATTCTCAAATCCTTGGGCTTGGGCTTGGCGCGGTTCCCCCAGGTTTGGGGGCGTTTTCTCGCATGACTTTGTCGCACCCAAAGACGGAGGATGCGCCGCTGGATCTCCCCAAGGGGGGGGGGTTAGGACCCCCCCCCCCTTCCCCGATCCGTCGTCGGGGACCCCCCCCCTCCCCCCCTCCCCGATCCGTCGTCGGGGACCCCCCCCCCCCCCCTTTCCCCGATCCGTCGTCGGGGACCCTCCCCCCCCCTCCCCCCTTTCAAAAGGGGGGGGGGGGGTCCGACCCCCCCCCCTCCCCCCCTTTCGCCACGCCGCCCCCTGACTCCGGAACCCGACCCCCGCCACCCCTACCCCTAGTCCTCACCCTAACCCAAACCCCTAATCCTGACCCCAACCACTAACCCCAGCCCCAAAGAGTACTCACTACTCACTACTACTACTCGCTATCGCTACTCACTTCTCACTCACTTCTCACCCCCCCCCCCCCTACTCACTACTCACGACTCACTACTCACTATATCCACTACTCACTACCCACCACCCACTACTCGCTACTCACTACGCACTACTCACTACTCCCTCCTCCCTACTCACTTCTCACAACCCACTACTCAAACCTCACTACTCACTAAGCACTACTCACTACTCACTACTCACTAACCACTACTCATTACCCACTATCCACTATACAATACTCACTACTCACTACTAACTACTCATTGTCCACAAATCACTACTCACTACCCACTACTCGCTACTCGCTACTCCCTACTCCCTACACAATACTGACTACACAGTGCTCAGTACGCACTACTCGCTACTCCCATACTCGCTACTCAATACTCACTACCCACTCCCCGCTACTCACTATTCACTACTCACTACTTACTACTCCCTACTCACTAGTCACTACATAGTCTCTAGTCACTAATCACAACTCACTAGTTTCTAGTCACTTCCCACTACCCACTACTCACTAATCGCTACTCACTACCCACGATTCGCTACCCACTTCCTACTACTCACTGCTCACTACTCCCTACTCCCTACTCACTACTCACTACTCACTACTCACTACTCGCTACTCCCTGCTCGTTACTCACTAATCACTACCCACTACTCACTACTGACTACGCTCTACTCGCTACTCACTACTCACTACGCCCTACTCGCTCCTCACTACTCACCATTCGCTACTCCCTACTCGCTACTCACTTCTCACTACCCACTGCCACTACCCACTACTCTCTATTCATCATTACTCACTACTCACTACTCACTACGCACTACGTACTACTCAGTACTCACTACTCACTACTCACTACTCACTACTCACTACTCACTACTCACTACGCACTACTCACTACTCACTACCCACTACTCACTACTCATCACTCACTACGCACTACGCACTGCCCACTACTCACTTCTCATTATTCACTACTCGCCACCCACTACTCACTACCCACTACTCACTACCCACTACTCATTACTCCCTACTCCTACTCAGTACTCACTACTTGCTACTCGCTACTCACTACTCACTATTCACTACTCACTACTTGCCACTCACTACTCACTTATCAATACACACTACTCACTATTCACTACTCACTACTCCCCACTCACTCCCTACTCCCTACTCGCCACTCACTACACACTACTCACTACCCAATTCTCACTACTCACTACGCACTAACTCACTACTCACTACTCACCACTCCCTACTCCCAACTCCGTACTCCGTACACGAGGGGGGGGGGTCCGACCCCCCCCCCTTCCAGCGCCAAGGGGGAGAGGGGGGGAGGGGGGGGGGTCCAGACCCCCCCCCCCTGAAGGGGGGGAGGGGGGGGGGTTCTGGACCCCCCCCCTTTAGTGCATTCAAGGAGATCCACTGGCGCACTTTCCCAAAGAGGCCCCAAGACGGGCCAAGAGGGCCCACAAAGGCCACCAAGATGGTTCAAGAGGGCTCCGATGCCCAAATCTCGCACCAAGACGCCCAAGATGGTCACAAAACGACCAAAGAGGCCTCCGAGACGCCCCCAAAGAGCCCCAAAACCTTCCCAAGAGGGCCCCGCGAGGCCAAACTCGTTGATTGTCCATAGGTTTTTAAACGAATTTGGGGCCCTCGACTTTTCAAGCTCCCGACTCTCCAAGACGGCCCAAAAGGAGGGCCCCAACACGGCCCAAGAGGGCGCCAAGACGGCCCAAAAGACTCCCGAGTCGGCCCAAGAGGGCCCAAGGACAGCCTGTAGAGGAGCCCAAGAGGGGGAGCACGAACCGAAAATCCGAGTCTTCTGTTCCAAGAGACCCATGAGGCCCCAAAGGAGGCCCAAGAGGCCCCCAAGAGGACCCCAAGAGACCGCCAAGAAGCCCTGAAGACGCTCCCAAAGGCCCCGAAACGGCCCCCAAGAGGCATCAAAACGACCCCCAAGGGGCCCCCGAGAGGCCCCCCGCGACATCCAAACGAACATCCCAGAGGTTTACGACCCACAACCTAGGCACCGTGGCGGGATGGGCCGACGGCCATTTGATAAGGATGCGCGTGAAGGTTGCAAGGGCCGTGTAGGGCCAAAGTCGCCAAGGATGGACCGAAGGGGCAAGAATGACAGGGTAGCTTTGAAAAATTGCTAATCCTTGCTATGCGACTTGACTGTACTAGTCTCTTCTCCCCCGACTCTGCCTGCAAGATCCCTGGCCCCATCCGCGCACTGCCCTTTCACACACAGAATTTCAAACATTGTTGTTCTTCTTCTGGCAGTTTACAATCCAGCTGCAGCCGGTGATTCAACGTGATGCTCCCGCTGCAGCCTGGGCCATATTTTCGGACCGGCGTTTTGCCCCCGTCGTTCAGAATGGCGCTCGCGCCCCAGAGCGGACCTCTGTTCTGGCTCCGACTCCGTTTTCTTGGTTGTCGCCCCCCTCATTTCAAGGGGCCCAAGGACACACAAATAAATAAGCACAAAAAAAGGATTCCCCATATTTCCCATATTTTCTGGGTTTTGCCTTACCGCCCAATTCCCATATTTTCCAATTTTTCTTGGGGGTCGACGATTAATTGTGTCTGTGCGTTTTTCCCCTCCTGATCATTTCCCCTCATCCACCTTCCTCTGGCCCTCCTGCTCCTCCCATGCCGGTTCATTCCTGCTGCTGCTGCTCGTCCTCGTCCTCCTTCTTTATCGTCCACCTTGTCCTCCTGCCCACCCGCCACCTCCTCCTGTGTGCGCAGCTCCCCTTTTCTGGCTGCGCATAACACGATGGGCTCTACGCACGTCCGCAGCCAGAAAAACCCGCGCAATGGGAAGGGATGTGAGGTAAGTATAGAGTGTCGGATATGGCGCGAGCGCACCCAGCTTGCCCCCCCCCCCCCTCTCCTGATTCCCCGCCCCACCCTCCGTCCCGCCCGAGTCCTCTGGGATGCTCGTGAGCGACTTGGACGACGAGAGCACCTCGCCCGGCATCCGCTGCGAGCTCTGCCGCCGGACCACGGCCGGGCGCCGGTGCGACCGCTTGAGGCCGGACTTGAGGCGGGCCAGGTCCTAGAGGCCTCCTAGATGGATTCGGAGTAGGTGTGGTCGGAGGATCGCATCGCATCGCCGATGCATCGGCGATGCATCGGCGATGCACCAGCAACGTCGGTGATGCACCGGCGACATCGGCGCGGAAAAACTCGGGCTCCACAGCGAGCCGCATCGCCGATGCATCGGCGATGCGGCGCGGTCCTCCGACCCCATCTGCTCCGACCCCATCTAAGAGGCTAGAGGTCCTCCAGTGTCAGCACGGGGTGCGGCTTCGCCACGTCCCACAACACGCTGACGCCGTGGTCCGAGCCCCGGTCCGCGGCCTGCATCCGGATGCCCATCATGCACTCGTTCGGGTTCTCCTGCAGAGAGCAGAAGATCCACCCTCGCGATAATCACCCCGACACGCGAAGCCGTCTAGCAAACGCACCCAAAGAAGGAATCGGACAGGGCAGAGCTGTTTGGCAAACGCCCAGGGCCGTCTAGCAAACGCCCATTATCGGGTCCGGGTGGTTTGTCCTCCCTTGATCCTGGTCCGCGGAGAGCAGGAAGCACTGGGAGGCCATGTCCTGGCTGGAGCCAGGCCGCCGCAGGTGCAGGATGCGGCCGCGCTCGAAGCCCTTGAAGGTCACCTCGTTGAACGCCTCCTTCAGAGAGACGACGTCGTCTGGTCTGATGATCTGCAGGAGTGGGTGGTGGTTCTGCAGTTGGCATCCGAAGACCTTCTCCTCACCCCACGCATTGAGCACTCGGTACTCCTGCGTGTCGACCAGCAGGGTCGCATCGAAAACCATGTGACACATGCGGTTCCACCACTTCTGCCACCGCTGGCCTTCCACCTTATCGATGAGCATGGTCGTAACCTCCTGCATGGAGCCAGAGATCTCGAACTGGCTGCCCCTCACCAACTCCTGCGCGAGGTGGCCCTGGACTCTGTACCACTTCACACCGCCGTTCGGCGCCTCGAAGGAGAATTCGTACGCGAAGTCTGTTTTGAAAGTGGAACTACTGCTAAGAACTTTGTGTCCTTTTTCCTTCTCCTCCTCTCTGCGCGACCAGTAACTCTGACACATTGTCTTCAGTATCGAAATAAAGGAAGCCCGCCAGAGTACCATCCTCGGGTCCGCCAGAGGAATCTCTGCCTGCTCCGAGATCAAATGCTCTATCTCCTGACTGGTGGAATTGATGGCCCCGTCCCACCCACCCCAGCATCCATCACCAGTTTCGCAAACCAGGTTCCGTTCCTCCTCCGTCTGCTCCTGGTCCCACCTCCTCCCCGTCCCCCCTCTTCCTCCTCCTCCTCCTCCTCCTCCTCTTCCTCCTCCTCCTCCTCCTCCTCCTCCTCCTCCTCCTCCTCCTCCTCATCTTCCTCCTCCTCCTCCTCCTCCTCCTCCTCCTCTTCCTCCTCCTCCTCCTCCTCCTCCTCCTCCTCCTCCTCCTCCTCCTCCAGGCTCCAGGCACTCTCCCAAAACTCTGAGCAGGGCGAGAGTTTGCAGATTCAGCTGACTATACCGTGACGCCAGGGGGACCCCGGGATCTGATGTCGCCAAAGGGCCCACACTGCCGCGCCAGGAAGCACCAGCGGGAACCCTCGGCCCCGCCTCTCCGCCCCACCGCTGGGCAGACGGGGCGGTCCGCGAGGTCCCCTGGGGGCCGGGACAGGGGAAGGCCGCTGGCCGCGACTGGGGGGGGGGCAAGTGAGCGCTTTCTTATTCGGCGTTTCGACATTGGGCGGGAGGAGGGGGGTAGGGGGGGGCTCTGGCTCCGGACGTCTGCTTACTTAGTGCGACTGCTTGCGACGGGGCGTCCTGTGGAGGAGACTCCACCGGCCCGAAAACAGAGTCCAAAAACAGCCAAGATCCACTCCATGGGGGGGAAAGGGGGGGTGCGAGGGCCCGCGCCGATTGGCAAAACAATGAATGACACAAACGACCGCCCAGAAAGGCATCGATGCAAATTACTCCTTTGAGCATCGTTTCATCGATCCCTTGCCCTGCCGGCATCGCCGATTCCCTGGTGGTCCCCCACCCCCACCCCCTTGCGGTTGTGGGGGTGGTTCTGCTGTGGAACCCTCGTGGGGGTCTGCTGTTCGGGGCTCGTGCCGCGTGGGGTGAACGGCCGTCGTCGCCGTCGCCGTCGCCGCCGCCGTCGCCGTCGCCGCCAGCACCGCCGTCTCCGTCGCCGTCGCCGTCGCCGTCGTCGTCGTCGTCGTCGCCGCCGCCGTCGCCGTCGTCGTCGTCGTCGTCGTCCCATCTTGGGGGTGGCCCGCCCGCGGAGCCCTGGAACCCATCCCGTCTGGGAGGAGGGGGGGGGCCGCGGGCCCGAAGCCCGCGGAGCGGAGATGCCGGTGCCTTCAGATCTCGCGGGGCCCATCCCCACGCAGAAGGGTCGGCTGGTGGGGCTGAGATGCCGTGGCCAAGTGCACTGCGGGGATTGGGGCAGGTCAGAAGGTACCGCAGGATTCCCGAGCGAACCAGGCCGTGGCAACGAGAGCTCTCCAAAACGAGCAGCGGCATCAACGTCTTCGCCGGCCCTCCTGGGTCTTCCTGTCTGTCACCGCCCCAGTCTTCGCGTTGCCCCGCAGCGACCAGACCGCGGCGCCGCAGATCCGGACATAGTTGGCCAGCATCTTGGACTCCGAGCGCAGCTCCGTGATGTCCTACCGGGGGGTATGGCGGTACCCGACTTATGGGGGAATGTCGATTGGGTAGACGATTTGGAGCCCAGCCCAGGGGAGATACGAGAAGGAGAGGGAGGGAGCATCCATCCTCGAATAGCGGTGCGTCCAAATAGCCCCGCCCATGAGGGTGTATCCCCGAGTTCCGTTCTGTTTCTCAGCAGCACACGCCAGTCGGAAAAAGTAGGCAGAAACATGAGGCAGGACGGCGTTGGGAGTAGATTGGGCTTCCGCCCGCCCACCTGAAGAGAAGGGAAGAAGGCCCTTGAAGTAGGAAGGCGCCTAAAATAGATTGGGATCTGGGAGTCCAAAAAAACCTACTTTCAACGACCGGCGTGTACCTTTTGCAACGGGGAGGGGAGGGAAGAGAACTCGGGGAGCTGGGGCGAGCAATCGCCTGCGATGTCCTGCCCGGGGCGCGCCCCTCTCCCTGCGCTCCAGCGCGCCGGCGGGGCGTCTCTGCCGCGAAGATGGAGATGCGGCGCTCGGCCCTCCCTGGGCCTCCAGAGACCCCCAGAGACCTACTCCTCCAGGATTTGGGGCGCCGCTTGACCCCTCCTGGGCCTCAAGGGACCTCCAGAGACCCATTCCTCCCCCTCCTCCTCCTCCTCCTCCTCCTCCTCCTCCTCTTCCTCTTCTTCTTATGTTTATTATTCGTATTATTCTTATTAGTCTTGTTCTTCATTTTCTTCTTAATAATACTATGATTGAAATTGTCATTCTCATTATTAGTAGTATTAGTCGTATTTGTCTTATTCGCCTTAGCATTTTTATTGAATTATTAGTCGTATCGTTAGTATTGGTGTGTTTCCTTTTCTGGTTGCTAGCTCATCAGTATTAGTCATAATAGTACTAGTAATAGTAGTCGTGTTCGTATGTGTCTTAGTATTGTTAATATGTTTAGTCGTCAAATTATTATTCGTAGTATTACTCGTCGTATGCTTCTTACTATTAGTATAGTATACTCATTATTCATACTTCTATTACTCTATTACGATGATGATTATTATGCTTATTCGCATTATGAATCGTGTGATTATTAGTATGAGTATGATTAATACTATTCGTGTCAATATTAGTATTGCCATTCTTCGTCGTCATAGTAGTATGTGTTTCGCCTTAGTATGATGACTGCTCTTATTGATAATATGATTGTTATGATTCCTCATATTCGTTTTATCATTGATATTCGCAGTATGGTTATATGATTGGAATGTGTTTCTGATTAGTAGTATGCTTCGTCTTCGTCTTCGTCTTCGTCCTCCTTCTCCTCCTCCTCAGCCTCCTCCTCCTCCTCTCCCTCCCCCCCCATCCTCCTCATCGTCCTCCTCCTCCTCCCCCTTGTCCTCCTCCCTCCTCCTATTCCACCTCCTATTCCTCATCATATTCCTCCTCCTATTCCTCCTCCTATTCCTCCTCCTCCTCCTCGTCCATCCCTGCTCCTTATAGATAAAACCTCCCTGCAGCACCCCGAAGCCGGTCGAAAGGGTGGGCCAGGCGTTTCGCATGAATCTTCCTCACCAATCATGATCCTGAAGCCTAGAATTTGCGAGCTTCACGGATGGAGGATGGTAGGTTTTCAGAATGCGGCCCTCGCCGTAGCGCCGCGCAAAGTCGTTAAACAAATGCAAGACAGACGTAGAGCGGCCCGTTTCCAAATTGTGGCCTCCGCCTTAGCGCCGCGCACACTCGCACAAAAAAATCGCAAGAGCTTCACATATGTAGGGCGGCCCGTTTTCAAAATGTGGTTCTCGCATTAGCACCGCGCACTCTTGTCTCAGAAATGTGCTGGAGCTTAACGGATGGAAGGCGGCCCGTTTTCAAAATGTGGTTTTCGCCTGAGCGCCACACAGAGTCGTGTTGACTAATTCGCTGGAGCTTCACGGATGGAGGGCGGCCCGTCTTCAAAATGTGGTTCTCGCCGTAGCGTTGCGCAGATGTATCTTAACAGTTTGCGGCGGATTGAAAGATTCGTATGGGTGACGTCCTCGGACTCATGTTGTGGCACGTTTAAGCTATGTCAAGACGCTACAGTCATGCTGATTCGCGGTGTTGAAGTCCCACGAACGGTGTTGTGGCGCGACTGAGAACTGCCAAGTCGTGACAGTCACGTCGATGCGCTGCGTTCAAGTCTCACGGAAGCTGCTTTGGCACGATTGCGGATCATCAGACGGTTGTCTTCTAATGGACCACTTCCCGCAATGAAAATGCATGTTTGCGGGCACCTCCGAAGAGGGAACTTGGAGGGAAGGTTACTTGCCACATCGTTGTGCGTCCCTGGGTTTGCACTGGCCTCCTCTTCCTCCTCCTCCTCCTCCTCCCCCTCCGCCTCCGTAGCAATGTTGGCTCAACCAACCGTTTGGGCTCAGGCCATTTTGGCACAGAGCCCAGCGCGCCTCGGCACTTCCACGCAGTGCTTGACGGACTTGCCTCCACAGAGCACGCCAGCTCGTGAGGTTCGACCACGACCGAAGCTAATGATGGCGAAGTGGACTAGAAAGACGAATCAATGGTTCCGTCGTGCCAACTGCAACCGTTGCGAGTGGAACACAGTTCTCCAGCAGCGCAAGTGCCAGTGCCAGCAGCGCGGCAGCCAGGTCTCGCTGCATCGTGGCCCTGGCACGAACCACCGACGCAGAGCAGTTACTTTCGACGAGCTGCAGCCGCAAGGCACGGGGGAGATCTTTCATGATGCTCTGGAGTACCCGACCTCGGAGCAGACCCCGAACGGCACCCTGAAGTCACGCAGACGCAGCCCATCGCCCGCCTTCGCACAGGGCCGCGGCAGAGGTGGCGACAAGGCTCGCGGCCAAGGCAAAAGCCAATGTGCTCCAACGATCCGCTCACTCTTGCAGCAAGCCCTGGAGGCTACGAACAACGCTGCACGCTGCAGATGCCCGTCCAGAGGATTGAGGGCACGCCCACTTCTACGGCGGACACAAACCTCGTAGACTGCCTCGAGAGGGCCGACTGTGCGCACCGCCACGCCGAGCACCTGCACGAGCAGGCGGCGGCGTCGGTGGTCAGACTGCAGGCCAACCTTCAGGCAGCACAGATCAAGGAGCCCACCGCCGCCCTCAAGCTCGCCGAGGCCAAAGGGGGGCCAAGGCATCCGCAGCCCGCGCTTTGGCGCGGGCCGAGGGAGAGCAGGGGGAGGCGGCAACAGCACGTGGCGACATGGACAAGGCAGCGATGTTCAAGCTAGTATGGAACGAGGATTTCTTCTACCAGCTCACCGAACTAGAGTGCACGGATGAGGAGCGCCGCAGCCTTGAGAAGCTACACGCGGACCTCAAAGCGACAAGGTCTGCCTTAGACAACCTTGGCAAGCATATTCACAAGTGGCTCGAGTAGGCCAAGCAGTCCAAAGCGTCCATCTCCGAGAGGATGGCGAAGAAAAGGAAGTCTGACACGGACACAGGCATGTGGGTGGACCCCAAGACGAACCCCAAGGCGGACGACTCCCAGAACCAGCGCTTGGAGGAAGCCACCGCCAAGGCCGTGCCCACCGACACGAAGCCCGTCGACGTCGGCAATGGGGCAAAGCTACCGGAGGAGGGCAAGAAGCTCTCCAAGGCCAAGGACAGGTGCCCAGCGAGCACGGCGCCGGCGGCCTCGGCTTCCCCAGCAGCTCGACAAACGGCGCAGGGGGCGCCTCAACCCCGCAAGTCTGAGGCCGCCGACGGGGACACCCACGTGTCCGTAGCGAACATCACAGAGCTCTTCGACAAGTGTTCGAAACACTCAATGTGGGGAGTGTTGGAAACCCATGTCCACGAAGCTCAAGAGCTGCAGCGCCGGGACAGCAAAGCCCGCGGGAAGAAGCGGAGATTGCACGCGAACCCAGCAAGGGCGTCGGGCAAGCTGGCGTCCAAGGCGAAGCAGCACAAGTCGAACGAGGGCGGGGAGATGTTCCTCGCCCGCAAGCGTTTTCAAGCACAGCTACTACCTGAAGCTAGAACGGCGCGGGCACAGCTTGCAGCAGCAGGCACGGACGCGTTCGACGGCTTCCTGCCCATCGTGCTCCACATGGTTGGCTACAGCATCCTTTTTGTGTTCATGCACGGCCACTCGTCCACCGAGAAGGTCGGCGTCAACAGACGGCGGCATGGCCGTCTAGGCGCGATGCTCCAGCCGGCCAGGATGCCATGGGCCGTCGTGGGCGACTTCAACGCGCCGCCAGAAGTCCTCCAGGCCTCCCAGTTTGCAACGGAGGTTGGCGGCCAGGTGCGCATTGCGCTTGGAGGCGGAACGTGTGCGCAGAAAAAAGAAAGAGGATACGCATCTCGACTACATGTTGCTTGCTGAGTCAGCCATCCCATGTGTAAAGGATCTACGTCAGGTGAAGGATGCGCCGTGGCGACAGCATGTCGGGCTCCATGTGACCCTGAGGAGTTCGGGGCTCCAACTCGTCACCCGAGTGCTGGATACCCCCCGAAGCTCCCTCAGGTGACTCGCCTGACTGCTGCCCCTGCCCTGGGATCCAAAAGCAGTGAAGCCAAAATTAAGCGTCTCGTGGCCCAGCAAGAGGCCTACGAGAACCGATGCAACTTCCTCTCGTCTCTCTCTGGGGACTGCTTGGAGAAGCAGTCGCACTCGCAGGCCAGTTTTGAGTAGGGGCCTGGGGAGCAGAGCCCTATGCAGCAGTCTTCGGGGATTTTGATTGCGAGCCACTCAACCGATCCAGTTGCGACGCAAACGCAGCGTGAACAGCCTGAATGCCCAGACGAACCAGACCCTTGGGCTGATGAGTCTGATTTCCATCCGGCGTTCTTCCCGCCCCCCTCGTCGCCTCCCGACGCCCGCCAAACCCTCGCGCCCAGGCCCAGTGACAGCGAGGACCCGCTTGACCAGGCCACCCTAACGCGTGCCGCGAAGAAAGATGGCCCGTCTTCCGAGTCAAGACCCGCCAGACCTCACCCCAATTCGTGCCAGCCCCCCGACGTCAGCGAACAGGTTAATGTGCCAAACAAGTATATAAACACTCCAGGAGCTGAGCCCGATGAGCCCCCTCTCAAGAAGGATCTCACTGGCCCCGAAGCCCCGCAACAGGCCTGTTTCAAGATCCCCGCGGAAATTTGGAGTTTCACCAGATCCGAAGTCGGGTTTGCTTCAGGGGCCAGTTGTTTAGAATATGTCCACCCTCCCGGACCCTCCCCTGCTGTGCTCCGTAACCCTTAGGCTCAAAGAAAGACACTCCGCTACAATTCCAGGCTCGTACGCAGCTTTCGCCACAGCCACTGAGCACACGATCGACAAACATCATGGCCAGGCGATGACAGGCCCATGCAGAGCGCATGGCCCACAGCTGCGAGAGCGCGCAGTCCATGCCGCCAACCACCGACGCCAGGCACGCACGCGACATGCGCGGGCCCAGTGGTGGACGCGACTATTCACAGTGCTTTCAAGTGTCCTACGCCATGTGCAGCGAGGTAACGGACAGATGCAGTTGGAGTCACATCGAAGAGCATGTCACACGATGTCGCAGGAAGTGCCCGACCAGATCCATGCGCTACTGCGGCCCAACAAGGACCCCCCATGGGAACGCTGGCAGGAGCTGCTGACTTCTGGAGCAGACGCCCCTACTGCGGTGTTGGAATCATGAGAACGGTGCGCCAAACGAGTAGCAGAACGGGCACAACGTCAAGCTATCTTTAAATCACTTCGTGATTTTCGCAGTTGGGTTGAGGAGCCGATTTCCAACGGTACACTACATAAATCACTCAAACCAGAGGCGCTCCAGGAGTTGAACATGTGACAGCACAGGGCACGGCCTTCCACCCACGTGACATCACTGATGAGAAGGCGAAGCCATTCATGGCCTCGTGGGCCCCCGAGGAGCCCGACCTGTCATCAGTGCGTGGTGTATTCCATCAGATCCAAGTTGTTGCTGAAGATAGGCCGCTTCCCGACAGCACGCCCGATGTGATCAAAGGGGCATGCTCTAAGATGAAAGCGCCCCCCAGGACTGGGGGTCGACGCGTTCACGCCTGTTGACTTCCAGCGACTATCGCCAGAAGGCCAGCAGGAGCTGGCCCTTCTCATGATGGCGATCGACCACACACTCACGTGGCCTGTGCAGACACAGCGTGTCTTGGGCAAACTCACGCTCAAGAAGAATGGAGCTGACAGGGCTACCGGCATGATCTCGATGCTCGGCAAGGTATGGTCGATGATACGTGAAGTCCAGGCATAGAAGTGGGCCCAATACCATCATGCGGAGTGAGATGCTGCGATCAAGGGCAACTCATGCCTGCAGGAAGCCTTTCTGCGGGCACTGGATGAAGAGGTGGCCCACTCTTTCAAGATGACACATGCTCATGCTATGCTCGATATTGAAGCCGTTTGCGATTCGATCCCGTGGCAGCCGTTGGCGGAGGCAGCCATTTCATTAGAGTACCCAGTCGGTGTTCTGCATCTTGAGCTGGCCCAATGTATTTCACCAAGGGCTCTTGAACAGGCTGGAGCGGTTACGAAAGTATTTGAACCACCCCGCTCTGCTGTCCAAGGCCTCCGAGGAGGCACTGGTTGTCAATATCGTTCAAGCATTTTGTCATGATGAAGATAACAGTTGCCCATCCTCCATTGAAGCACAGTCGCTGGGTCGACGACCTTTCGCAGAGCATGACAGGATCCAGCAAGGCAGTTGTCACTCATGTCGCAGATTGCATCGTACACACATGCCAGTTGTTGGAGACCAGGGGGCCCAAAGTTTCGCCCGACTCGATTGTCATGTCTTCCAAGATTGCTGACACCAAGGCCATTGTGAGAGCAGTCAGACGTCGATGCTACGCTGTACGCGGAGTCACCCAAGCAGCTTACTTGGGAGTGGATTTCGGATGCGGACGCCACGCCAGATGTACACGACGACTGCGAGAAAAGAAACATGCGCTGATGACGGAGAAGATTCGAAAGTTTACACGTGCGTCGAGGAAATATAAGACCATGGCCAAACTAAAGCTGCAGGGAGGCTTACCCGCAGGCCTGTACGGCCACCAGATCCACGGAGCCTTTGGACGTCACCTCCAGCTGGCCCAGGCTTGCTCTAGTGCTAGCCGAGGTCGATGCCTCACTACGGCACTGGATCTGAAGGCTCCTGGACGAGACCCTGCGATCCGACTTACAGTACAGCTGGTGGATCTCTGGTTGAAATCATGGAGAGACCACCCCAACCTACGACGTGATATTACGGCGGCGTGGTCTCTCACATATATATATATATATACACGAAGATGCAGGCCCTACCTGTGGCGGACCAAACACGAAACGTCCGAGGCCTCAATGCAGTAGTCATTCTCACGCTATTACGGGCTGGATGGGGCCCTCACCAACCCAACCAATGGAGGTACGCGACTACCGATGGAGGATGGGAACAGTGGGAGTTTCCAGACCACAGCTACACGGGCGACCTGCATCGCAATGTGCACGATCACCTCCTACGTGACCTTGAGGCATCTGCGGCTCGGACCAGATGGATCAAGGCATCTTACCACTGCGCAGTAGGTGGGCTCGAGCGTGGAGTGGACATGGACTCGTACCAACGCCTCCTACGCCAGTTGGAGCACTCTCCGCATGGCCACCAGCTGGCAGAGACGATGCTAGCGGTGGCGGCAGGAGGATGCTGGCCCAAGGCCTGCCGCAAGCAGCAGCTCGCCCGCTACCAGGGCGACGACCTCTGTGACAGATGCGGACAGGCTCCTGAGACATTACGGCATCGGTTCTGGGAATGCGAGAAGAACCGAGGCTCACCTGCTTATGAGGCCAGCGCCCAACTCACCCCCGCCGCCCTCGCTCAATGCGATAGTGATGAAGGTTTCTGGCTCAGAGGCCTCCTGCCGCTCCCGTGGACTTGGGTCTCCGAACCTCCGCAAGATGACCACTGGAGCCTCGACGGCCTCGAAGGGGTCTCTGCGGGCTGACTTGGAGAGGGAACCCAATGTGAGCCCCGAATCCTCTCTGGTGGTGCGCCGGGAGGGCCTGAGTCTAAATGGCCCAGGCTCCGACGTGTAGGTATTGATATCGCGTGCTTTCACTCTCTAGAGCCCCTGTCTTTGAAGGCGTCTGTCTTGGGACCCCTCAGTGGCAGCCGTCAAGTAGTAGCTAGGGGTGAAATCCGTTTGGCTTTAGAGTGCAGTACTGGATGTATGGTGTATTTTACCGACTATGAACCGCTCGCTGCTGGCTGGCACTCACGTACGTTTGACCAGCCCAGTGGGCCCGATGCAGATCTGTGAGCTAAAATTCGCGATGTTTTAATCGATCGGCCACCGTCTCATTTCAGTTATCTTTACGCACAACCACCAGTCTATGTTTGATATTGTGGCGGGGAAGGCCCGCAGTGCTCTCGTTATTGTCAACACTGTTGCTGATCACTTAGCTGACGCAGTCGCCCAGAATGCACGCGTCCCCGCCACTGAAAGTCACGACATCAATATCCATGAGCATAGGGCCATGTTGGTCCGAATGAGGCTCTTGCGGGCCACCCCTGATTCCTTTAAAGCCGAGGAAGATAAAGCCGCCGCGGCCAGGGACTGGAAAAGTGAGGGGGTACCCCTCCTCCCCAAACCCCGCCCCGCCCCGCTGCGGCTGCTCTCTCCTCCCTGCTCTCGGCTCATATGCTCTCGGAGTGTCAGCGTCGATGCCTCAGATGCTGTGGGTCAGCTTCCGCCTCCACAGCTGAGGCTTGGACTCCTGGACAGCCACCAGGTGCCGTGGTCTTGTGAATGTTAATGGCACTGTGTTCTCCCCCCCTGTCGGGGCTCGCATGTGTGTTGCTGGGGGGGGGCCTGCATCCAGCCCACCTCCTCAACTTCCACTGCGTACTCCAATTAAGGTTTTGTAGTTCGTGTGGGGGGCCATAGCTGCCAAACAGCCGTGCTCCTTGGGTAAGCCTTGTAATACCCTCCCCACACGCACAGCGTATTGAAGCTGGAGTTTCCCCTAAGACCCTTGGCAAGGCCGACGCAAGGCGGCAGCAGGGGGAGCAGCTTCAAGTGATACCTAACTTGCATTCGCAATGGGGATCTCAATCTCAATCTCCTCCTCCTCCTCCTCCTCCTCCTCCTCCTCCTCCTCCTTCTCATCCTCCTCCTCCTCTTCCCTCGTTCCCCATCTTCAGGCGGGCATTCAGAAGCCGACGGCGACGGTGATCGGTCGTTAACGTCCCAGAAATGGCGTTATGGTACGATGTCAGAATGTCAGGGAGCAACAGTCATGTTGATTCGCGGTGCTGAAGTCTCATGTGTTCTGGCACGATTCAGGATCGTCAAGACGCAACAGTAGAGGTTATTCGCGGCGTCGATGTCTCAGGAATGGCGTTCTGGCCCAATTCCAAGATGTTCAAACGGTTGTCTTCCGACGATGCATTTCCCTCAGTGAGCCCTCTATGGGGCCGACGGAGAGGGAGCTTGGAGGGAGGGCGCATTGCAACATCATTGATGCATCCTGGGTTTACACTGGTCATCCTGCTCCTCCGCCTCTTCCTCATAGTCCACGCCGCCCGCGGAAATGGCGGTCCCAGCGGCTCTAGAGGTGCCTCCAGCTGCCTGGCCGTCCCTGGGTTCCGCCGCAGTCCCAGGTGTTCGTCCCTCTCCTCCTCCCCCACCTTCCACTCCTCCTCCTCCTCCTCCTCCTCCTCCTCCTCCTCCTCCTCCTCCTCCTCGCCCTCCTTCTCTTCCTCCTCCTCTTCCTCCTCCTTCCCCTCCTCCATTCCCTCCTTATAGATAACCCCTCCCTGTCGCACTCAGAGGCCAGTTTTTAGGGCGGGCCGGGCGTTTCGCCTTAGACTTCCTCACCATGTATGACTCTGAAGCTTGAAAAGTGGCAACAGTTTCACGGATTGAGGGCGGATGGTTTTCAAAATGTGGCTCTCGTCCGTTCGTTTGTTAATTGCAAGAGCTTCACGGATTGAGGGCGGGTGGTTTTCCATATGTGGCTATCGTCTTCGCGCCGCGCACGTTCGTTTTTCAAAATTGCAAGACTTTCACGGGTTGAGGGCAGGTGGTTTTCAACATGTGGCTCTCGCCTTAGCGCCGCGCACATTCGTGTTAAAAATTCGCAAGAGGAGGGCGGGTCGTTTTCAAAATGTGGCTCTCGCCTCAGCGCCGCGCACATTCGTTTAAACCAACTGCAAGACGTTCAAAGGATTGAGGGCGGGTGGTTTTCAAAATGTGGCTCTCGCCTTAGCACCGCGCGCATTCGTTTCGAAAATTTGCAAGACTTTCACGGATTGAGGGCGGGTGGCTTTCGATATGTGGCTCTCGCCTTAGCGCCGCGCACATTCGTTTTAAGCATTTGCTCTAGATTCACGGGTTCCCATGATCAACGTATCAGAAATGGTGTTTAGGAGGGGTTCAGGATTATGCGGGCGCAACAGTTATGTTGATTCGCTGTGTTGACGTCCCAAAAACGGCGTTCTGGCACGGTTCTGGATCGTCAAGACGCAGCAGTCAAGTTGATACGTGGCGTTGAAATTCCGAAAACAATGTTTTGGCACACTTCAGGATCTACGAACTGTTGTCTTCCAACGAGGCAGGTCCCTCAATGGAAATGAACCGTTGTAAGGGCCTATGAAGAGGCAGCTTGTAGGGAGGGACTTCAACATCGTTGATGACTCTTGGGTCTCCACTGGTTCTCCTCCTCCTCCGCCTCCTCCTCCTCCGCCTCCTCCTCGTCCGCCTGCGCCTCCTCCTCCTCCTACTCCTCCTCCTCCTCCTCCTCCTCCTCCTCCTCCTCCTCCTCCTCCTCTTCCTCCTCCTCGACCTCCACCTCCACCTACACCTCCACCTCCTCCTCGTCCTCCTCCTTCTCCTCTCCTCATCCGTCTCCTCCTCCTCCTCCTCCGCCTCCTCCTCCTCTGTCTCCTCTTCCTCCTCTTCCTCCTCCTCCTCCTCCTCCTCCTCCCTCCTCCTCCTCCTCCTCCTCCTCCCTCCTCTTACTCCTCCCCCTCCTCCTCCTGTTCCTCCTCCTCCTCCTTCTCCTCCTCCTCCTCTTCCTCCTCCTCCTTCTCTCTCTCCCCCCCCCCCCCCCTCCTCCTCCACTTCCTCCTCATCCTCCCCGTCCTCCTCCTCCACTTCCTCTTCCTCCTCCTCCTCATTCTCTTCCTCCTCCTTCTCCTCCTCCTCCTCCTCCTCATGTTCCTCCTCCTTTGTGTCCTTCCTCTTCCTCTACTCCTTAGCATTATTTAATCTTAGTATAAACAAGACAAGTCGTATCATTATTCGTTTTATCCTCATCATTCGTGTTCGAATTAGATTCGTCTGATTATTAGTTGTAGTATGAATATTAGGTTTATTCGTACTAGTAGTCTTCCTCTTCTGATCAGTAGTATCATTAAGATTCGTACTACTAATAATATCCGCCCCAATCGAACAGTATCACTATTCAAGGCATTCGTGCTATTATGTGCGTTGCTCTTATGCTTTTTCTTTGTATTAATATCATTATCGTTGTTCATAATCATTATCCGCCTCCTCTTCCTCCTCCCCCTCCTCGTCCTCCTCCTCCTCCTCGTCTTCCCCCTTCTCCTCCTCCTCCGCATCCTCCTCCTCCTCCTCCTTCTCTTCCCTTCACCGCCCGCCCCATGCCCCGAGTCTGTGGCAGGAGCGTCAGCTCGTCGTTGTCGTTGTTGTCGTTTTCGTCGTCGTGGTTGTCGTCGTCGTCGTCGTCGTCGTCGTCGTCGTCGTCGTCGTCGTCGTCCTTCTGGGTCGGCGTCACCGGCCGTAAGGCCTTCACACTACGAATTATGCACACTCTCGCACCGTGCGCTGTTTGGTGTCGTGTTCCTGTGCACTGTAGCCCCGATGCCACAGAGATACGATAAGCTAGCTGTTTGCGGTTTGTGGGGCGCTGCAGCGCACCAAAACAACGCCGTGTTTGCCCTCCTGAGGCGAAGTCTTCGTTCGAAATTTCAAGGGGGAAGGGGGTACATAGGCAAGACGGATGGCATAGGTGGGGAGGTAGGGGAAGGCGGGGGAGGAGAAGGGGAGGGGAGAGGGGAAGGGGAAGCGGAGAGGGAAGGAAAGAGGGAGAAAGGAGGGGGCAAAAGGATGCGGTCGTCCCGAAAGGCCCGAAAGGAGAGGATTCCAACAACGTCGCGTGCGAGCTTGCCTCACTGGCATTATTTGTGAGGAAGGCGCCCCGTCCTGGCCGATGCCAACGACGCCCACCACGGCGTCGTCGTCGCCAGTCTGCGCCACGGTGCTCCAGAGAAGTTCGCGTGTCTGGCCGCTCTTGGTGATGACAGTGAACTCGAAATTTGTAATCTCCTGGCCCAGCAGTCCCTGCCCTAGCATTGCCCGAACCGAATCCGCCTGTTCTTCTGTCGCCAAGAAATCCGCGAACTTCTCCCCCATCGCCTCGTCCCTGCTGTAGCCAGTCAGCACCTCAGCCTTCCAGGTAGTAATCCTGCTCCTATTCCTCCTCCTCCTCCTCCTCCTCCTCCTCCTCCTCCTCCTCCTCCTCTTCTTCCTCCGCGAATTCCCTGGGAGAAGGGCGGGGGTGACAGGGAGGGGAGGGGGACGGGGTGGAGGCGATGGGGGGGGCGAAGGGGGAGCGGGAGCGAAACGGAGATTGTGAGCGTTTTCTTATTCGGCGTTTCGACATCGAGCGGAAAAGGAGGGGGAGGGGTGGGGGTCTGGGTGCGGCTGTTTGCAGAAGTGCGTCCTGTGGTGGAGAAGCTCCCCACCTTCCCGAAACAGGCGCCAACAGCAGCCAAGATCTGCTCCGACGGGGGGGGGGAGGGAGGGGGCCAGGGCCCGCGCCGATCGGCATAATAAAAAAAACGACCACGTGGCACTCCCGTGTCTGGGCCTTCTTGTTGAACTCGACGATTCCTCCTCTTCCTCCTCCTCCTCCTCCTCCTCCTCCTCCTCCTCCTCCTCTTCTTCCTCCGCGAATTCCCCGTGAAAAGGACAGGGTGACAAGGAGGGGGGGGGGACAAGGGTGGAGACGATGGGGGGGGCGAAGGGGGAGCGGGAGGGCGACGGGGAGCAGGACTCCCGTGTCCGGGCCTTCTTGTTGAACTCGACGATCCTGTTCCCCACGTCGACGGAGATGAGCGGCGCGTTGACAGCGCCTATGAGCTGCGCCAGGTCCTGCGCGGCCAGCTCCGCCTGCGCCAAGCTACGGCCGAGCGCCGTGGTCTCCTGCCCAACGTACAGCGCGCCCTGGAGCTGTCCCTCGGCGTCCACGCGAGGAGATGCCCCCAGCAGCACCTCGAAGCGCTCAAATCTGTGCTGCTGCTGGTTTATAAGTGCACGTTCACATGCAAATCTGTATGTCTATACATGTGTATATATATTTATACACACTAGAACCATCGCGCGCTCCGCGCGCGCTCAAGTTCCAGCTAGGCTTGATGGGCGAATCCATGGAATATCATCCTTGTCGTTTCTTGTATCCAGGGACTCTCTTGGAGGCCCTGCGCAAGCCTCGGAATCGCATAGAAGGGGAACTGCGCAAACGCAGAAATCATTAATTGCCATTAGGTATTCAACCATTTGGGGCCCTCGCAGGCTTCCTGGTTTCTTTTCTGGGGCCTTAACTGTGGTCTGTTGTGCAAGAATAGACAAGGGGGCGAACTTGGAAAAAAAAAAAAACAAAAAAAACGGAATGGTGGGATCTCCTTTTTTTCATATTGTAGTAGTGCCTGGGCTGCGGGCTAGACGCTTTCTGCATGCAGGCCACGGTCTGTTGGGATGCCTCTCGGGGTCTTCGTGCAAAAATAAGCAGGGGGTGAGTTCGCAAAAAAAGGAATTCCAAAATTCCACTGCTTCAACTCATAGGATCATGGGACCTCGATTTCTACAATGGTTTCAGGGGCAACCAAGAGGGCACGAAGACGATCCAAGAGAGTGCCAAGACAGGGTCAGAGAGTTCAACAGCATTCCCGAAACATTTTTGCATGTGACCCCGAAGTCTTGATGGGGCTCGAGGAAGAGGATAGTGAGTAGGAGTCCCAACTTGAAATAAAAAAGAATCTCTGAAATTCCTACTTTTCTTCAAATTCCTCGGTCTTGGAGCGTTGGAAGCGGGAAAACGTGAGAAGGCGAAAAACGTCGACGAAAACCGCTGGAAAGCAACGATTTTACCCTCTGGGGCACTGCGAAGACGAAGCCAGCGAGTATGCCGAAAATGTACGTTTTACAAAGGAAATGGGCCGATGTTTGCCTCTTGAAGGCCATATTCAAGCCATCTCGGGCCCTCTTGGGGCGCTCTTGGGCGTCTTCGGGGCCTCTTCAGGCTTTCTTGACCACCTAGACGGCCCGCGTGGCCTGTCGTGGGGCAATTTGGAAGCGGCCCGGGGCAGTCCCGGGGGGTCTGTGACCCCCCAAAGGTTCGGGGGGGCGGCCATGGGGGATAACGCCACCGATTTTGGCCCCCCCCCGGTCTACTCATATATATATATAATGTATATGTCTATATATATATATATATATATATATATGTGTACATATCTATGCATCTCACACAGCTATACACGTATGCTCACACAGCTATAGCTATCATGTATATACGTGCATATATACATATATATACACACAAGGACAAACGTACACACACACACATGCACACACACGCACATACGCACGCACGCACGCACGCACGCACGCACGCACCCACACACTCACAGAGACAGACAGACAGACACACACACACACACACAGACAGACAGGCAGGCAGACAGACAGACAGACACACAGGCAGACAGACAGACATGCATGCATACATACGTACATACAGACAGACAGACAGACATGCACAGCACACACACACACACACCTGTTGCGGCGTCGCGGCCGCGCGCGCAGTGACGCAGCGGAGCCGACCAATCGGAGGGCGGGAGCGCGCCGGGCCCTCATGCATCTACCAGCCTTCTACACACGAGTTCTCCTGTGTTTCTTCGACACGCCGCTCGCTGCAAGCGACGAAGGGGACGGGTTTACACCGAATCCCACCAGCCCTCTGGGCTTAGATGGTCTAACAGTATTCTTCTCGCCTCTTCCAAAACCCTCTTCCCTTCGAGGAGGGGTACCCTCCCCCCACTCTGGGAGTCGCGAAGTGTCAGGATGTCCTGTTTCGCCCAAGATGGCTCCAAGAGCCGATGCTCCAAGATGGCCCCCGAGATTGCTCAAGTAGCCAATGATGGTTCAAGATGGCTTCCGACATGCCTCCAAGAGGCCCCAAGAGAACTACAAGACGGCTACAAGTGCTATCGGAGCCCTCTCAGGACTTCCACAAGACGCCCAAATCCTTCACAAACCAACAGATCACTGATGTTTTCCTGCTCGCCGTATCGCTTCCGATGCGATTTGGGGGCCTCAACACTGACCCAGGATAGCCCAAGAGAGCTTCAAGAGGGGCCTAAGTATTCAACTGGGCATCGTTTCTGGATGGGCTTGTGGGGATGCGCAAAGTGTCAAGGATTATATTCCGTATGGAAGTGCGCGGAAAATCTGCAGGCATGCGAACCGCGTGTAGGCGCCACCAGAACGAACAAATCAGGAGGTGCAGGGAACGGAAGCGCGAGTAAAGGAGCAGCGCCCACAGCCAGCCTGACCGAGGAGGGAGGAGGAGGAGCGGGGAGCCACCACTGAACAGCGCCAGGCAATCGAGCGGCCGCGGCGCATGCCGAACGAGCAGCTGAGCGAGCCAGAGGCAGGCCAAGCCAGAAGACGAGTGCAGAAACGGCCGAGGCCGACCAGGGTAGGGGCGGCGGAGAAAGCGACAGGGAGGGCAACAGACCAGGAAAGGAGGAAGTGGCTGGATGATGGCCCTGCGACATCAGCCGCAACCAGCCCTGAAGCGGTAGCACAGCACCGACAGGCATCGCCAGGTTGAGGCGAAGGCAGACACACACACACACACACACACACACACACACACACACACACGCACGCACATGTATGTGTTTGCCAGCGTGGACCCCAAAAAGTGAGTTTTCGCACTCTGGTGGTGAAGGCTGTGTGGTGGAAGATATGTAGTGGAGGCCATGTGGTGGAAACTACGTGGTGCAAGCCATGTGGTGAACCATGTGGTAGAAGCTGTGTGGCGAATCCCACGAAAGCGGCAACGGGTGGCAATGGGAGGCAATGGGCGACGTCGGGCGGCAACGGTCCAGAACGTGGCGAATCGTCGACATCCCCACCCAAGCGGCAACGGGCGGCAACGGGCGGCAACGGGCGGCATCGGGCCAGAACGTAGCGAATCCGCGACGCACCCACAAAGCGGCAACAGGCGGCGGCAGGCGGCAACGGGCCAGAACGTGGCGCATCCTCGACGCACCCACGCAGTTCCTTTGGAGGAGAAGCAAAAACTCCGCAGTGCAAGCACTGTTTGGAGACTACGTTTATGCATATATATATATATACATACATAAGTGTGTATACATATATATATATATATATATATATATATATGCACTAGAACCATCGCGTGCGCTTCGCGCGCGCTCAGGTTCTAGCCCAGGCCGAGGGGGCGCTGGACGATCGTGGACAACGCTATCAAGCACAGGCGCGCGACGGCATCTGAGGAGCTTCTGGGGTGTTCCGCGTGCTTCGTCAACTGGCTGTTGGAGGCACCTCTTGGGTGCTTCTTGGGGGGGCGTCTGAGGGTCCCTTGGGGGCATCGGTTCTGCAATCTGAAGCCGTCATTGGCCGTCTTGGCTGCGTGGAGGCCCGACTTGAGGCCACCTGCGGCCAGATTGAGGCAATCCGGAAGCCTCCCGGGGGCCTCCTGGAAGCAGTTTGGACGCATCGAGGGCACTCTTGGACTATCGTAAAGCCTCTTGGACGTCTCCTAGGGGCCTTTTAAGCCCTCGGGAAGCTTTTGGGGTCCTCGTCGGACCGCTTGGGGGCCTCTTGCAGCCTCCTGTGGGCCTTGTGGGGGGACCGCTCTGCTGTTGGGTCGCGTTCCCCTTCTTGGGTCTCTCTTGGGGTTCTTGGGGCCCTCTCGGGCCGTCTTGGGCGCCTCAAGCACCGTCTTGGGGCCCTCGCGGGCCGTCTTGGGGCCCTCTTGGAGGCCTCTTCCTCTATGTGGGAGCGGTAATGGAAGCCTCTTGGGCCGTCTTGGAGCATCGGGATGCCAAAAGGCCGAAAAAGTAAAACCCGTCAAAGCCCAATCGTAAAACAATGAGTTGTGCCTCTTGGGGCCACCTTGGGAGATCTCTTGGAACCTCATCGGCCCTCTTGGGAGCTTCTCGGGGGCCTCTTGGATCCGATTGGGGGCCTCTTGGGACTTCCCGAGAATCTCTCGGGGTAGAAAGCTCGGATTCTCGGTTCGTGTTTCCCTTCTTGGGCCTCTCTTGGGGCCGTCTTGGGCGCCTCAGGTACCGCCTTGGGGCCCTCGTGGGCCGCCCAGGGCCCTCTTGGAAGCCTCTTCGGCTATCTTGAAGCTGTCTGGGAGGCCTCTTCCTCCTTCTCGTCCCCCTCCTCCTCCTCCTCCCACTCCAGCTCTCTCTCCTCCTGATCTTCCTCCTCCTCATGCAGCGTGTTCCGGAAGGCTCCCGCCGGAACATGCTGTGCACAAATGCTGTCATTGCTCCCGCCACCGTGCCCTGGGTGGTGGGTCAGAGGCCTCATGGGTGTTGGTTTGGATCTCGTGGTTGGCCTGTCGGGGACGTCGTGAAGGCAGTTTCGCAGCTTCTCGGTAGCCGTTTTGGGACCGTTGTGGGGCCTCCTCGGGGCTGTTTCGTGGCCTCTTTAGGCCTCGTTTAGCCCTCCTGGGTGCCTCTTGGGGGCCTCCTGGGACCTCTTGGGGGTTCCTTGGGACCTCCTGGGGCACTCTTCAAGCGGGAGGGTCGAATTTTGGAGTCGTGGTCCCCCTCTTGGGCGCCTCTTGGGGCCGTCTTGGGGCTCTGTTGGGCTGTCTTGGGCGACTCTGGGGCCGTCTTGGGGCCCTCTTGGGCCGTCTTGGGGCGCTCTTGAGGGCCTATTGAGCCGTCTTGGAACGTCGGACAGCCGAAAAGGCTGGAAGGCCAAAATCGTTCGAAAATCTTCGTAAAACTGACGATTTCGGCCTCTTGAAACGCTCTGGAGAGGCGTCTTGAAGCGTCGTGGAGTGCCTTGGGGGGCCTCTCGGGCCGTCTCGGGCCTATCTTAGGCGTCCTGGAGCGGTCTTTCGGCGACTCGGGGCCCGCTTGGGCCGTCTTGGGAGCCTCTGGAGGCCCTCCTGGACTACTCTTGGACCTCCCCGGCCGCCCCGTCCTCCCATGGGGGGTCGGAGGCGGCGGCCTCCGAGGCCCAGGACGCGGAAACCTTAAAAAAAACACAAGGAAAATGAGCCCCGGTACCCCAATGGAGGGTCGAGGCGCTCTTGGACCGTTGGAAGCTCGAAAACGCGAGAAGCCAAAAACATTGAAAAGACAATTGAACATATACGACTTTGGCCTCTTCGGGCCGTACCGTGATACCTATCAGACTTCTTGGGGTCTCTTGGAGGCCACCTGGGAGCTTCGAGAGCCGTCGGAAGGCTGACTTGGGCTGCTCGGGAGCGTCTTGGGCCATCCTTTCGCATTCTGGGGGCTCCTGGGGGGCGTCTTGGGACCACCTGGAGCGCTGTGGAGGCTGCGCGGAAAGAGCGCGTTCCGGGAGCATCTTCCCTGAACGCGCTCGTGGCAGGGCGCCCACGTCCGAGGACGTTGGCATGGGAAACCGCAGCGCGTGATCATTCCAGCGCGTTCCGGCGAAGACCGTCCGGAACGCGCTTGGGCAAGCGCTGGGTTTGGGAAGGCGAGTGGGAACCGTTCAGGCAGTTTGGGATGCTCGGGGCAAGAGGCGGAAGCCATCCTTATAAGACATGCAGTCTTCCTGGAGCCGTCTTGCAGAAAACACAGGAAAAATGAGACCCTGCAGTCGTTCCTGGATCCGTCTTGGAGCCCTCTTGGGCTGCCCTGGAGCCTGTTGGAGCCCTCTGCGGAATGGTCTTGGAGCCCGCGCCGAGGATCTGGAAAATATCCGGAACCATCGCGGCGGCCTCCGAGGCCCGGGACGCCGAAACCCTGTAAAAACACAGCGAAAATGAGCCCCAGTACTCCCATGGAGGGTCGGGCAGCTGTTTTCGGGCCCCTGGGCTAGAACCATCGCGCGCGCTTCGCGCGCGCTCAGGTTCTAGCCCAGGCCGAGGGGGCCCTGGACGATCTTCTTGGACAACGCTATCAAGCACAGGCGCGACGGCATCAGAGGAGCTTCTGGGGTGTTCCGCATGCTTCGTCAACTGGCTGTTGGAGGCACCTCGTGGGTGCTTCTTGGGGGGGCGTCTGAGGGTCCCTTGGGGACATCGGTTCTGCAATCTGAAGCCGTCATTGGCCGTCTTGGCTGCGTGGAGGCCCGACTTGAGGCCACCTGCGGCCAGATTGAGGCAATCCGGAAGCCTCTCGGGGGCCTCCTGGAAGCAGTTTTGACGCATCGAGGGCACTCTTGGGCTATCTTAAAGCCTCTTGGACGTCTCCGAAGGGCCTTTTAGGCCCTCGGGAAGCTTTTGGGGTCCTCGTCGGACCACTTCGGGGCCTCTTGCGGCCTCCTGTGGGCCTTGTGGGGGGACCGCTCTGCTGTTGGGTCGCGTTCCCCTTCTTGGGCCTCTCTTGGGGCTCTTGAGGCCCTCTGGGGCCGTCTTGGGCGCCTCGAGCACCGTCTTGGGGCCCTCGCGGGCCGTCTTGGGGCCCTCTTGGAGGCCTCTTCCTCTATGTGGGAGCGGTATTGGAAGCCTCTTGGGCCGTCTTGGAGCATCGGGATGCCAAAAGGCCGAAAAAATAAAACCCGTCAAAGCCCAATCGTAAAACAATGAGTTGTGCCTCTTGGGGCCACCTTGGGAGATCTCTTGGAACCTCGTCGGCCCTCTTGGGAGCTTCTTGGGGGCCTCTTGGATCCGATTGGGGGCCTCTTGGGACTTCCCGAGAACCTCTCGGGGTAGAAAGCTCGGATTCTCGGTTCGTGTTTCGCTTCTTGGGCCTCTCTTGGGGCCGTCTTGGGGCCCTCTCGGGCCGTCTTGGGCGCCACAGGCACCGCCTTGGGGCCCTCGTGGGCCGCCCAGGGCCCTCTTGGAAGCCTCTTCGGCTATCTTGGAGCTGTCTGGGAGGCCTCTTCCTCCTCCTCGTCCCCCTCCTCCTCCTCCTCCCACTCCAGCTCTCTCTCCTCCTGATATTCCTCCTCCTCCTGCAGCGTGTTCCGGAAGGCTCCCGCCGGAACATGCTGTGCACAAGTGCTGTCATTGCTCCCACCACCGTGCCCTGGGTGGTGGGTCAGAGGCCTCATGGGTGTTAGTTTGGATCTCGTGGTTGGCCTGTCGGGGACGTCGTGAAAGCAGTTTCGCAGCTTCTCGGTAGCCGTTTTGGGACCGTTGTGGGGCCTCCTCGGGGCTGTTTTGTGGCCTCTTTAGGCCTCGTTTGGGCCTCCTGGGTGCCTCTTGGGAGCCTCCTGGGGCCTCTTGGGGGCTCCTTGGTGCCTCCTGGGGCACTCTTCAAGCGGGAGGGTCGAATTTTGGAGTCGTGGTCCCCCTCTTGGGCGCCTCGTGGGGCCGTCTTGGGGCTCTGTTGGGCTGTCTTGGGCGACTCTGGGGCCGTCTTGGGGCCCTCTTGGGCCGTCTTGGGGCGCTCTTGGGGGCCTATTGAGCCGTCTTGGAACGTCGGACAATCGAAAAGGCTGGAAGGCCAAAATCGTTCGAAAACCTCCGTAAAATTGACGGTTAAGTGAGATACGCGTGCACTCAACGGAGGAGGAGGAGGAGAGGAGGGGACGAGAGAGGGACCAGGACAGGGCGATGGTATTTTCATGGCAGCGTGGCGACGCGCATCTCCGCCGAGCGTGGGCCCTGGTGGCCCCACGCTCAACGCGAGCGCGTGGGCCCTGACGGCCCGCGCGCTCGCGCTCTGGCACGCCTGCGGCCGCTCGGCCGACGCAGGCGTCTGGGAGCAAAGCGGGGTGGGTGGGCACCCGCGCGTCGGCCAGAGCCGAACGCTACGGACCCAAAATGGCTACCTGAGCCCACACCCCCTCCCACTTAACCTGCAGTCTACAACCAATCAGACTATACAAGTTAAGTGAGATACGCGTGCACTCAACGGAGGAGGAGGAGGAGAGGAGGGGACGAGAGAGGGACCAGGACAGGGCGATGGTATTTTCATGGCAGCGTGGCGACGCGCATCTCCGCCGAGCGTGGGCCCTGGTGGCCCCACGCTCAACGCGAGCGCGTGGGCCCTGACGGCCCGCGCGCTCGCGCTCTGGCACGCCTGCGGCCGCTCGGCCATGAGAAAAGAAAGACGCAGCCGCGCGCGCGGGGGGGGCCCCGCCCGAGTGCGAGGGCGGGATCAGAGGCTGCAAGAGCCTCGCGCGCGCGGCCACTTGCCTGCAACCTTGAGGCCTTCCGCGCCCGCGCACCCAGAGCGCGGGCGCGGCGCGTGCGCGATGCGCGCAAAAGAACCGAAAAGGGTGGCGGCGCACGAGGCGCCGGGCGCAGAGCGCAAGTGTGGCCCCGACCGCACGGCGCGCAAGACGCGCAGCACGGCCGGGTCCAGGAAGCACGCGACGTGCGCGCAGCGTTAAACTCCTCCAAGAGGGAGGATCGCAGGCGCCACCTGCGTACCGTAGGCTAAAAGAAAGAGATCGCAGGCGCCACCTGCGTACCGTAGGCTAAAAGAAACAAGCTCGCAGGCGCCACCTGCGCACCGTAGGCTCAAGGATCGCAGGCGCCACCTGCGCACGGTAGGCTGAGAGGAGGGCCGACTCACTCACAGGCCGCCGCCTTCAGCCCGCGCCCGCGATGCCGCGGGCGCTGGCGTCGGGGTACGGGGGGGAGCTCCACGCCTAGATGGAGGGCGTGTTCCCCCGGCGGTCGCGGCTCTCGCCTCCGCTGCGGTCTCCGCCGCGCTCACTGGGGTCCCGGGGGCTGCTGCCATCGCCGCCCCTCGACGCGCGACCGTCCGCGCTGGGCCAGTCGCGCTCACTCCGGCCGCGGCTGCCCTGGTCGCCCTTGGAGTGGCCGCCCTTGCCGCTCTTGTCGCCCTTGCCGCCGCTCTTGGAGCCCTTGGCGGCCTTGCCGGAGTACTTGCCCTTGACCTTGCCGCCCTTGCCGCCCTTGTCGCCCGCGCCCTTGCCACGCCAGGCTGGGATCCCACCCCCGCCCGCGGCAGCCTCCGCGGCGGCAGCACGCCGCCGCTTTTTCTCCTGCTCGTACCAGCCGCCGCGAGGAGCGCGAAGCTGCCCAGCGTGCTTCCCGGTCTTACGCCGCGTGCGGCCGGGCGGGGTGTCGCCGCGCCGCGCCCACGCTGGGTCCCGCGCCAGACTGTGGCTGGGCGACCTCTCGCGCTTGGGCCGGTGGCGGCTGGGCGACCTCTCACGCTTGGGCCAGCTGAGGTCGCCCAGCGGGCGGCCCCCCTCAGCCCCCGCACCCGTGGCACCCGTGCTGGGGCGCTCGCCATGGCCGACACTGGGGCCCGGCGCCTCCCGCACGGCGTGGCCGCTCCGCCGGGCCTTCTCCACCACCGTCTTGGGTTTGCCGAAGGCGACGCGGCAAGCCTCGCAGTAGCTCACGTCGCACCCCTTACAGTGCCACCGCAGGGCTCCGCTGTTAGCTCCGCCCGCGGGGCACATCTCGCAACCCCAACCGTCTCCCGGGTCAAAGGAGCTCCAGCGCATCTTGAGTGCGCATGTCGGGCAGGCAGGCGGCTGGATGGTCGGCCCATCCTCCCCGTCGCTGCCTGGGTCAGGGCCGCGAGGCCGGCTCGCCCACTCCGTGACCACCGTGCACGGGTCCGTCTTGTAGAACCGATAGTTCGACCTCATGCACTCCCGCGCGCGCTTTGCGTCAGCGCGGCGCTGGAACTCCACCAGCACGCACGGCTCCCGCTTGTGGCGGTGGTCGTACAGGAAGGCGATGTGTTTGACGACCCCGAAGGGCACGACCACCTGCCTGACCACCTCGGCATCGACGTGGTGCGGTACCCGCTCGATGCGGATGATGGACTCGCCCTCGTCGTGCTGGTCACTGGGCTGCTGCTGGGCGCCCTGGCGCTGCTCCTCCTTGCGCCTACGGCGGCTCCTCGAGCGCGGCTGGCGCTGGGGCGGCCCGTCCCCCGCGCCTGGCGCCTCCTCCACCTCGGTCTTCACCTCGAAGGACCGCGGCGGCGCCCCCCCGCTCTTGGGCTTCAGGACGGCCTCACGCTTCACGATGTCGGCCTTCGGGGGGGCGCCGCCCGTCTTGGGTTTCAAGACGGCCTCCTCCTCCTGTCCCCTGCGCCCGCGATCGCGAGGCGCATCGCGCTCGCGATCGCGGCGCCTCGCGCGCGAAGGCGAGCGCAAGGGCGCAGGGCGCCTCTCGCGCTTGCGGACCTCTTCGGCGAGGCGCTCCTGGCCCGGCGACCGCGCGGGCCGCGGGCGCGCCTTTGGAGCGCCTTTGCTCTGGCGCCGCGCGGCAGCCTGGATGGCCGCACGCGCCAGCGCCGCGGTGACCGCGTCCTCTCCCGCCTCGAGGACCGGGGCTGGGGTCGACTTCCCCTCGCCCCTGCTCGAGGCGTCGTCGTCGGTGAGCTCCACGACCGCCTCCGCGTCCACTGTGCGCATCATGTCGAGCAGCCCCTTGTTGTGCTTGCAGAGCTCGCGGAGCTCCGGCATGGGCTGCCCCTGGAACTGGGCCAGGGCGAGCGCCAGCTTGGCCGCCTGGCGCTGGACCTTGATATTCGGCCCCGCGCCCACCCCCCACGCACCCCGCTTGCCGTCGACGATCACCAGCTGGCCGTGGTCCTCGCTCGCCCCCGCGGCCAAGCAAGCCGCCGCGATGCACGGGGCTGCTTCGTGGTCGTGGTTGACCATCTCGACGAGGTCCTCGCTGTCCAGCTCGTTCACCACCGTGTACAGGATGTTGTGGGCGGCACTCCGGAGCTCGTCCGACAGCGCGGCCCCCGAGACGACGACGCCGAGGGGGTTCACCGCCATGATGCTGTAGTCATGGCCACGCGCCTTGCTCTGGTCCGGGGCCACCAGGCCCACCAGGAATCCCATGATGCACGCTGCCGGAGCGCGGGGCGACGGCGCGGCTGGCGCGCGGGCTGGGGTGCGCGCGCTGCTCGCGCGCCTCGCTCTGGAGTGGGAGATGGCTGCGGATGAGAGGACCAAGAGGAGGTGGGCGTGCCTGGGGCGATCGGGAGCGGTAGCGAAAGGGGGGTCGAGGGCGAGAGGTCCACCGGGATACCCCCACAACGGGAAGCCCCCGCCCTGACCTGAATACCCGTGGGACCCGCCTGCTGCTTTCCCACACGCCCATTAACTCCTCGCCCTGGCTCGTATCTCACCAATTCCTCCTCTCCTTCCTCCTCCGTAGTTGACCCTGCTCGCGCCGAAGGGCGCGCCCAGGGGGGGCGCCCGGGCGCCCAGGCCGGGCGTTCCGAGGGCCTCAGATCGCTCCCAAACTGGGGCGGATCGCTCCCGGCCAACTGGTCGGGGCGGGCGCCGGTCACGGCGCCGTCGTCACCGCGGGCGTCCGGGGCCAATAAGGCGTGGCCCTCCGCCATGCCTCGGGCGAACGGAGCCTGACGCCGATGGTCCTCCCAGAGGTATCCGTGGAAGGCGTCCGTGGACCACCTCCCGAACCTCTTGACCGCTTCCAGGTCGCGACAGGCGTGGTACAACGCCGTCGCGCCCCCGATGCGCAGGGAGTGGGATCCCATCTGGCCTGCGTCCACGCCGCAGGCGGCAGCCGCGAGTTGGAGGAGCCCCTGCACCTCCTCCCGCATAATCGGGTGGCCATCGGGCCGGCGGAACAGGGGGAGCCCCGCCTCGGTTCCTCGTCCAAACCGGTCCGGCAGCTCCCTCTGGAGGTCGGCGAGTGCGTCCACGACACACAACTCCACCCCCGAACGGTAATGGTTGCGTACGCAACCTGCGTTAAACTGGTCCGTCTTGGACGACGTGATCGTCAGTACTACCTCATCGCAGTCGCTGAGCCTTGCGCTGGGTGTACCTCCGCGCATCCCCTGTACGTCCTGCCCACGCACCACCCGTCCCATACTCCAGGAGCGGTCCTCTTGGACCAAATACTCCGACGCGCGGAGCATGAAAAAGTACCCCGTCATAAGCGCCGCCCATAGGATGGTCGCCTCCCGGCGCGTGGCCGTCCCGTGGGCGAACAAGTACTCTCGGAGCCAGCGCAACATCCGGGGCGTGGCCGGCAGCTTCCGTTTCGCCTTTCCGTCCCAGCGGCGGAGTCCCTCGATCGTGGTCCAGAGCCGGCGCCGATCGGAGGTCACATCCCCAAACCCGGCCAGGGTGTGGGCATATCGAATGGCGAACAGGCGCTGGCGGATGGTCGTGGCTCGCCTCTTCATCACCTTGTACAGGTACACGACATACCGGATGAGGTCATCCTCATCCGTAAGGCGGGCGTCCCGAGTCTCCCCCTGCAGGTATGGGCTCCGGCCTCGGAGCCTCCGCCAGAGTACCCAGTTACGCCACCCGGCGCTGTAATTGGCCCGCGTCCCTTCGGCAAGCTTGGCCAACATCGCCTCGGTGGCGGTCGCATCCAGCTCGCGGGTGTCGGTGAGTTCACCTTGAATCCCTTTCGGGGCGCCCCCGCCGGCGTACCGCCAGGCGGCGGGCTTCACCAGCGCGGGAGCAGGGGCGCTGCGGGTACGCCGACGGGCCTTGCGCGGGGGTGGGGCCGCGCCGCCCACGCCGTCCACGGCGCTTGGCCTGGGCATGCCCGCGCCTTCCGGAACAGCGAAGGTCACCGCCCCGACCCGCTCCCCGCCTGCCCCGTCCACCCCTGCTGCGGTGGACCGCGCGGTAGCAGGGGGGTCGAGCTGGTCCGCCAACCGAGCGGCGTCGTCCGTCGTCTTCCCCGCCTCCAGCGCAGCCTCGAATGGCCCGCTTGGGCGATCGGGGGCCTGAAGCCAGGCCTTTAGCCACAGCTTAACCATCTCGTCATTAGCGAGTCGGTCGTGATCGGGCCCGACGCCCGCGCGCGCCCCGGGTGCCTCGCTTGCGCTCGCTGCCTCTACGGCCTGCCTCAGCAGGCGCTCCGCCCACTGGAGCACCCAGCGGGCCGTGCGACGCGGGAGTGCACGAGCGGCCTGCCGCATGCGCTCGGCGATCGGCATACCTCCAAGGCCCAAGGCATCCCACAGCTCCGCCGTGCCCCCCTGGGCGCACCAGATTTCTTTCGGGTGCAGGGCTCGCACGGTCCAGCCGCCCTCGGACCCTTCCAGGATCAGGGTGTTCGCATAGCCCTTCAACGGGTCGGGCTTCGCCCGTGCCGTATGGCAGGGCCCGCGCGGATCATGAATCACCACGCGCTGGGCCCGCCCGCCTCCCGCGGGCTGCCATGTGCCCCGCGGCCAAGGCATCATGCGATCCCCCGTCGTCGAGATCCGAGGGTCCACGAGCAAGGTGCCGTTGTCGAGGTCCAGGCGGAGCTCATCCAGCGGTGGCCGCCCTGCCTCCTTCCAGAGCTGGCAGAGGCCGCGTGGCTCCACGCAGGGCTGTCCCAGGGGGGGCACGGGGCCCGATGCCCGAACCCGTTCCCCGCAACCCCAAACCTGGACCGCCCGCGCGCGTGCCGTGACGTCGCCGAAGTGCGTGCACAGTAGGCGCGTCTCTGGGGAGAGTGCCACATAGCCAAGGCGCCGTAAGCGCGCCCCTAGTCGCACTGCAGCGTAGTTGACGGGGGCGTCGAGCAGCACGGCCAGTGGCCGAGTGGTGATCAGTAGCCGCTCCAGGCCCGTCGCTTCACGTCCACCGGGGTCCTCCGATAGTGACACGCACAGCCAGCGGGTCCGCGGGGCCCCAGCGGGGTCCTCGGGGTGGTCCCCGTCGTCCGGGTCCCATCGGTCACCGACATCCCACGGCGCTAGCAGCGCCGACCCACCGAGGCTCTCCCATGCCTCCCCAAAGGGGGGCCACGCGGTTCCCACCTCCAGCAGCCGCGCCCCCTCGACCTGCAGAGGGGCGTAGCGTGGTAGGGCCTCCCGGGCTCCTTTGACTTGGAGTGCAGCCGCGCGCCAGGGCCCGTCGTCTCCTGGCATCCGCAGCTCGCGCTGGGCGGCCTCCTCCACCAGTTCGCCCCACGGAGCTGCCGGCGACAGCTCGGTCCATCCGGCCTCCGCCATCCGCTGGCGTACCTCCTCCACCGTGGCACGCGTAATGAAGTCGGCCAGCTCGTTGTGGTAAGTCCGTAAGTAAAGCCCGTCCAGGACCCGGAACTTGTACCGTAGCTCCAGCATGGCCAGGACTCGAAGCAGGTGGCGCGCCACCGCGTTCCGCGCCCGGCGGCGTCGCAGCCAGCGGCTGACATTGCTGTTGTCAGTGACGTACGGCAATAGCAGCTGGAACCAGTCCGGGCCCTTCTCGGCCGCCAAGGCTATCAGACAGAGGAGTTCGACCACCGCGATGATCTCCCCCTCCCCCTGCCAAGTGACCCCAGGGGCGGAGCGGAGCGTCTCCAGATAGGGAGCCGCCTCCGCCACGATGTACTCGCGCGAGGACCAGTCCAGCGCACCGATCCGATCCAGGGCGGCATCGCCTCCCAGCCAGCGCAGCTTGCCGAGCGCCCCCGGGAGTGCGAGGGCCTCGCGAAGGCCTAGCAGGCCCTCGAAAGAGGTCTCGAAGTTACCCTCGACCGGCATCTCAAAGCAGACGCGCAGCCAATCCAAGGTCTGGTGCCAATCGTCCCACGCAGCCTCTACCATCTCGGGGTCGCCCGGCGGATGGACGTAGGCCTGACCTGGGTCACCCGACAGCATTCGGTGGACCGCTGGGAGCTCCAGGCTCAGGGCTGGAGCTGCGCAGGCGCAGAACTGGCCGAGCCCACTTAGCTCCCTCGCGGTTCGCAGCCGGACCATGCGGCAGCCGAAGCTCAGCTCCGGCTCCGCCAATAGGAAGCGCATCTTCATGGCCTTGGGCTCCGGGAGTCCAACTCGCTCGCGCTCGAAGTCCATACTGAGCCCCCAGATAATCTGCGTGGTGGAAGGCTCCCCCTCGGCGTCCCTCTTGCTGACGTTCACTGCTTCGGACCCAAACACCTCACGTATGGAGGCATCCAACGCGTCGCAGGCCATCCACGGTCGGACCCCAATGTCGGGCTCCACCACCACAGGGTCATCCATGAGCCACTCCGAGTGGAAGTGGGTGGTGTCGTGCCAGTGCGGCTCCCCAGGCCGATAGCTCTCGTGGAGCTCCCTCGCCGCCAGGGCGAGCATCATGTAATTGCCTGGGGCTCCCGTCCACCCAAACACCATGGCTAGGTAAACGACCCTGACGTCCCCCTCGATGCCAGCGTGGGCCCCCGGTAACGAGGTGCCAAAGTCCCCGACGTCCGCCGGGGCGATGTCCAACCACTTGAAGGCCCGCGAGACGTCCCGCTTGGCGCAGAGGAGGCGCGCTCCGGGGTGGCGCGCGCGATGCCATACCGCCGTCCTCGCCACTTGCCGATGGCGTGGCTGGACGGCAGGCGGGTGGTCGCGCTTGTGTGTGGCGGCGTTGGCCGAGAGCATCGCGTGGATCATACGCCCTTCGGACGATAAGGTTCTGTCCGGTAGCTGCTTCGGTGCCCTCCCCAGCGGGGCTTCCACCAGCTCCGTCAGAAAACCCTCTGCCGCCTGGGACGCCACCAGGACGATCCCCCAGGTCACATCCGCCCATACCTTCTGGTAGGCCTCGTCGATGTGGGCTCGCACGCTGGGGTACGGCTGGGCTCGCTCGCGCCTCCGCGGCGCGCCCCGCCGCGCGGAGGCTCCCCCTTCCGCTAGCTCCCGGACGTACTCGAAGTGCTCTCGGCTTAAACACCGTCGCACCTTGTCCCCCAGGACGCCCCGAAGGGGGTTGCCTAGGCGCTCGTGGCGCGCGCGCCTAAGCAGCGCGGCCGCTTCCTTCAGGGACCCCGTCCGCTGGAGGAGCTGATCCCCCAGCCCTACCAGGGTCCGCATGGCTTCGGGGTCATACTCAGGGTGCTCCGTGCAGAAGGTCAGGTAGACCGTGGCCAGCTCCGCCGGGCTGCACCCGTCGAGGTCCTCCGCGATATCTCTGGCCGGATCCTCGCAAGGGGGTCGAGTCTTGCCCGCACTCACCTCCCCCTGTGCCTTGCCCAATGGGGGCTTAGGAAGCCCCGCCAATGCTCGGTGCATGGCTGGGCTAAGCCTACCGCATTTTGAGCCGTCCCCTGAGGCCTGCAGGCGCTCGATTCCAGTGAAGTCGACGCCCTGCAGGCGCCCGGGCGCCTCCGCCCGGGCGATTTTGGGGGACGCCCCCGGGCCATCCTCCCATATAGGCGCCAACTGCCGACGCAGTTGGCTCACCGACCAGCGGTGATAGGCCCCTTTCAACACCTTTGCCCACGCGGCGCAAAGGCGGGGGGCCCAAACCTGCGCCTCCTTGGTGCGCTTAATGCCCGAGCCCGGCACGTGATCCTTCAGCTCGACGTGGTGGTGGTCACGGGGGCAACGTCGCGCCAACAACAGAGCGTGCAGATACAGCCGGGGGCTGACGAGCCACCAGCTGCCCTTGCGATAGCGGCTCTCTGGCGCGTCGGACGGGGCCTTACCCCAGGCGCACATGTGGATCGGGACGATCATGGCCCCCGTCGCTCGACGCAGCTCGTGCATCGGGGCCTGGTCCCAAATCTTGGGGTAGCGGCCCGAGGGGCAGGAGGACTCGATGAGAAACTCCTTGCCAGCGTCGTGTAGGATGCGGCAGGTGTCGCACGTGAACTGTGTGTGGCTGTTACCCACGCGCTCGAACTCTTTGGAGCCATCCCCCTCGGGGTGCTCCCACGTGCGGGTGCCCTGCGGGGTCCCGCCCGGCTGGGCCATGAGCCCGAGGTCGGTGTACGAGCCACACGGGGTACCCCAGCACCAAACGTTGGCCACGTCGGGGCCCATGGGGGTCCGTGCGGCCTCCTGTAGGCGCGCGCGGACCGCTGGGTCGAGGGTATCATGATCCGGCCGTGGGCCGGATTCTCGGAGGGGGTCGTCGTAATATTCGATCGGTTCCAGCACCCGGATGCCCTCGGCGCGAAGCGCGGCCGACCAATTTCCCGAACCGGCGTACACCTCCTGGGCGATCAAACCGTACGCGAACGCGGGGTCGTGTCGAAGTGGCATCGCGTTCGCCTCCAGGAGGCGTGCCTGGACGTCGGCTGGATGTTCCCCGAACGAGGCCGGCGCGCGTCCCACTGCGCGGCCCGCCCGACCTTCCGCTGCCTTGCAGTGGGTGCAGGGCGCGCTCTTGCCCGGGACGGTGGGTTCAACGTCCGGGCCTTCATCGAGCATCTCGCGCCAGCCGACACTTACGATCTCGCGGGACAGGCGTCCTGCGTGCCCCCAGCGCTGGCCTAGGGCCGCCGCCTCCGCGTGGGAGCGTGGGCGCAAGGCGCGCATATGGCCGCGCCAGATCAGGAGCGGAATTACGTGATCCTCCGCGCCGACGCCCGTTCCCATTAGGTGGTCCACGCATAGGCGCCCACTGCCGTTGACACGGTGCACCTGGAGCGTGACGGCGTCGAGGTCGGCGACAGGGCATGCTGCCAGGCAGCGATAGTCCTTGTCGTGGTGCGGGTGCACCGCATCGTGGACGTAGGAGCGGACATCGGCCTCCAGGGCCGTGATCCACGGCGGGGAGTCGCCCAGGGCACGCAGGGCCTCGTGGGCCTCCTCCCATAGTGCATGGCGATACGTCGCGGCCAACTGCTGCACCGCGTCCGGGCTGGGCTCACCTGTGCCCTCGCCCGCGCGTAGCAGGAGCACCCCCGCAGCTACGTGCAGTAGCAGGCACTGCCGCTCCTCGGTGTCGCCCACCTCCAGGCCCATCGCCTGGCCCATCTCCTCTGTAGGGCCGAGGCGGTCCCGATAGTCGATGAAGTCCCACTGGATGCGGGTGTCCCCGTCCCAGAAGGTATATGACCCGCGGCCTATCAGCCCGCCGGGGTCCCACGCAACCGGGCCAACCTCGGCCCCGCCCTCGGTGACATATCCTGCGGCGCAGCTAAGCGCCTCATGCAGGTCGGCTGCCTCGCTGCTGAGACCCCGATGGCCTCGGTCCACGGCTTCCTCGAGGGCTCGCTCCAGAGTAAGCCGCTCCCCGCGCAGGCGCGCCCCCAAGACGCGCCCGCGCACGTGGCTCTGCAAGTACTCGCTGGCTCCCTTCAGAGGTGCGAAGATGCCCTCGGCTTCGAGCTCCTGCATGAGTTTGAGGCGAAGCTCCGGCCCATCACCCGCGGGCTGGGCGTCCCAAGTGGCCGCCGCGCGCGGGTGGTCGTGGTCTTCGAGCCATCCGAAGTCGGGGCCCTTAACCGCTTCCCGGAGGTCGGATTCCATCGCGGTAAGCTGGAGCGCGGTGTAGTCGTCCGGGGCCTGCCCCGGGCCCGGGTCGCCCGCTGCTCGCGAGCCGCCGCCACGGCCCCGGCCCTTTTCCTTCTGGGAGTCAGGGGGAGCAGGTGGGGAAGTGTCCTCGCCAACCTTCTCGGCCTCGGCTGCCTTGGCTTGCGAGCGCAGCTGCGCAATCATCCCATCCACCTGCTTGGGATCGATCCGGGGCGTCCCAAGGAGCCCCCCGCGCCTCGTGAGCTGCATGACTACCGAGTAGTCCAATCCGCGCGTTGACTTGATGGGGTCATGGGAGTTAGGGCAATCGCAAGCCTTCCGCGAGCAGCCCATGTGCGTGGTGGCCCCCCAGCAGATAGGGACGTTGTCTTTATTGCGGGGCGCATGCGCCACGGATCGCGTCCGCTCCGGGCGTGTTAGTTCCTTGCCCGCTGGGTACGCCCTCTTGGGGGCTGTCCCCGCTGGGGCCCCGGTGCCCGCCTTGGGCCCCGCCTTCGGCTGGGGCCCAGCCCCCGCCTTGGGCCTGTCATCCCCCTGCGCCGTGGGCCGGGGATCGCCCATTTCCTCGCTCCCTCCCGCTTTGGGCGGTCGCTTCGTGAGGTGGGCGTTCAGCTGCCCATTGAGAAGGCGCGTGAGTGCGGCCTTGCGCCGGGGCACGACCACCTGCTGGTAGTAGGCGTTCGGGTCCCCGAGGTCGAACGTTCGGGGCAAATCGTAGCCGTTCTCCGGCATGAGTAGGATATACTTGATGTCCTCCCTCCTCGGGTTCTCGGTGTCGAGCTCTCGACAGAGTCGGCGCCTCAGCTCCCGCAATTCCTCGACCCAGGTGCTTCGGAGCTCTTCCCACAGATCCTTGACCCAATGGTCTGGGAACTCCGATGGGTCCCTCTCGAAGGCCGCCTCCAAGAACCCCAACGACCGCCGACGCTCCGCCCCGTGTGCGACCCCTATGATGGACTCGAACATCTGGATCTCGCACCGGGCCCTCTTGAACCAGGTCGCCATGTGGGTGGCGGGCCGTTGGCGGGGCTCCAGCTTGTCGTCCACAGGAAGCCGATAGCCATCGAAGTCCTCGTCACGCGCGGGGACGCAGTCGTCCACCGCCAGGTCGTGAGGGCCCGTCCCGAAGGCGAGCGCCGCGTAGCCGTGTGCCACACGGTTGGTAACCAGGCAGGGAAACCCGATCGTCTTGAGCGTGCTCTTGGAGTGCGCACACATGCGCTTGAGTGAGTCGAACAAGTCCTTCCCCGTGATACCCTCGCAGGCCTCAACCACGAAGGTGTTGCATCCCCGGGCTATGTAAAGATCGAGTTCCTCGTCCCGACCGATCCCTGCCCTGGTGCCCCGGGCCTTCTTGTCGCCCTCGGTGGCCCGCGCCTGCCGCTCGGCGGCGAGGACGTGGCGTTCAGTGAGGCGGTTCTGGCGATCCAGGCGCTCGATAATCTGGGCTTCGGCCTCGACTGTAAGCCCGCCCAGGGCGCCCGCCGCCCCGGCGTCGTCTGGACCCCCAGCTCGCTCCCCACCCAGGCCGCCCCCGTGGGGCGTCTGGCCAGTGAGGTGGCCAAGGACCGAGGCCCCGTCGAGGAGCGGATTGGCCCCACGGGCGGCCCCCCCGCGTCCATCGCGTGCCAGCAGGTCCCGATCACCCAGCAAGCCCCGTCGTGGGCCCGTGGGTTGGATGGGGGGCATGGCACCGAAGAGCTCGCGTCGGGGTCCCTGCTTCGGGCTGGGATCCCGTCCCCGCGCCGAGCGACTCCGCGAACCCTCACGTGAGAGGCTCCCCTGCAGGGGAACCTTGTCGGCGGCCGCAGCACGCTCCCGCGCGCGCGCTTCCAGCTGCGCATCCTCCAGATCCGCGAGGGCGCGCTCTAGGTCGGACCCCAGTGGGCCCGCCGCTGCCACCTGTGCGACCCTCCGCCGCAGCTGCCGCTCCGCCTGATCAAGCGGAACCCCGAGCAGGTCCGCGGCCATACCTAATGCACTGAGAGCCGCCGCTTGGCCCCCCCGTCCTTTGAGATCCTCGGCTCGCAAGGAGTCCATGATCATTTCGAGCGGGTCGGGCTCCTCGGCGTCCTCGCTCACGCCGGCGGCGGCCGCCGCTAAGCGCGACAGTGCCGCCACGGGGGCGGGACGGGGCAAGCCCTCCATCCCGGGCGCAGGCGGCGCCCCCTGCGCGCCACCCCGCCGATGGTGGCCGAGTGTGCGTACAGGGTCGTGCTGCAGCTGCTGGCGCTCCGTGTTCGTCAGGTAGCGCCGCCTCCAGCCGCTCGCGCTTTCCACGCCCACACCGTCCCACTGCTCCTGGCGTAACATCGCCAGCAGATCCTGCGGGATGTGGTGGGCGATGACACGCAACCCCACTTCCCGAGCCCCTTGGGGGACCTCGTACAGCAGCCGATTGATCCAATCTATCGGGTAGCGCCCGTCCTCCAGCGGGGGGGGGTGCCGTACGACCTCGCTGGCTGGGACCTCCACCCTGACGCCCTCGAGGCTAGTCCCGATGATAAGTCTGGCGTCCCCGCCAGTGCCCCGTACGTCGAGCCCCTCGCATTCCCCCAATAGAATAAACCAAGGACTCGCCGGGGGCGCGCCGTACGCCTCCTCGGCTCCCCGAGGGTCGCCCGGGAGTATCGGGCAGACCTTCGCGAGTAGGGGCTCCTGAAGCCACCCGTGGTGGGCGATCCGATCGCCCGGGGCCCCGCGGTCGGCAGACCGTGAGCGTCCGCTGGCCCTAGCTTCCGCGGAGCGTGTGCGACGCGGCTGCGGCCCCGAGGTTAGGGCCTGCGCCCCCGTGGGCTCCACATCGACAGATGGGGCCACGGCGGGCGGTGGCGGTGCAGCGGGGGGAGGTAGAGGCGGGGGGTAGACCGGCTCGGCCGCAATGCCAACCCCATCGGCCGCGTGCGCGGTCCAATCGCGCACCCTGGCGGGGCTTGGAGCCCGCGCCCGCATGCGGCGGCGCAGGCCCCCGAGGATCCCAGGTTGGACCGTCGCCTCGACGCGCACGGTGTGACCCTCGTCCCGTCGGAGATGTTCCCCGCACATCGGGGCCCCCCCGCAGCTACCCTTCGCCATGCGGAGACAAGTGGGGAGGCTGCACTTGCGGCCGATCAGGGTAGACCGATACTTCTGCGCATGGTGGGCGCAGAGGTGCACCTGTGCATTGAGACAATGCCCAGGCCGAGGAACGTCCGACACCTCCGCGTCCTCCTGTAGCAGGACAGTGGCCTCCTGCATCCCTCGGTCGCCGCACCCCTCCGGCTGGAGGGGGCGTGCGCCACCCGCGAGCTGCACCCCAACTTGTGCGGCTTGGCAGGGGCGCTCCTCCGCCTCCACCTCGCTCTCCGAGTCGATGTCCAGGCGGCGATAGCCCGTGGCGTCGGTGATGTAGCGGGGCTCCGGCCGGCCCCGGCACAGCCATCCGAGTACCGACCAGGGTGAGCAAAGCAGCCACTTGACGACCCCGAATACCTTCCGGAGTCCCACGCCGACTGCTCGGCAGGCCGTGGCCCTTCCGTGCTCAGCCAAGTCCACGATCTGTGTGTGGTCAATGGCCGCGTACTGGTCGACGTGCATGGGATGCGCCACTGGACAGGAGGCGCACTCGACAGTACGACATAGATGCACATTCCCTGTCTCCTCGAGGTTCAGCCGCCACATGCGACTGGTGCACCCCAGGACCTGCCCGATCTTGATGTTGAGCCCGTGGCGGTCCAATCGGTACCGGTCCGCGAAGTTGCAGCTGATGCGGGCCACCTGCCCGTGCTTACGCAGCAGCACGTGGTTGTACGCCCGATTGGTCCCTCGGCCGCGGACCCCCTTTGTGTAGAACTCTGTCTCCACCACGCCGCCCAAGCCCGGCCCGCGCCAGCGCACCAGCAAGGGGGTCGGAGGGGGTGGGGGAAGATGGGCGCCAGGCCCATCCCCTCCGCGTCGCTGGCAGCACCGGGTAATCTGGTACCACGCCCAGCGGAGTCCCCCGGCAGCCCACAGCATAGGCTGGGCTGCGGTGTTGACGATGAAGGCCAGGGCACCCAACACGAACGTGAAGATGCCTAGGGCAAAGCATAAGACCGCGGTCTCCCACCAATACCCAAGCATCTTGACGCCCAGGCGGTCGACGGCGGATCCAAACCATCCGCCACTCGTGCGGATCGTGCCCGGGTGGTCGGGGGAGCTTACCCACGCTCCATAGCCCACGACCTCGAAGACCCAGGCTGCGAAGCCCCAACCGGGACCCGGCCCTGCCTCCGGGGGCGGTGTAGGTGGCGGCGGCGGCGGTGGGGGTTCGCTCCGGCCAGCCCACCAATGGGGCAGGTGCGGGACCCAACCACTCCACCCCCAATACCCGTCCAGCCCACGCGGCAGGTCAGGCTCACCATCGCCCGTCCGGTTTCCCGGGGCGGACGGCTGCCCAGGCGCGCCCGTGGGCTCGTTGTTACCTCCGTATGCCGGCGTAGCTGGGCTGCCTGTGGGCTCGCCCTCGCCTACGCGCCCGATGCCCGCGGTCGTGGTCGTTGTAGTCGACCCTGACCGCGGCGGCGGTGGGACGCCCGGCGTCCCCGGGGGCTTGGCCTGCGGCCCTCGCCCCTTTCCCCCTGCAGGCGCGGGCTTGGCGGGCGGTCCTCGCCCCTTGCCTCGCCCCCCACCGCCTGCCGGCGGCGCTGTCGGCCCGGGCAGGGCTGGCGGCGTCGGCGCTGGGACCTCATGTCCCCCGCGCCCGAATGGCAGCCAGCCAAGTGCCCCTTGGACCGTAAGAGCGCCGCCCGTAACCAAGATCATCAGGTGCGCCCCCAGGAAGCCCACAGCCATGGCACCACAGGCGCGCTACCTAGTCCGCGGACTAGCACGGCTGTGGTTATGGCCGCCCCGCGGCCCCCTGGAACACCCGCGCGTCGGCCAGAGCCGAACGCTACGGACCCAAAATGGCTACCTGAGCCCACACCCCCTCCCACTTAACCTGCAGTCTACAACCAATCAGACTATACAAATTTCGGCCTCTTGAAACGCTCTGGAGAGGCGTCTTGAAGCGTCGTGGAGTGCCTTGGGGGGCCTCTCGGGCCGTCTCGGGCCTATCTTAGGCGTCCTGGAGCGGTCTTTCGGCGACTCGGGGGCCGTCTTGGGAGCCTCTGGAGGCCCTCCTGGACTATTCTGGACCTCCCCGGCCGCCCCGTCCTCCCATGCGGGGGCGGAGGCGGCGGCCTCCGAGGCCCAGGACGCGGAAACCCTGCAAAAACACCAGGAAAACGAGCCCCGGTGCCCCCATTGAGGGTCGAGGCAGCTGTTTTCGGGCCCGGGGCCTGCTCCCCCGGGATATCTATATATATATATATATACACATATATATATATACAAATATATATATGTGTGTGTGTGCATATATGTGTATGTATATATATATATACACATACATATACACACACACACACACATATATATACATATATATGTATATATATATATATATATATATACATATATATACACACAGCCACCCCATCACCCCTTCATTCTCCCTCGGTCTCGGAACTCTTCATTCATACTCTTACTGGTCATCGGCCTTCTTTTCATCCGCGCCTGCTCATCCATCTTTCCTATTCATCAGGTCTCCGCTGTCTTATCACGCTGGAATATAATAGGAATCAGCTGGATCTGGGATCTGCGATAGACTACGTAGATTCTAATTAGTTTTGAAAGGAATCAATTTGGAATCACCTGGACCTGGGATCCGCTCCACCCCAAATCGATGAAATTTAAATCCCAATGGGAATCCAACTGCTGGATGTGGAGCCTGCCCAATTCCAATTAGATTCGAATTACATTACAATAGAAATCCAATTTGAATCAGCTGGATCTGATGTATGCCGAATCCGAATTGGAATTTAAGTCGACTCCAATCGGAATCCGATGTGTAACAGCTACATCTGGGACCTGATTCATTCCAATGAGATTAGAATTTGATTCCAGTAGGAATCAAATTGGAATCAGCTGGATCTGAGATCTTCTCCATTACAATAAGATTCTCATCCGACTCCAGGAGGAATTCATTTGGCATCAGCTGGATATGTGATTTGCTCAATTCCAATTCGACTCTCAATACATTCCACTAGGAATCCCTGTTGGACTCAGCGGGACCTGGGATGTGCCCAATGCAAAAAACTAATTCAAACAAAATCGAAGTCACAAAAAAAACAATCACATTGTCATCAGCTGGATCTGGAAAGTGCTCCATGCCAATGATATTCTAATAAGTATACAGCTGGAAGGTTCTACAAGGTTCAAATGGGAATCACATTGGAATCAGCTGAATCTGTGATCCGATCCACCCCAGCTTGATTACAAGTGTATCCCAAAAAGAATATACGAGCAATCAGCTGGATCTGGAATCTGCTTCTCTCTCTCTGTCTTTCTCTGTCTCTCTCTCTCTCTCTCTCGCTCTCTCTCCCAGACACCCAACACAATCCCCGTGAAGCATAAGGCAGGGGTGCGGAAACCATTTTTTCTATCTGGATGCTTGGGAGTTCAGGGATGGGACATGAAGAAACCATATGTTCATTTGCATGTTTGAAGATTCAGGGAAAATTCCTGCCTCCAGCGAAAATCAAACCCAGGAACCCTCAGAGGAGCTCCGGTCCCCAGAAGCCCCCCGCCCCTGAAAAGAATGATCCTGGAGAAGGACCCAACCATACGTAAGTGTGAGTACCGCGTTGTGGGTACCGTTTTCGGTGGAGCTGGGAATCCCCTCCCTGTTGCGCGCAGCGCGCCAGGGGCGGCGCCGGAAGCGCCGCCAGGGGGGCCCGCGGATCCCAGAAATCCGCGCAGAGCGCCAAAAATTTATGCTCATGGTCCCGCTCCCTTGAGGACCCGCTTGCTCCACGGCGCTGGCACGGTGGCGGGGCCGCAGGCAGTCCTCCCCCTCCTCCTCCTCCTCCTTCTCCGCCTCCTCCCCCTCCTGCTTGCTTCACGGCGCTGGCACGGTGGCGGGGCCGCGGGCAGCCCGACGACGCGAGGCGCTCAGGCACCCTTGTCCGCCCCGGGCGCCTCGCGGTGCTGCTGCTGCCTCGGGCCGCCCGCGCTCGGCTCGGGGCGCGTCCTCGGCGCCCGCGACGGCAGCGACGCCAGGCACGACGACGACGCCGGGCAGAACGGCGACGAACGACGGCAGACGGACCACGACGACCACGACGCCCAAGACAGCCAAGACAACCAAGACAGACGACGGCGACGACGACGACCACGACGCACAACGACGACGACGACGACGCACAACGACGACGACGATGACGACCACGACGACGACCAAGACAACCAAGACAGACGACGGCGACGACGACCACGACCACAACGAATTCGACGACGACGACGACGCACGACGACGACGACGACGACGACGACGACGACGACGACCACGACCGCGACGACGACGACCACGACCACGACGACGCACGACGACGACGACGACGACGACGACGACGACGACGACGACGACGGCGACGACGACGACGACGACGACTTCGTCCGCTGCGACCTCCGAATGGTCTGAGAGCGCCTCCTGCGGCCCTCGGAGGCGGGCCCCGAAGACCCCGAATCCCTCCGGAGGCCCTCCAGATCAGAAAGCATAAACAATAGCCTGGCGAAGGACCCAAACAGATGCAGTTGTGAGTAATGCAGTTGTGAGTATCGTATTCGATGAAGCTCCTATGGGGCCACGACGCGTGTGAGGGGTGTGCCGAAATGGGTGGCGGGGACGCATGTGGGCACCGCCACTGGGGCCATCGGTGGAGCTCCCTATGGGGCCACCAAACGTGTGAGGGGTGTGCCGAAGTGGGTTGCGGAGGCGCTTGTGGACTGCGCCACTGAGTCACTGGGGCCTTTGATGGAGCTCCGTATGGTGCCACGAAACGTGTAACGGGTGTGCTGGAATGGGTGGCGGGGACGCATGCGGGCTGCGCAACTGGGACCTTCGCTAGAGCTGCCTTTGGGGCCGCGAAACGTTCAAGGTGCGTGCCGAAATGAGTGGCGGGGACGCATGTGGGCACCGCCACTGCGGCCTTCGGTGGGGCTCCCTATGGGGCCACGAAACGTGTAACAGGTGTGCCGAAATGGGCGGTGCGGACGCATGCGGGCTGCGCCGCGGGGACCTTCGGTGGAGCTCCTATGGGGCCTCGAAGCGTGTGAGGGGTATGCTGACATTGGTGCCGGGGACGTATGTGGCTGCGCAGCTGGGACCTGCGGTGGAGCTCCTGGGGGCCACGAAACGTGTGAGAGTTGTGTCAAAATGGGTGGCGGGGACACTTGCGGGCTGCGCCGCGGGGACATTCGGTGGAGCTGCCTATGGGGCCGCGAAACGTTTGAAGGGTTCAAATGTGTTGCGAGGACGCATGCGGGCTGCGCAACTGGGGCCTTCGATGGAGCTCCCTGTGGTGCCACGAAACGTGTAACGGGTGTGCTGAAATGGGTGGCGGGGACGCATGCGGGCTGCGCAACTGGGACCTTCGGTGGAGCTCCCCATGGGGCCACGAAAAGTGTGAGGGGTGTGCCGAAATGAGTAGCGGGGACGCATGCGGGCTGCGCCACTGGGACACTCGGTAGAGCTCCTATGGAGCCACGAAACGTGTAACAGGTGTGCTGAAATGGGTGGCGGGGACGCATGCGGGCTGCGCCACGGGGACCTTCGGTGGGGCGACGAAACGTGTGAGGGGTGTATCATTACACCAGAGGAAAACCCGATCAGCGCATGGCTTGAGAATGAGATCGACAGTGAGATCGATAGTGGGATCGATATCGAGGACGATCGTATGGTCGGTCATTAGACCGATAGTGATGTCGATTCAGTGAGATCGATAGTGAGATCGATCGTGAGATCAATCGTACGATCGCTCGTGCGATCTATAGCGAGATCGATAGTGAGATTGATTGCGAGATCGATAGGCAGATCGATCGAGAGCTGGGTAATGAGATCGATGGTGAGACCGAAATCGACCAGGAACTCGGGAACCCAGAAATCCGGGAACTCCGCCGCCCACCGAAGTCGGCCCGGAACCAGCAACCGGAATCCAGGAACCTGGCCACCTACCGAAATCGGCAGCCAACTTTCGCCAAATCCTTCAAGATCCGCTATAGCGCTAGGACCCTTCAGTGCAAGCACTGACTGGGGAAAAATGGGTGGCGGGGACGCATGCGGGCTGCGCCACTGGGACCGTCGGTGGAGTTCCCAATGAGGCCACGAAACGTGTGAGGGGCGTGCCGAATGGGTGGCGGGGACGCATGAGGGCCTGTGTACACTGCAATGCTTGCGTACACTACAGCGCCAGCGTATATGTTCACACCGGAGGCAACCATGTGCAACACAGCGCCTGTGTACACCACAATGCTTGCGTGCACCGCGGCGCCTGTGCACGCCACAGCGCCCGTCGACACCACAGCATCCGCGTGCAACGCAGCGCCTTTGTACACCACAGTGCCTGCGTGCGTAGGACAGGTTGAAGGAGCCTGTACGTGAGGATCTGCTGCGGAAGCGCCACTCCAGGAAAGTGCGAATAATCGAATGCGACGTGTTTCCCTCTTCCCTTCTCTTCCATTTCCACCTCCTCCTCCTCCTCCTCCTCCTCCTCCTTCTCCTCCTCCTTAACCCCAGTCGCGCGGGATGGCGCTACAGCGCACGTGCGCGACTCAGCGTGCACCGCAGAATGGTCGATTGAATCGGCCCACTTGGTTCTCGGACGGCCAATTTAGCTGGAGCCTCCCGGACGCAGACGGGAAGAGTTACGGTGATGCGGGCGAACTCGGAAGGACTCGTAGATTCCCCTGGCGTTCCCTAGTCCATACGGCTTATTTTCTTGCGTTTTCGGTGGAATCCACAAACGCTCCATTTTGTCATAACGATTCCTTCTAACACTCTACATGCAACAGTGGTGCTGTGTTGAACACGGTTGCACACAAGCGCCGTGGTGTACACAGGCACTGCAATGCACGCAAGCATTTTGGTGTACACTGCTGTGTTGCACACGGCTGATATGGTGTACGCAGGTGCTGTGATGTACACAAGAGCTGTTGTGCCCGCGCGCGGGGTGGCACAAACTGACGCTGTGTTGCACGCGGTTGCTGTGGTGTACATAGGCGGTGTGTTGTACACAAGCTCTGTGGTGCACGCAGGCACTGAGGTGTACACAGGCGTTGTGGTGCAAATCGCCACCTACATGCTGGTGCCACCCGTCCTCCGTCATTCCTAGGCATTCCCAGGCGCCGCCGGCGCGAAGCGTGACGTCATCGACCCCCTCCATCCCCCCCAGATGATTGCCGTCATCGCCCCGAAATTTTTTATATAAAAAAAAAAAAAAAAAAAAAAAAAAAAAAAGTTTCCGGCCGCGGCCCCGCGCACGACGACGAGAGCGACGAGCGACGAGCCACGAGCCACGAACACGAGCGACGACGACGACGACGAAGACGACGACGACGTCGACGACGACGACGCCGGACCGACGACTCTGCGCGACACCTACGCGGATTCCCAATGCTGCGCACGGCGCAGTGCCAGAGCGCACGGGTGGGGGAGAGGGGTCATGGGGGGGGGGGGGGCATGACGCCCGTCATGCCCCAAGCAATAAAGAAATGGTCTCCGGGAACCCGGGAACCCGGGAACCGGGAACCCGAGAACCCAGCCTGCTACCAAAATCGGCGGGATGTTTTCGCCAAATCTTTTAACTTCCGCTAGGACCCTTCAGTGCAAGCACTGATTGGGGAAATTCGATGCTCACTCGATCGACGGACGTCGATCACAACGGCGGCAGACGACGACAGACGCGGCCTCAAGCGCCTCTGCAGAGGCCCCACGGCTCCGGCCAGGCGGGCGGACGCCCCCACACCAGCGGCAGGCCCAGGCCCTGCCCGCGGCCAGGAGGAGGAGGAGGAGGAGGAGGAGGAGGAGGAGGAGGAGGAGGAGGAGGAGGAGGAGGAGGAGGAGGAGGAGAGGAGGAGGGGGAGGAGGGGGGAGGAAGAGGGAGAGGAGGAGGAGAGGAGAGGAGGAGGAGGAGGAGGAGGAGGAGGCGAGGAGGAAGAGAGGGAGGAGGGGGGAGGTAGGGGGAGGAGGAGGAGGAGGGGGAGGAGGACAAGCTAGGTGCGCTCGCGTCATATCTGACGTCCTACCCCTCCCTCCCATCCCTTACCATGGCGCTGATTTTCTCTATCCGCGGACGCGTGTCGTAGCGGACCTGTGGCTCCGCGCGCGCGTGCGTAGTGGGTGGTGGTGCACGTGCGTGCGTGCGTGCGTGTGTGCGTGTTGTCGTGTGGTGGTGGTGGTGGTGGTGGTGGTGGTGGTGGTGGTGGTGGTGGTGGTGGTGGTGGTGCTGGTGCTGGTGCTGGTGGTGGTGGTGGTGGTGGTGGTGGTGGTGGTGGTGGTGGTGGTGGTGGTAGTGGTTGGTGGTGGTGGTGGTGCTGTGGTGGTGGTGCTGGTGGTGGTGCCGGTGCGTGGTGGTGGTGGTACTGGTGCTGGTGCTGGTGGCGGTTGTGGTGGTGGCGGTGGTGTGGTGGTGGTGGTGGTGGTGGTGGTGGTGGTGGTGTGGTGCGGTGCGGCACGGTGTGGCGGGCGGATGGGCGCGCGAGGAAAAAGGCCCGCGCTGGGGCGAGAACGCCATCCTGAACGACGGAGGCCAAACACCGATCCGAAAATGAGGCCCACGCTGCAGCGGGAGCACGATTCGGAACGATCGGGAGCAGAAATGAGGCCGGCGCCTCAACGAGAGCAGCACATTTTGGGAAAAAATGACGCCGGCGCCTGAGCGAGAGTCGTTTCCCGGGATTTCCCGGGCATCCTGTGTCTAAAAAAACAGTACGCGGAGGGTGCGCGGCCATCACCCGGACGCCATCAGGGGAAGAGGGAGAGTATTTTCATAGTGAGTAATTGTGGAGGGGGAGGAGGAGGAGGGGGAGGAGGAGGAGGAGAAGGAGGAGGAGGAAGAGGAGGAGGATCGATCGTGCCATTCTGTTTTTCTTGAACCCACATCTGTTGAAAATCTCGTAGGCGAGCTGGTCGGCCATGATATTCCAGGGACGTGCAAGGCGAAGCCCCGAGTACACAGCCCACTTGTGTGGTGCCAGGGTGAGAAGCGCAGATCGTTATATTTATAGGGCCCTCGGGGTTGACCTCGGAGGGCCCTGGGAGACACCAAAAACTTGGGGGAGCCACTTTAAAGAGGGTGGTGGTGGGGCCTGTGGACGGTGAGAGAAAAGCTGCGGAGCGAATAACTCACTTCTACTCTCGAATCCCATGCAGAGCAAACCCATCGATCGTGCCATTCTGTTTTTCTTGAACCCACATCTGTTGAAAATCTCGTAGGCGAGCTGGTCGGCCATGATATTCCAGGGACGTGCAAGGCGAAGCCCCGAGTACACAGCCCGAAATTCGCAAACTCCGTATGCGGTTCACGATCACGAAGCATGTCTGAGTCTTTCGCTCACCCATGGCACCACTGGAAAATAAGATTGCTTTGATTCCTGCAACAGCTTGGTGAAACCGGAGTCGAGAAAGAGGCCGGCCAAGATGGATGCAAACCGAGGAGGGTATGCAGCAGCTCGTTTTGTCCAGCGGACCCCTGTGGGGTCTGGTCCCGATAGCACGATATGAGGTTTCGCCGAGAAGATACAGGGTTGACAACCAAAACTGGGGCACTTGTGCAACATCTTGTACATGTTCTCCACACCCCAGGACCACAACGTCGTAGGTTTTTTCCACCGCGCTCCGAAACCACAGAGGTGAGTCGTGAGCGACTGCTGTTTGGCAAGATTACGAAGACTGCGAAACTCGACAGTGTGCCAGATCAGACTTGTCTGAGGATTCTCGATCACCCAAGGAACTCCACACTTCACAGCGAACTTGCAGAGCTGGGCCGTCAGCTGCATGAAAAAAGTACCTGCTGCGATCTGGGCCTGCTCCGACGGAGTGTTCGTCGGAAGGCCCTCGATGAATTCACGACTTCTGATCATTGGCCTCCGGGCGTTGCTGTACGTGGTGCACGGCGGTGCCAGGAGGATGCCCAAACAGCGAGGATGAGCCAGAAGCCGTCGGATGCGTCGCCGCACTGGGCGGCGGGTGACGTCCCCTGCGGCTCCCTGCAGGACGTCAAAGGGGAAGGCCTCCACCCCGCGGCGCCTAGCGGCCTTGGAGAAAGCCCCGCAGCCACTGAACACCTCGATCATGAAGAACCCACGCCTCTGATGCTTCTGACGTGGCCGCAGGCTCGAGCGATAGCCGCCTCCAGCTCGCTGGCGCTCCTGTTGCAGTAGGCCTTGGACTCCTGGTCGAGCCCATTGTAGACTTCCTGCACGAGCGCCCGCTTCTCGTAGCGGCGCACCGACGCTCCCGTCCGCCAGCGCCCTCGACGTTGCACCTCGGCGAGGTCCAGCCTGTTGGTCAGCCTGTCCAGGCTGGCGCCCGAGTGCCGGCCCATGTAGAGGACCGGCTTCAGGCTGCTGATGCCCGCGGGGATGCAGGCGGTGAGGAAGCTGGCGTTCAACTCCTTGAGTGTGAAGTCCCACAGGGGCCCCCGCTGGGGCCGACTCGCTGCGTACTTGGTCAGGGCATCGGAGAGCCAGGCCCGGTTGATGATCAGACTTTCGTCTACGGCCCCGACCTTGCTGGGCATCCCCTTCTCGGCGGGATGCAAGAGAATCGCAGTTTGTTTCATGTGTTGTTGTGTATTCCCTCGTAGGATCTGGCTGGTCTGGAGGTCGAGGCACTCGCCCGGCCGCATGCATGTGTCGACCATGAGAAGCCAGCAGAGTGCCATCAACAGGCCGTTGACCCGGAGGAGCCCTATCGCGATGGCGGTCACCACCTCCCAGGGCAAGGGCCGCCGAGTGCGGCGTGGCACCAGTCGGCGCCAGCCGCGCAGGGCCCTGGTCGCCCGCGGCAAGGTCATCATGCCCTTGGCGTTGTAGCTCGGCACTACGTACTGGATGGCCGCGACGAGCTTCTCCCCCGTTGACGGGGCCTTTCCCTCCAGGAAAAGTCTGTCGAAGTAGATCACGATCTGCGCGTCCAGGATGGCGGGATGCACACTCAAGTCCTGCATCTGCTGCCGCTCCTGAAAATCGTGAAGTAGTCGTTGATACTGATCTCGTGTCTTCTGCGTCAGCGAGGCCTCCTCGGTGATGCCTGGTCCCCTCGTCGTGTCCCGGAGCGGCCCGTGAACGTCCTGCCGACGTGCAGCACGACGCTCCCGAAGCTGCCGCTCCTTGTCGAGGCTCGCACTCTTGGCCTCCAGCAAGCCCAGGATGGGATGCCCAGGAGGAGGCTGGTTGGCACGACGGAGGCTCTCCACGTCTGGCTCGGTCTTCTGCCGCTTGTCCGTCAGTGGATAGCCCGACCTCAACGGCGCACGAGAGAGCGCCTCCACCACGTGGGAGGTCGTCGGGGCGGTCCGCCGGTGGCTGGGGTGGCCCACTCGGTAGTCGCGTAGCTGGCGCCGATGGCTCTCTCTTGCGGGATGGTCCATCGGCTGGGTTTAACTCAGAGGGTAGCCATCTACATACAAATCTCGATTTGGTAGCTAGAGCCCACGCTGCTGCCTTACGATGAAGCATGAGTAAACGAGGATCTCGACACCGACCTTTCGAGAGCGAGAGGATGAGCCCCAAGTTGTCTCCCAACATCAGCCACGACTTTCCCCAGTCTCCAGGATCCCGAACCGCTTGACGGATAGATCCCAAGAAGCCCCGCATTTCAGTAACATGAATTGGTTCACGAGTAAACACCGGTTGATATCTCTCCAGTGTCCACCGAGTTGACTCCACAAGCTGGGGGGGGACGTCGGGGAATTCACGGTTTAGATACACATCACTGTAATCGATCTCCTTGTTTGACGTATCTTCCATATTTGTTTGTTTGTCATAAGATTTACCCAGAGCGTGACCACGGGGATTTGCACGGGCGGGATCGTCTTCATTCTTATACCTCCAGCGCTCGTGCCACTTCCCCACCTGCTGTACACCCCCCACCGTCCAGGCCCCCCTCACCGTGGCATGCCCAGACTCACACGCATCGTAGGCCAACACATCCGAGGACCAGTGAGGATCCAAGTCCCTGGACGCAAAGATTAAAAGGCCCTGGATGGTTCTGAGCTCCTGGAGGACACTTTTCCACAGGCTCCGGGGCTTGGTAAATTCACCCCTGGAAAAATCGTAGCTGGCGCGCAACGTGCTAAGCAGCTCTCGGCGAATGAGAGCCACAAAAGTGAAATGGCCAATCAGTCGCTCAAGCTGGCGACTGCTCAGAGGAGGCTGCCTGCGCCGGATCCACTCCAGCGCCTGCCACAACCGCCAGTAGCGCTTCGCAGACACCTGCACACGCCCTGGACAACCGGTCTGCTCGACGCCCAGCATCTCCATGCTCGCCGCTGCGTCGGACTCGTCATGAGTGGCGTAGCCCGCCTGCTGCAGCGCGACGCAGGCAGCCTCTCGGAGTCGTGTCACCTCCGCTTGGTCGAACCCCTCGATCAGCACGTTATCCACATACACAGTGTGCACCGCCCCGTCCTCGACTCGAGGTGGAGGTCGAAAGTCGACCGCTCGGCGCCGCGGCCCCAGCTCGGGAACTCCATCGAGAACATGCTCGTGGATCCGCTGCACCATGAAGAGGGCCCACTTCCACCCCATCGGAACCACGTTCATCAGGGGGTACAGGACCTGGTCGCCCCGCACGGCCTGGCCGTCCAGCTCGGCAACGCCCAGCTCCGAGGCCCGCACGTGGTCGAGGCCGAAGTAGGGCTGCAGCCAGCACGGCAATTGGTGCTGGTAAAAGGCGTTCTGAACGTCACCCCCTGCGTACCACATCTGTTGGTGCGCCGAGACCTCGACCTCCCCGAAGCTGCTGCCCGAGAAGAGGTGGACCTTCGGCGCGGCTCGAAAGTGTTGGTTACTCCGTCTGCAATCGATCACGATCCGAATGCTAGAGTCCTTCTTCTTCACAAAGAAGACCTTGACGGCTTCCTTCCGACGGCGGCTCAGGCGGAAGATCCCCCGAGCAAGGCCATCCTTCACGAAGCCGATGTAGGCGTCGCGATTCTCCTTCAAAACTGTGTCGCCGTACAATGTCGGCAGGCCCTCGACCTGCCGTACCTGCGCCACCTCCTGCGGCTGCCGCAGCCACACATCTCGCTGGCCCTCTGTCATGTACCGGAGCAGGTCCGGTGGCGCGTTCGTCGGCAGCGGGACCGGGCGGTTGCCCCTCTTGGGCCAGCTCACCGACTCGCGCGAGTAGGGCCGAACTGGTGAGACCTCATCGCCATCCAAGTACGACGAGGGCGTGCTCCCGAGAAGCTCATGAAAGGCTTCCTGCGGACTGTTCGAATTCACCGGCTCGGGGGCATGAGCCGCGTGAAGCGCCCGCACGTCACTGTAGACCAGGGCGGAGGGGCCGGTCAGCTCCCCGACGGACTCCACCTCGGGCGTGTCAAAACCTGCCAGGCGATTGATGGCTCGAATCGTCTCGGCGGTCCTCTCTTGGACCTTGAGCCGTCGCCGAACACGTTGCTCCGTGCCCCGCGACAGCGCAGTGCAGCCACCAGTGTAACACTCCTGCCGAGGACAGGCCAGAGGAAGAAGGCCATCTCCTGCACCAGCAGCAGCATCACGACGGTGAATTGACCCCTTGACTTTCGCACCACGGCCGGGGTCCTCCGTGGTGCGCCCCTCTCTCAGGGGTGCTCCTGATCCTTCTTGCCGCCACCCTTGGAGACCTTCTTGGCCGCCGCGGACTCCTCTCGAGCCTTGCGGCGCTGCTTCATCACCTCCGTCTCCTTGCTCTTTTTGTCGGTCGCATAGTGTGCAAGCCCAGGGTTGAGCGCGACCCCGCGGCGCAGGCCGCCTGTGGGGTCACGCCCAACGCAGTGCTCCAGGCCCTCCAGCTGCAGGGTCCCGCTGGTCTCCTCCACCAGCTGGTACAACCGCGCCAGCACCTCAACACTGGCCAGGTTGCCGCCATCGCACTGGTCATAGCACACCGAGAGATCCAACGCCAGACCCACGAGGTCGTGGATGAGATAGGCGGTGGAGTCGATGGCGATCTTCTGCTCCGTGGCCCACTTGGTCTGGCGGGCGTCGAACGTGCCGCCGTGGTCACGGACGTACTTGAAGAGCCACAGCGCCGACCTCTCGCCCTCAAGGGGGAAGTCCTCCATCGGCTCTGTGCTCATCTTGCTGACGGCATTTGCAAAGTCACACCAGCGACGCCCGCCTGGATCGTAGGAGACGGGGGCGAGCACTCGGGCGTCACCGCCGTCGGCAGCCGCACCTCCTTCCACCACTTTGCTCAGGTAGTCGGGTCGGCACGCGGCGATCACTTCACCATTTGGCATACGGTGGAGCGCCAGCTCGCCCATCACCTTGTCTCCCGTCTCGAGCTCCACCGGGTCTCCACGGCGCACGGAACCGATCGTGACAAGGGACACCCAGCGGCCTCCGTCATTCACCAGCTCCGTATCCGCGTCGAGGACCTCGGGAGTGCGGGTGCCTCCCACGAGGAGGTCGCCGCCCTCGGGGGGCTCAAGAGGCGGCGGCAGAGCCGGCAGCGGACGCCCACGCGCACGCCGGTAGATGCCCTCGTGCCACTCCAACGGCTGCCTCTGCCCCATGGCGTCGGTGTACGCCGTCGGGCCCACGACCTCCCCGCCCTCGGACACGGCGAGTTGGTGCCCCTCATTGATCAGCTCGAGGAGCCGCTGCTCGTCCGGGTAGTCGCGGAACCTGTAGGTCTTGCCTCTGAGGAAGAACGGGAGGGTGCCGTCGGCCGGCAGGATGGCCGCGCGGCACGGACCCGAGTCGGGATCCCCAGCAATCACGTTTTCTATGTACATGTCTCCATCGGGGGTGTACACCACCCAGTGCTGAGCGTCAACCTGAAACAAAATTTGACGCTCATGCCACACGTCATCCTCCGTGTAGAACACGGCCACATAGCTCCCCACGAGGAGCTCATTGCAGAACTCCTCCTCCACGGCGGCGTGCCCTGTCTCCAGGAGCAGGGCGGCCAGGCCCTGCCAGCGCGGCACGCCCGGGGGAGCCGAGGCCGTCGGACGCGACTCCCGCAGGGGAGCTCGGCGGCGCCTGGGCTCGGTCGCCATCTCGTCGTCGACAGGCGCAGAGACGGCCTCCAAGCACCAGGACGATGTGGCCCACCGCGCCTCCCGCAAGGTGCCACACGCCCTCCCTCACGTCCTTGTCCGCCTCGGGTGGACACTCCGGCAACTGTGGGCACGAGCAAGTGCAGGCTGGCGCCTGTGGGCAGCTCACGCCCTCTGGCGGACCACTCCAGTTGGTCAGGGCCTCACCAGCGGCTGCCGCCGCCGCGGCGGCCAGGCCGGCCGCGTCCGCGGCGGAGTAGGCGGCCTGGGCGGCCGCCTCAGCACCTGCGTGGCCCGCCCCCTGCCAGAGCCCGGCCTGCTGCAGGAAGGTCTGATACACCAGGTCGGCGTGCCTGAGCAGCACTGCGCCCACCACGCCGGCTGCGGCGTGTCGCGGACGCAGCGCCAGGGCCATGCACTGCCCGGGCCCCAGGAAGCCCCCCTCCTGTATGAGAGAAAAGCTGCGGAGCGAATAACTCACTTCTACTCTCGAATCCCATGCAGAGCAAACCCAGGAGGAGGAGGAGGAAGAGGAGGAGGAGCAGGAGGAGGAACACCAGAAACGCGCGGCCCTCGTCGACCTATCGCTCACCCAGCTTCGCGCATCCAACCATGCGACAGCCATGCGGTGCACGACGCGCGACCACCTCCTGCGTCCTGACTTCGCCGCCCGAAGGAGGGGCGGCCATGCGGCCCAGGACGCGACGCGCGACGCGCGACCATCTCCTTCACGCCTCTGGGGGTCACCTGGCGGTCGATCGGCATTCGAGGATCCAGGCCGAGGAGGAGGGTTTGTAGATAAACTTGGTCCTCTTTGGGGACCTCCAGGGGGACCCTCGTCGCAAAGGCTGGCCCCGCACCGATGCTGAAGGCTTCTACGCAGGGGCCTCAAATTTGAAGGTTTCAATCCAACGTCGGGCGTCCTGACTGGAGTTTCATGAGTTTGGCCCTCTCAGGCTCGCTTCGCACCCCTGGGGCAACCGAAGAAGGGTAAGGGAGAACAAAACACGACAACAACAACAACGCACCAAAAAACAAACACAACACAACAACAACAACGACGACGACGACGACGACGACGACGACAACAACAACAACACAACACCAAAAACACCAACACCAACACCAACACAACAACAACAACAACAACAACAACAACCACAACAACAAACAACAACAACCAACATCAACAACAACAACAATCATTTTACCCGAACGCTCAGTGTTTCACCAGTGCCAGGGTTTTCCATTGCGAGCCAGCCAATACCCCCACTTTGTGGGGGGGCAGTGCAAGCTCTACCACAATATCCACACGACTCTTCGCCACCACCCACACCCAGCTTCCCGCCCTATGACGTTCGGACACTTCACTTCGTGGCCTGCGGACGACCGTGGCTACTACACTGGCGTGGGGTACACCCCAAGAACTTGGTCAATTATTCGGGGCGCGCGTGTGCCCAGCATCCTGCAATTGTGACATACAATACATGACACAGACAGACAGAGAGAGAGACAGAGAGCAGACAGAGAGAGCGACAGAGAGAGCGGAGTTGGTCACATTTTTGGGGCAAGTTCCTGAGATCGTCGTGTTTTTTGTTGGTCTTGCGCGCGCGAATGTCCACTGTACTTTTTTTTTGCAAGGGAGTATTGAAATTTGATTATGTTAGAACAAGAAAAAGTAGCTCGCGCGAGCTCATGTAACATAAATGTTGAAAAACCATTGGTTTTGTGGGAGTCGGACAGCGCGCGCGGGATGAAATTTGGACATTTTTTTTTGAAAAAACATTGGGTTTTTGATGTTTTTATGTTGAAATCGTTACGAAACCTAAGGTTCTGGAAGGATTTCGTCTTGCGCGCGCGAATGTCCACTTTACCTTATTTTTTGCAAGGGATTATTGAAATTTGTTTATGTTAGAACAAGAAAAAGTAGCTCGCGCGAGCTCATGTAACATAAATGTTGAAAAACCATTGGTTTTGTGGGATTCGGACAGCGCGCGCGGAAGGACATTTTGACATTTTTTCTTAAAAAACCATTGGGTTTTTGATGTTTTTATGTTAAAATCGCTACGAAACCTAAGGTTTTGGAAGGATTTCGTCTTGCGCGCACGAATGTCCACATTACCTTATTTTTTGCAAGGGATTCTTGCAATTTGATCAAGTAAGAACAAGAATTTTCATTTTATAGAGTTTTTTGCAAGGGAAAACGGATTACAACAAAACAACCGGATCCGGTGACAATCCACTTTTCTGAAGCTTTCGCTAGAAAATGAAGGAAATGAGGCTGCGGCCTAGGTTTTGGAGGGGGGTCGCGCACCAGGGGTCTCAACAATAATATTTCTTTAGAAGAAATAATATTCAACAACAACAACAACAACAACAACAACAACAACAACAACACATACGAAAACAACACCAACCAACAAAAAACGGACCACCAAAACAGCAACACAACGACAACCACAATTAAATATAACAACAACAACAACGACGAAAAACAACAACAACACACAACAAAACCAGCAACAATAACAACCACAACACGACAACAAAACAAGGAAACAAACACACACAACACAACAGCAACAACAACAACCGCAACAAAACAACCACGCTAACCGCAACAACAAAACACGCACGAACAACAACAACAACAACAGCAACAACAACAACCACGACAACAACAACAGCAACAACAACAACCACGACAACAACAACAACAACAACAACAACAACAACGACAATAACAACAACAACGACAACAACAACAACCACGCAACAACAACAACCACAACAACAACAACTACAACGACAACAACAACAACAAGAACAACAACAACAACAACAACAACAACAACAACAACAACAACATTAACAACCACGACAACAACAACAACAACAACAACAACAACCATCATTTTAAGACTGTTCGTCCTTATCTGCTCGAGTGTCGAATAACGCGAATTTCCCAAACCCTCGATACCCGCCCTCTTCGTCTTCGATCGAACCCCTTTTGGTGGGTATACCTTTCTTCCCTGCAGGCCGGGCCCCGGCAAGCGGCGGGGCGGCCGCGGACCGTCGGCTGGAGGGCCAGGACAAAGAGGGGACGGACGGGGACGACGACGACGACGACGACGACGAAGACGACGGCGACGACGACGACGACGGCGACGACGAGCGAAAGCGAGAGCGAGAGAGAACGACCGCAGGGCCACGAAGGGCACGAAGTAGGCCACGAAGGGCGACAGCGGGGACACGAAGGGAATGAGTATGGGGCCACGAAGAGCGCGAACGAGCGGGGGCCACGAAGTGCAGATAATGCTGGGCCACAGAAGGCAACTATGGGGCCACTGAGGGTAGCAACTGGGCCACGTAGGACAGTGAGGGGCAAAACGGCGAATCGGGGAAACCCACCAACGGAATGCGTATGGGGGCAACCGGGGCGAACGAGCAACCCCACGAAAAAACAAGGGGGGGGGCCATAGTTATGTTGGGCGCGGTAGGGACGGACGGGGCACTGAGGGCAGCAAGGGTAACGAAGGGCAGCGAGGGGGCACGTAGGGCGACAGGCGGTGGCCGCGAAGGGCATGCATATGGGGCCAACACGTGCGCGAACGAGCGGGGGCAGATGGGAAACGATGTAAGGGACACGAAACAAAGTCGGGGGGGCCACGAAGGATGCAACGTGGCCCGAAGTGCAGCGAGGGTGATTGACGCAAGTGTTGCAGGGGCCAACAATGGCTGCAACGGGGCTCGAGGGACTGAGGGGGGCACGACAGGCATGCAACGGGTACGAAAAACCGAGGGGTCCACGCGAAGGGCTGCAACGGGGCCACGAAACAAAGCGAGGGGGCCACGAAGGGCTGCAACGGGGCCACGAAGGGCAACGAGGAGGCCTCGAAGGGCTGCAACGGGGCCACGAAACAAAGCGAGGGGCCCACGAAGGGCTGCAACGGAGCCACGAAGGGCAGCGAGATCCCGATTCCTAGGTAATCTGTGAAGGAGTCTTGCGCGCGCGAATCATGCAAGGGATTCTTCAGTAAATTGCAAGCAGGTCTCCAGCGAGAGCGCGACTCCAGAGCGCAGGAGGAGCGATTCCTGAATAAATCGCAAGGAAGTCCCAAGCGAGAGCGCGATTCTTGAATAAAATGCGAGGAAGTCTCGGGCGGGAGCGGGGGTCCTGGCTAAATTGTGAGGAAGCCTCAAGCGGGAGCCGTTGTTGTTGTAACCCGGGGGCCAGGGGGCCAGTTTGAGCAGGAAGACTTCTTCGACAAAAAACAAAGTGCGAGCCCCGGGGGGGTACTTCAATTGAAAAAAAATCAATGTGCACCGGTGGGGGGGGATCAACAATAATTATTCTTTAAGAAGAATCAGAGTTCAACAACAACAACAACAACAATCATTTTACCCTCACGCGCCATGCTTCCACATGACACATGCATCCATCTGGATAACACACCCCATCATGGGGGATTTTTCTGACATGCGGGATCCGATATTCCCTCACCCAGATATCCCGCCCAAAAAGGTTTGGCCACCACCTCTTCCGAGGAACCTCAACATCCATAGCTCGGACGGCACATCGCCTTCGCAATCGCCTTGCGCATGCCCCGCATCTCAGAGGGAGAGGAAGAGGAAGAGGAGGGGGAGATGAGAGAGATAGGGAGGGGGAGGAGGAGAAGGGAGGGGGAGGAGGGGGAGGAAGGATGAGTAGTTGTAGTAGCAGCAGTTGATGATATTGTTGTTGCGGCTGTAGCACTAGTAGTAGTGGTAACGGTAGTAGTAGTCCAAGTAAGTAGAACTGGCTTGTGGCAGCCAAGCGTTCATAGCGACGTTGCTTTTTGATCCTCCTTTAATGTCTTCTCTCCCTATCCTTGAGACGCAGAAGTCTCAACAAGTTGGATGGTTCAGCACATCCAGGAAACCTATCGCTGGACCGGCCCAGATATGGTTCCAGAAGCGGCTCGGGAAGCTGCGCAGGCGCCAGCGTACGGGCGCCGGCCCGGGCGTCCGGCCCACAGCCGCTCCAGAATCCGCCCAGGACGGCTTCCCGGGCGCCGCAAGCAGAAATTCAGCATTCTCGAAAGAAAAATGTGTATTGGAATGGCCTTTTTTCGGCGCGATCGGAACTGCCCGGGCGTCCAGCCCGGGAGCCGGGCCGGGTGCCGGCCGAGCTGGAATCGGCCCGGCCGCCTCCGGGCGCCGGAAAGCAGAAATTTCAGGCATTTTCGAAAGAAAAATGAGTATTGGCATGGCCTTTTTTTCGGCGCCGCCTCGGAACTCGCTTTTTCGGCCCGCGCCGGGCTCCGGCTTCGGAGGCGACCGGGCGTCCGGCGGGAGCCGGGGGTGGTGCCGGCCCAGGCTCCGGAATCGGCCCGGACGGCCTCCCGGGCGCCGGAAGCAGAAATTCAGCATTTTCGAGAAAAACAAATGTGTATTGAAATGGCATTTTTTGTCGTTGCCGCCTCGAAACTCGATTTTCTGGCGCTCGGGCGCCGGCTCGGGCGCCGACCCGGGCGTCCGGCGCGGGGGCCGGGCCGGGTGCCGGCCCGAGCTCCGGAATCGGCCCGGACGGCCTCCTCCCGGGCGCCGGAAGCAGAAATTCAGCATTTTCGAAAGAAAAATGTGTATTGGAATGGCCTTTTTTCGGCGCCGCCTCGGAACTCGATTTTCCGGCGCCCGGGCGCCGGCTCGGGCGCCGACCCGGGCGTCCGGCCCGGGAGCCGCTCTCGGCGGCGAGCAAAAGCACCGAGCCCGAGTAAAAAAGGAGGAAGTCTCGAGCCGGAGCGTTGTTGTTGTTGGGGGGCCGGTTTTGGCGGAACCCCAAAACGCCTGAGCGTGAGCCTCAATTTCAGAGGAAATGCGGCCGGCGCCTCGGCGAGAGCGCCAGGGCGAATATAGGGGGTCCAACAATATAATTGTTTAGTAATTAAGGTTCAACAACAACAACAACAACAACAACAACAACAACAACAACAACAACAACAACAACAACAACAATCATTTTACCCGAACGCGTGGTGTTCTCCCCAGTGCAGGGTTTTCATACGACACCAGGCAATACCCCCACTTCGTGGGGGGGCATTACAAGCTCTACCAAATATCCAAACGACTCTTCGCGACCACCCAAACCCAGCTTCCCGCCCTATGACGTTGGGACAATTCACTTCGTGGCGTGCGGACGACCGTGGCTACTACACTGGCGTGGGGTACACACCCACAGAACTTGGTCACTTATTCGGGGCGCGCATGTGCCCAGCATGGTGCAATTGTGGCATACAATACATAATACAGAGAGACGAATGTGTCCCGCATGGTATTATTTGACAGGGATGATGGCCCTGGCAGGTGCGCAACCGTTGTCGCAGAAGTTCGAAAAAGTTGCTCGCAAAAGCCCGTTTGACAGAAATGTTGAAAAAAATGTTGGGTTTCCTACGAATCCGCAAGAGCGCGCGGGATGAGATTTTGACATTTTTTTTGTTGAAAAACCATTGGTGTTTTGATGTTTTTATGTTGAAATCGCTCCGAACACTAAGCTTTTGGAAGGATTTCGTCTTGCGCGCGCGAATGTCCACTTTACCTTATTTTTTGCAAAGGATTCTTGACATTTGATTATATTAGAACAAGAAATGTCATTTTATAGTGTTTTTGCAAGGGAAAGCGGGGGGGAACAAAACAACCGGATCTTGATCACATCGAATTACCTGAGGCTTCCTCACGAAAATGATGAAAATGTAGCTGCGGCCTAGGCGGCGCAGGGGGGCCGTGCACCAGGGGCCCCAACAATAATTATTCTTTAGAATTAATAAATGTTCAACAATAACAACAACAACAACAACAACATTTTACCCGAACGCTCAGTGTTCTCACCAGTGCCAGGGTTTTCATGCGACGCGAGACAATACCCCCACTTCGTGGGGGTGCAGTTCAAGCTCTACCAAATATCCAAACGACTCTTCGCGACCACCCAAACCCAGCTTCCCGCCCTATGACGTTGGGACACTTCACTTCGTGGCGTGCGGACGACCGTGGCTACTACACTGGCGTGGGGTACACACCCACAGAACTTGGTCACTTAGTCGGGGCGCGCGTGTGCCCAGCATCCTGCAATTGTGACATACAATACATGACACAGACAGACAGAGAGAGAGACAGAGAGCAGACAGAGAGAGAGACAGAGAGAGCGGAGTTGGTCACATTTTTGGGGCAAGTTCCTGAGATCGTCGTGTTTTTTGTTGGTCTTGCGCGCGCGAATGTCCAATTTACTTTTTTTTGCAAGGGAGTATTGAAATTTGATTATGTTAGAACAAGAAAAAGTAGCTCGCGCGAGCTCATGTAACATAAATGTTGAAAAACCATTGGTTTTGTGGGAGTCGGACAGCGCGCGCGGGATGAAATTTGGACATTTTTTTTTGAAAATCCATTGGGTTTTTGATGTTTTTATGTTGAAATCGTTACGAAACCTAAGGTTCTGGAAGGATTTCGTCTTGCGCGCGCGAATGTCCACTTTACCTTATTTTTTGCAAGGGATTATTGAAATTTGATTATGTTAGAACAAGAAATAGTAGCTCGCGCGAGCTCATGTAACATAAATGTTGAAAAACCATTGGTTTTGTGGGATTCGGACAGCGCGCGCGGAAGGACATTTTGACAATTTTTTCTGAAAAAACCATTGGGTTTTTGATGTTTTTATGTGAAAATCGTTACGAAACCTAGGTTTTGGAAGGATTTCGTCTTGCGCGCACGAATGTCCACTTTACCTTATTTTTTGCAAGGGATTCTTGCAATTTGATCAAGTAAGAACAAGAATTTACATTTTATAGTGTTTTTTGCAAGGGAAAACGGAGTACAACAAAACAACCGGATCCGGTAATAATTCACTTTTCTGAAGCTTTCGCTAAAAAATGATGAAAATGTAGCTGCGGCCTAGGTTTTGGTGGGGGGGGTCGTTGACAGGGGTCAACAATAATTATTCTTTAGAATTAATAATGTTCAACAACAACAACAACAATTACTAGCACGTGGGGACACTCCGTTCTCACCAGTGCCCGGGTTTTCATAGGAGGCGGGCAATACCCCCACTTTGTGGGGGGGCCGGTTCATGCTCTACCAAATTTCCAAACGACTCTTCGCCACCACCCACACCCAGCTTCCCGCCCTATGACGTTCGGACACTTCACTTCGTGGCATGCGGACGACCGTGGCTACTATTCAAGGCCCCGCGGCCGACGACGACGGCGTGCGCGCGCGAAGACAAAACGAATGTGTCCCGCATGGTATTATTTGACAGGGATGATGGCCCTGGCAGGTGCGCAACCGTTGTCGCAGAAGTTCGAAAAAGTTGCTCGCAAAAGCCCGTTTGACAGACATGTTTTAAAAAAGTGTTGGGTTTTCTACGAATCCGCAAGAGCGCGCGGGATGAGATTTTGACAATTTTTTGTTGAAAAACCATTGGTTTTTTGATGTTTTTATGTTAAAATCGCTGCGAACACTAAGGTTTTGGAAGGATTTCGTCTTGCGCGCGCGAATGTCAACTTTACCTTATTTTTTGCAAGGGATTCTTGAAATTTGATTATATTAGAACAAGAAATGTCATTTTATAATGTTTTTTGCAAGGGAAAACGGATTACAACAAAACAACCGGATCTTCATGACATCGTATTACCTGAGGCTTCCTCGCGAAAATGATGAAAATGTAGCTGCGGCCTAGGCGGCGCAGGGGGGCCGTGCACCAGGGGCCCCAACAACAATTATTCTTTAGAATTAATAATGTTCAACACCAACAACAACAACAACAACAATCATTTTACCCTCATGCGCCATGCTTCCACATGACACATGCATCCATCTGGATAACACACCCCATCATGGGGGATTTTTCTGGCATGCGGCATCCGATATTCCCTCACCCAGATATCCCGCCCAAGAAAGGTTTGGCCACCACCTCTTCCGAGGAACTTCAACATCCATAGCTCGGACGGCACATCGCCTTCGCAATCGCCTTGCGCATGCCCCGCATCTCAGAGGGTGAGGAAGAGGAAGAGGAGGGGGAGATGAGAGAGATAGGGAGGGGGAGGAGGAGAAGGGAGGGGGAGGAGGGGGAGGAAGGATGAGTAGTTGTAGTAGCAGCAGTTGATGATATTGTTGTTGCGGCTGTAGCACTAGTAGTAGTGGTAACGGTAGTAGTAGTCCAAGTAAGTAGAACTGGTTTGTGGCAGCCAAGCGTTCATAGCGACGTTGCTTTTTGATCCTCCTTTAATGTCTTCTCTCCCTATCCTTGAGACGCAGAAGTTTCAAAAAGTTTGATGGTTCAGCACATCCAGGAAACCTATCGCTGGACCGGCCCAGATATGGTTCCAGAAGCGGCTCGGGAAGCTGCGCAGGCGCCAGAAGCAGAGAAGCACCACGTACGGGCGCCGGCTCGGGCGTCCGGCCCACAGCCGCTCCAGAATCGGCCCAGGACGGCTTCCCGGGCGCCGCAAGCAGAAATTCAGCATTTTCGAAAGAAAAATGTGTATTGGAATGGCCTCTTTTCGGCGCGATCGGAACTGCCCGGGCGTCCGGCCCGGGAGCCGGGCCGGGTGCCGGCCGGGCCGGGTGCCGGCCCGAGCTCCGGAATCGGCCCGGACGGCCTCCCGGGCGCCGGAAGCAGAAATTCAGCATTTTCGAAAGAAAAATGTGTATTGGAATGGCCTTTTTTCGGCGCCGCCTCGGAACTCGATTTTCCGGCGCCCGGGCGCCGGCTCGGGCGCCGACCCGGGCGTCCGGCCCGGGAGCCGGGCCGGGTGCCGGCCCGAGCTCCGGAATCGGCCCGGACGGCTTCCCGGGCGCCGGAAACAGAAATTCAGCATTTTCGAAAGAAAAATGTGTATTGGAATGGCCTTTTTTCGGCGCCGCCTCGGAACTCGATTTTCGCCCGGGCGCCGGCTCGGGCGCCGACCCGCGCGTCCGGCCCGGGAGCCGGGCCGGGTGCCGGCCCGAGCTCCGGAATCGGCCCGGACGGCCTCCCTCCCGGGCGCCGGAAGCAGAAATTCAGCATTTTCGAAAAAAAAAAAAAAGTATTGGAATGGCCTTTTTTCGGCGCCGCCTCGGAACTCGATTTTCCGGCGCCCGGGCGCCGGCTCGGGCGCCGACCCGGGCGTCCGGCCCGGGAGCCGCTCTCGGCGGCGAGCAAGAGCACCGAGCCCGAGTTAAAAAAGAGGAAGTCTCGAGCCGGAGCGTTGTTGTTGTTGGGGGGCCGGTTTTGGCGGAACCCCAAAACGCCTGAGCGTGAGCCTCAATTTCAGAGGAAATGCGGCCGGCGCCTCGGCGAGAGCGCCAGGGCGAATATAGGGGGTCCAACAATAATAAACAACAACAACAACAACAACAACAACAACAACAACAACAACAACAACAACAACAACAACAACAACAACAACAACAACAACAACAATCATTTTACCCGAACGCGTGGTGTTCTCCCCAGTGCCAGGGTTTTCATACGACACCAGGCAATACCCCCACTTCGTGTGGGGGCATTACAAGCTCTACCAAATATCCAAACGACTCTTCGCGACCACCCAAACCCAGCTTCCCGCCCTATGACGTTGGGACACTTCACTTCGTGTCGTGCGGACGACCGTGGCTACTACACTGGCGTGGGGTACACACCCACAGAACTTGGTCACTTATTCGGGGCGCGCGTGTGCCCAGCATTCTGCAATTGTGACATACAATACATGACACAGACAGACAGAGAGAGAGACAGAGAGCAGACAGAGAGAGAGACAGAGAGAGCGGAGTTGGTCACATTTTTGGGGCAAGTTCCTGAGATCGTCGTGTTTTTTGTTGGTCGTGCGCGCGCGAATGTCCACTTTACTTTTTTTTGCAAGGGAGTATTGACATTTGATTATGTTAGAACAAGAAAAAGTAGCTCGCGCGAGCTCATGTAACATAAATGTTGAAAAACCATTGGTTTTGTGGGAGTCGGACAGCGCGCGCGGGATGAATTTTGGACATTTTTGTTTGAAAAACCATTGGGTTTTTGATGTTTTTATGTTGAAATCGTTACGAAACCTAAGGTTCTGTAAGGATTTCGTCTTGCGCGCGCGAATGTCCACTTTACGTTATTTTTTGCAAGGGATTATTGAAATTTGATTATGTTAGAACAAGAAAAAGTAGCTCGCGCGCGCTCATGTAACATAAATGTTGAAAAACCATTGGTTTTGTGGGATTCGGACAGCGCGCGCGGAAGGACATTTTGACAATTTTTTCTTAAAAAACCATTGGGTTTTTGATGTTTTTATGTTAAAATCGTTACGAAACCTAAGGTTTTGGAAGGATTTCGTCTTGCGCGCACGAATGTCCACTTTACCTTATTTTTTGCAAGGGATTCTTGAAATTTGTTCAACTAAGAACAAGAATTTTCATTTTATAGTGTTTTTTGCAAGGGAAAACGGATACAACAAAACAACCGGATCTGGCATAATCCACTTTTCTGAAGCTTTCGCGAAAAAATGATGAAAATGTAGCTGCGGCCTAGGTTTTGGAGGGGGGTCGTGCACCAGGGGGCAACAACAACAACAACAACAACAACAACAACAACAACAACAACAACAACAACAACAACAACAACAACAACAACAACAACAACAACAACAACACAAAAGCGCACTTTCTCCTCACACGTGCCACATGCACGGAGTGCGGTCCCTACCTCTCCAAGGCCTCCCTGGCCCCGCGCTCTCGCCTATCGCTCGCCTTCGGTGCCTCAGTTGGTCTGCCACTTCGGCCCCAATGCTTTCCGAGCGCTTCTCGGAGGCAAGTCGCCGCCAACCAAGACAGTTCCGACGCTTCTGTGCTCAAGGGTCAAGGCAACACGCCTGGGGATCGCTCGTGGGTGGGCTGCGCGAGATGTCAACCATGTCACTTCAATTCACACGTGGAACCCACCTACCAATAGCTACAACCAGGAGCAAGCCACCCCGCCCCACATGTGGCACACCCCTCACGCAGGTTGTTTAAAAAGCCTCTCGTGTAGCCGGACACCCCTTTCGCCAATCTCGTCGTTTCACACACTTCGGAGCACCTTTGGCCAAGGGAAAAACCACTGGGCCACCCGAAAACCCGCTTGGCCACGGAACAGTGTGTCCCGGAGAGGGTCAGGGGGCGCACGAGCTGGACGGGAGGCTTCGCCGCTGCCGTCGAGAAGTACTGTGAGCAGGCTACACACTGTCCTAAGGAACCTGCCTCATCGAGTAGCGGTGCCGCGTTCGCAATAGAAGCGCACTGCGTAGCTGTGCACAGTGCCACTATCGGCGTCGTAGACCCTGGTCTGTAGTCATGGCTGCGCCAGGCGAAAGAAGCATGAAACCATCGGCTCAATAACCGTGCAATCGCTGCTCGCGTGTGAGATGGTCAGCGTGCTCGGGCCGCAAAGCTTCCAACTTGTTCACTGGCATAAGACTTCAAGACAGGCGCAAATCTCGACCGGGGCGGGCCAGCCCAGCACGGTCGCCCCGCGCGTCGGTTTGGGCGACCTCCTGTGGACCCTAGCCCTGCTGGTCAGGTTTCTGAAGGCCTGTCCCGGGTTCGGCATTTGAAGGTCGTCTGCAGCCTGATGGAGCCAAGCGGAGGCGTCCGATAAAACCCGGCGGCGACTGGACTCGAAGGGGCAGGGTACGCAAGAGGGCGCAGACGGCTGCCGCTGCTCAGGCCCGTCGACGCCGAGCGCGCACGAAATCGGGATCGAAGGGCGCACGCCGTCGGGCAAGCACGTCGGCGGCACGGCCCTGCGGGCAGCGCTCTGGCCGCCGCGAGGGCGAAGTTATGGTGAGCAGAGGCTCTTGCCCTGCACCCGCGGGAGATGAGAACGCGTGATGCTGGGCTGACAGCGCCCACACAGTGTGATCAGGAGAACTGCAGAAAACGTAGCAGCCGAGACCTGCGGGACGAAAGCAAGTCAGGCCTCCTCATCCTCCTTGTCCTCCTCCTCATCCACCACCACCATCGTCAATGCCGTCCTCGTCGTCATCATCATCGCCATCAACGACAAAATCATCAGCATCATCGTCATCACCACCACCAACAACAACAAACAACAGCAAAAACAGCCACAGCCACGGCCACAGTCACAGCCACAACAACAAAACCAACACCAACAATAGCAGCATCAGCAACAGCATCATCAGCATCATCATCATCACCAGCATCACCATCATCAACAACATCAGAAGCACTATCACCATCACCACCACCAACTACAATAACGAAAACAGCAAAAAACAGAAGCAAAAACAACAGTAGCAGCAACAACACCAGCAGCAGCAACAACAGCATCGCTATCATCCTCACTACCCTCCTCACCAACGACAACAACATCAGCAGCCTCATCACCACCACCATCACCACCAAAAACAACACCAGCAACAACAACAACAACAACAAAAAACAACAAAACAAAAAACAAAAAAACAACAACAACAACAACAGCAGCAACAACAACAACAACAACCACAACAACAACAACAACAACAACAACAACCACAACCACAACCACAACAACAACAACAACAACAACAACAACAACGACAACGACAACAACAACAACAACAACAACAACAACAACAACAACAACAACAGCAGCAGCAGCAGCAGCAACAACAACAATAACTACATCAACGACGACGACAGCAGCAGCAACATCAGCAGCAGCAGCATCAGCACTGATCATCACCATCAGCATCACCATCACCATTAGCATCATCATCACCGTCGTAATCGTCGCCATCACCAACAGCAGCAGCGGCATCACCATCATCGCTTCCGTCGTCACAAACGCCACCACCATCAGCAGCACCGCCAGCATCATTACCACCACCACCACCACGACCATCAGCAGCATCATCAGCATCATCATCATCATCAGCAGCAGCATCATCGGCATCACCAGCATCACCAGCAGCATCGCCATCATCATCATCATCATCATCATCATCATCATCATCAGCAGCAGCAGCAGCAGCAGCAGCAGCAGCAGCATCACCAGCATCACCAGCAGCATCGCCGTCATCAACAAGATCACCAGAGCGGCGGCCTCGGCCTGGCAGCGCCCGGAGCGAGGCAAGTCCTGCCAGGAGGGCTGCCCACGGCCCGCGGGCTCGTGCGAGCCGCGGGCCTCCAGCGGGGACGGAGGCATATTGCCTCCAGCCAGGCCAGCCCAAGGCAGGAGAGCCCAGAATCGAATCGACAAGTCGGATCGGCGATCGAAATGAATCGGATCGGCGGAAATCGGCAGCCGAGTCGGGAAAAGTCGAATCGGCGGAAATCGGCAGCCTAGTCGGCCTTCGTTAGGAAATCTGAGCCAAAATCGGAATCCGAAATCGGATCGAATCGGAATCGGAAATCATCGAAATCGAATCGAATCGAATCGGAGGAATCGAAATTGGCCCTGCTCAGGCCGCCAGGAACAGGGGGGGCAGGAGGGAAGCTTCGCCCACAAGAGGGAGGCAAGAGTGCTCTGAGGCGGCAGGCAGCTGAAAACAGCTCGGCTGGAGCAAGCGACCTCGCCTTAGAGGGGGACTCTCTAAGGGGGAAGACGGCAGGCGGTGAAGGGCCGAAAGAAAAACAGATCCCCCGCTACCTGCCTTGACCTCCGTGCTCAGGACGGAGGGGGGTGCGGGGGGGGGGGGAGAATAAAGGAAGGGAGGGAGGGAGGGGGGAGGGAGGGGGGAGGCAGGGGGAGAGAGAGGGGGGGGGAAGGGAGGGGAAGGAACTAGAGGGAGACGGGCTGAGGGAGGCGGACGAACCAGAGGCGGGCGAAGAGACGACGCAGGACGGAGGACTGAAAAGACGGAGGGGGGGCGACGGAGGAGCGAAAAAGGAGCAGGCAGGAGGAAGGGAGGAGGGCAGAAGGGAGAGAGGAAGGGAGGGAAGGGAGGAAGGGAGGAAGGGAGGAAAGGTGAGGAGGGAGGGAGGAGGGAGGAGGAGGGAGGGGGAAGGGGAGGAGGGAGAGGAAGGGAGGAAGCGAGGAAGGAAGGAAGGGAGGAAGGGAGCCGGAAGGAGGACGGGCAGCACAAAGAGGAGGCAGAGGAGAAAGAAGATGCAGAAGATCCTCCCGCCTCCCTCGCGGCCGCACTCCCTCCGTGCCCGCATCCCCCCCTCCGCCGTGCCTCTCGCGCTACCCGTCCCGCTCCCTCCCGACTCCCGCCCCTCTCCCACTCGCCCCCGCGGGCCCGCTGCGCTCCGAGTTCCCAGGACTCGCTCCCCTTTCCCTCCATAACCCCTCCATCCCTCCCTCTTTCCTCTCCTCATCCTCCCTCGCCTGGTTTGCTTGCAGTTGCGGCAAACCCGCGCCCCGCGGCGGCCGTGGCCAAGGCAGCCCGCGGGAACGCAAAGCATGCTCAACGTACTCCTGCTGGTGGTCAACAGCCTCGTCAGATTCTCGGGGCTCGCACTGGCAGCATCACAGCGGCGAAGCTCTCCAAGCAGCTTGCCGAACTCCAGAAGAAGTATGATAAACTGGTCGGGAGTGGCACTGGCGGCAGTGCTAACAATGCTGGCGGGTCCGTCGGCGCTGGTGCTCCCCCAGAACCGAGTGAGGGTGAACGTAAAGAACAAGCGCTACGGGACAACATCAAGCAGCTGGAACAGGCCCGCACCGCGGTGGAGAAGGTGCCCAATTGTGATGAGGCCAAGGCTGTTCTGGACGCACAGTTGTCCGAAGCGCGCAAGCAGTTATCGAGCCTCAAGCCTGAGCTTACGGTCCACACCAACATCGGGCACCGTTTGCAGCGGGCTGAGGCCAAGGTCGAGAAGATATCAGCTCAAGTTTCCGAACAGCTCGATGTTCTTCGCTTGGCTCAAGAGAAGTTGGACAGCCTACAATCGCAACACTTGCTGGCGTCTAAGGAGGTGGAGCAACTACGAGGTGAACTCGTGGCGACACTCCCATCTTCGGTGGCCCAGAAGGATGTTGGACTCGATATGCAGGACTTGGCTGAGAATGATGATGAGCAGGCTCAGCTCGATGCGCTCTTTCAGTCTTCCCATTTCAAGCTCTACCAGGAGGCCCTCGCGAAGAAGGCCAAGGCGAAGCAGAACAGTTCTCGGGCTGCTACTTCGCCCTTCGATCATGATGGTGATGTTCGGATGGGTGAGCGGAGCGAGTCACCTGCAGCGGCACGTGACACGGCTACTGCCAGCGGTACACACCCTGCCGCGGCCGCCCATGATGGAACCAGCACGCCCCCTCCAGCTGCGCCAAGTACTCCACCAGCCGCAGCTGGCGACGCAGCACGAGCAGCTGGAGGAGGAGGCGACCTCGGTGGACTGCATCAAGAAGTACCACCAGACCCCGAGCTGGACCAGGAGATGGACGCACTCTTCTGGGCCGCGCAGCGCGTGGACAAGCGGAATTTCCACGCACAGCTTGTAGAGCTGCTGTCTAAGCGGCAGCGCTTGGGGTAACCCACCACTTTTACCTAGATGCTGTGGTTTTCGCCTGACACGCGCAGGCACTGTGCAGCCTCCCCCCGCTCCTCCTCGCCTCGACCCCGACTGTGAGGGCTCGTCTGGCCATGGTGAAGTGCTGGAGTCATATAACGGCAACCCTTGGGGGACCCTGAGGGACAGGCTGGCTGTCAGTTCGGCCCTCATTTTTCTGGCCCAAGAGGTGGGGTTCACTGAAGACTCCCTGGGTGAGAAGTGTGCGGCTGTGGGTAAGTCGGGGTGGAAAATGCTGGCCTCCCCGTCTACGGTTGGGGCCCAGGGTAGGCCCAAATGGGGGGTGGCGGTTCTGGTGCGGGCCCATATCGGCCTAAGATGGCCAGTCGGCGGCGGCGTTATTGCGCCGTCACGAGTCATGAAAGTTGTTGTCGGCATCCCCGAGTGGCCCCCTCTGTCCGTCGTCTGTGTGTACCTGAAGAGCGGCACGGGCATGTGTGATCGGAATGTGTCTTATCTGAAAGCCATCGGTCGTACTTTAGAGCACGATAAGCTGTTTGTCGTTGGGGGGGGCTGGAATTTGGACCCTGCCCTGGTTGAAATGTCTGGACTGGCGAGGCGTCTCGGCTCGCTGCTTTTTGTTCCCCCAGGTAAGACTTGTGTCAGTGCCAATGCTCTCAGCACTATCGATTTCTTCCTGCGCAGCTCGACTTCCACGCGAGCCGTGAGCAAGATCGAGTGTGATCGTAGTTGGAGCTCCCGACCGCATCACCCTGTGAGATTGCAGCTCAAAGATCAGGCCACGCGTCTGTATCAGCTTGTGCATCGTTGTCACCAGAGGCTCCCAGTGGAGCTACCATACGGACCGCAGCCTCAGCCACAGGATTGGAACGTCCCGAGGGATATGGCCGAAACCGCGGCTCGAGCTGCCCTCGAGAGCCCCGTTGGATTCGCTTGGGAACTCCTCACGAAGGCATGGCAGGCGTTTTCTAATTGTTTGGAGCTTGAACTTGAAAGTTTTCTGGGGGTGCCGATTAAGGATAAAGGTCTCAAAGGGGTGACGCCTAAAGCTGTTTGGGCTCCCATCTTTTCCACCCCTAAAAGTGCTTGCACCGAGCTGGTTAACCACGGATGGGTTTGGTTATCACAGCATGTTTCAGAGACTCTAGGCGTGGCGACACGGCTGCTGGAGGCCGCGCAAGACTCTGCGACGGACACTGTGCGGGGCGAGAGCTTGGCGAGTGACACCGCGCAGCAGGTGCAACAACTTTTAAATGAACCGTGCCCTGGTGAGGGTTTGTCTGCCAGGCTGGACGCGACGGTCCAGTCGGCTAGGACTCTCTTGCAGCAATGGCCTCCGTCCTCGCTCGAGCGATGGGTGCAAGAGCTGCGCGAGTACCTCGACTCGTGGGAGGACGACCACGTAGCAGCGCACAGGGGCCTCGGGAAGGCCACGCAGGACTCTTGGGATGAATGGCAGGAGAAGGCGTTGAAAGGGGGTGCCAGGGCCATGCATAGACTCACTAAATTGAAACAGAAATGGGTTCCCACGGCTGTTGAGTCGGCCCCGGGACAGTTCAGTAGCGACCCTCAGGCTCTGCTGAGGGCCGAGCGTGACACGCTTTCTCGTGTTTGGCATGCGTCTGACAAGCCTGCGCTCGTTGATGTCCCTGATCGAGTGCACCTTCCTCGGGCCTCGCCTGAAGCTATTCGCAGTGCCAGCGCTAGCTTCTCTCCTCTCACGGCGCAATCTTTAGATGGAGTGCATCCTCGTCAATTGTCGCTGGTGTCGGACGCGGCTCTTGAAACTCTGTCGGCGCTGTATCAAGCTGTGGAAAGTTTAGGACTCTTTCCCAAGCAACTGTTTTGGATGCTCTTCCCCCTCGAAAAACCGAAAGGGGGACTTCGGCCCATCCTGTTGCGTGCTGGGCCCGTGCGCGTTTGGGAGGGACTGAGAAGACCCGAGCTTCTCAGCTTTAATGACAATTACCCCCGACGTTTCTGGGCTTTCGTTCCAGGTCGTAGTGCTGAAGATGCTGGGTGGCATCAGGCTACCAGGGCCGAGGTGGCGGCGCATTCTGGCAAGCATACGGTGGGGGTGATTTGGGATGGGACCAAATACTACGAGAGTTTCGATTTGGATCTGTTGAAGAAACGCGCTTTGGCCCATGATTTTAACCCTGTGATTGTCAAAACGACGTACAATTTCTGGCGAGGACCCAGGCTTTTGAGACTGGGCGCCCAGTACGCCGACGCCCCAGTTTTTGCCCAGTCGGGATTACCAGCGGGCGACATATTCAATGAGTGGTTTGTTAAGGCTTACAGCATAGAGGCTTTCGACCAGTTCACTTTGGAGCACCCGCTGGCCCCCCTGAGCAGCTATGTTGACGACGACTCCCTTACTACGGAAGGCGAGTCCGAGACCGAGGTTCCCGACCGAATGTGCAGGGCGGCAGCGGCCATGTACATTATCTTTCGCGAGTATTTGAAGGTGCAGTTGGAGGCGGACAAGCTTACCACGTTCGCTAGCTCGTTGCCCCTTGCACGTAAGCTGGGCAGGCTGCTCGGCGGCATGGCGGGCACGGTCACCAATAGTGCGGCGGTGCTGGGCACGGACCTGGCCACAAGACAGCGACGGGGGGCCAAAAACGCGGGGTGGAAACGTCGACAGCGTCTCAGGCAGATGCACGCTCGGCACAAGATGTTGAAAAGGTACCGTGACCGCTTGCCTCGCCAGAAGGGACGGATTGGCAAGATCTATGTTGCGGGCGCATCCCCTGCTGCTACGTTTGGCGCTGCCGTCGGAGGGTTAAACGACACCGAGCTTCAGGAAGCCCAAAGAATCATGTTGACCTACAAACCTCATTATCACCGCGGGGTGTCGTCTCACGCCAAGTTAGCGCTGATGGGGGACCCTGTTTGGAGGGCGGGAGTTGCGCCAGCGCTGCACTGGGCGCACATCGTTTGGACTGCCCTCACTTCCCCCTCCTCCTCGTACTACAACGTTAAGGAAATATGTCAGATGTGGTGCGCTGTTCCCATGGACGAAGGGGTCACTTGGAAGAGTTCGCGAGGGCCCATCCAGAGAATGCATATGTCGTTGAACCGCATTGGGTGGCGTAGTGTTTCCGCTCTCACGTGGCTCGACGACGCTGAAAGAGTCGTGCATTTTGGGTACAACTCGCCTGCCATCCTAGGTCAGTTGCTGCAGCTCGGCACCCAACGACACCATGAGAGAGTTTTGGCTAGGCTCCTGCCGTCCTTCAATGGGACGCGCGTTTGTACGGAACCCTCGGTCCAATTGCTGTGCCCCGAGTCCAAAAAGTTGGCCCCGAGGGAAAGATACCTTGTCACCACTGTGTTTTGCGAAGGACTCTGGACCAGGGCCAGAGCCCGAGCTGCAGGCTACGTCAGTGATGGCAGGTGCTCACTCTGTGGCGAGCCTGATGGAGTCAGGCACCGCGTCTGGAAATGTCAGCATCACGATGCTGTCCAGACTCGGCAAGATGCGGCTGTCGATCACCCCGAATGGTTGCTGGAGGCGACCGAGAGCGCGGATCACTGCTTCTGGGACGGGCTCAAGATGGACCATCCAGGGTCGAAGCTCCCTCCGCCCAGTACCGACCCCAACCCGAAGTTGTTCAATCCCGAGGGGCAGGAAATTGTTTGGGACTCCATTGACCTCCAGGGCCTGGACATTTGTATGGACGGTTCTTGTGCTCGTCATGTTGTGAGGGAGTTGTCTCGGGCCGCCTACGCTTGGGTCTTGTTGGACCCGCCAGGGTCGATTGTTGCTTATGCTCAAGGTACGGTGCTGGACGTGCTCCAGCAGACCCCGCAGGCGGCTGAACACCAAGCCATGGCGCTGGTGCCTTTGTTTGTTGAACACAGCGGGGATCGTTATTCGGACTGTGCCACTGTCACTAAGTTGTGTAACAAGCCAGTGCAGCATCAGATATCGAGCAAACACCGCTACGCGGGAATGCGACGTGGGGCTTCTCTGCATGAGAAACGGGGCCATGAGTACAGGGTTATTCACACGCCTGCCCACCGCTCTCAAGCGGTCATCGACAGTCTCCCAGGGCCTGAGAGAAGGATCGCTATAGGTAACCAAGCGGCGGATACTTTAGCCAAGCAAGCCCTCCTCCTCCACCCTCAGGCCTCCCCTGCGGTGTACCAAGAAGTTAGTGATGATATTGATAAATTAGTGTTCGCGGCCAAGGTCATGGCCAAAGTTTTGTGCGTTTTCCCCGTCGAGAAATTCGAGCGGCCCCAGTCTGGACCGAGATGTAAATTTTACGGACTGGAGGCTGGCACCACTGGGAAAACCTCGACGGGGGCCGTGCCAGGTGTTTGCGATGCCTTCAGTTTAGTGGTGACCCTGACAGCCGGCCTGAACTAGGCTGCCGAGGGCCGAATCGCACTTGGAAGCGGGTTCTTGATTTCACCAAAGGCCACACTCTTGCGCACACATTCATCACGCGCAAGCATAAAGTTTCTAGCATGATGTTTTGTACCACGTGCGGGGCGTACACGTCCCGCCGATGCTTCAAGCTCGGTCAAGAATGTATCGGCAAGAAGCTTCCAGGAGTTAAGACGACCCTCCCTGGGATCATGTCTGGCCTCCACCCTCACTATAGAAACGAGGATGATCGTGCTTCGGCCACTTCTCGAAGGGGAGTGAACTATCTTTGTTACGCTGCCACCACTCCGCCCCCTCCAGAGGTCTCAAGGCCTGCTTTCGGGATGGAGGGACTGGTGCAGACACCAGGGATGCTAGCGGTTCTGGCGCGCATCCAGGCTCGTGAAATGGCGCGTGGGAGAACCCCACAGACGACAGACAGAGACTGATAGTCCAGTGTGTAGTTGGCGCAAGGACGCCCGTCATTTGTCGTTTGCTTGCACGGCCCGGTGCGACTGACCCTTTTGGCAGGCATCCGTGCTAAACCCCACATCTGGGGCGAGTCTGGCAGCCGTCCTGGCGCTGTTTGCACCAGGGGTTTCTGGCCTCGTCGTCCTTGTGTGGGTGGTCGATTCTTCCCTGTGGCGAGGGTTCGCCGTCTCGTTTTTGCTCAGCACGACCCGATGCGGCTGGCCCTTTTGGCAGGCATCCGTGCTCTACCCCACATCTGGGGCGAGCCCGATGGTCGTCCTGGCGCTGGCTGCACCAGGGACTGTTCGGCTCGTCGTCCTTTTGTGGGTGGTCGAATCTTCTCCTAGTTTCGTTGGTGTACGTTCTCGTTGTGCGTGCGTCCGTCGTGCACGCGTGTCAGGCACCCCACTTCTGGGGGAAGGAGCAGGCACACCTAGGGTGCGCGTCTTCTGGTTCCGAGCACGAGGATGACTCCATCCTGACAGTGGCTCGTCTGATGTTGCTGCGGCCCTTGAGCTTTGGTTCGGGGCCCCAACATCTCTTGTCGCTCGCGTGGGGCACGCGTCATCGTGCAGGGTAGGCTGCCTCCGTTCGGCTCTCTGCAATGGTCGCAGCCTTACGCCAGATCCACACGGCCTCGCCCCATCTGCGGGCAAGGCCCCGCTCGCTATGTCGACGGCTGTGGACTCTGGATTGTTTGTGAGGACTGTGCTTGACCTAACAAGTTGGTCAGCCGTGCACGGTCTTGTTTGGCGCACATCTTGTGCGCGTGTCGGCGAACTGTCGCCGCCCTCGGTCCTGCCCACTGGCTCGCAGAGGAAAAAAAATCCTCCTCCTCCTCCTCCTCCTCCTCCTCCTCCTCCCTCCTCCTCCTCCTCCTCCTCCTCCTCCTCCTCCTCCTCCTCCTCATCCTCCTTCCCCCTCCTGCTTCCTCCTATCCCTCATCCTTCTCCTCCCCCTCGTCCTTTCCTCCTCTCCCTCCTCCCTCTCCTCCCCCTCGTCCTTTCCTCCTCCCCCCCTCCCCCTCACCTTGCGCTCCTTCCCCTGCCTCCCTGCCCCGCTCCTCCCCCCATCCTCCCCCTCTCTCTCCTTCTCCCCCCTCCGTCCCCCTCTTCACGCGCTCGGATATCGCGCCCGAGGAGGCCGCGGGCCAGAACCGGGCGGCCCCCGCCGCTGGCCCTCTCTTCTGCCCCTCCGTCGCCCTCCCCACCCCCTCGCACGTTGGACCCGCCTGGCGCGCTGGGCGCCCCCGCCGCTCGGCGGCCCCCCAGCGCCCACAGGCCGCGCGCGCAGGCGCGCGCCGCACGGGCACATGCTGCTGCGCGACTTCACGGCGCTCCAGCACCGTGGCTGCCAGTCCACCAATTTCGAGAAGGGGATCGACTACAGAGTTGACTTACCCCAAAATTGAGAAGATTTGTTCGCCGAAGCTGCGAAAAATGCGTATAACGCTGCAAGATATACGGACAGTATACGCATTTGCTTGTAAATTCGACGAGGAAATCCAGTTTCGGGCAAATCAATTTTGTAGTCGATTCCTTACTCGAAAATTGCTTAGAGAGGTGCTGGCAAACCGTGCTGCGCTCCAGCACTCACGCCGAGGCGACCAGAGGTGCCGGCGGTGCTGATGCAGATGGCGCGCCGCGCGGACCCGACATTGCCAAAGATGCGCCAGTGGGATTTGCAGGTGCTCCAAATATCCCTCTTGAGCGGTTTTTTTTAATGAAGGGGCCCCAGGACATATACACAAATAAAACTATTCCCCATATTTTCCCATATCTTCTGGGCTTCTGTCTTCCCCCCCACTTCCTATATTTTCCCATATTTTCTGGGGAATCGACGATTAATTGTGTCTGTGTGTTTTTTCCCCTCCTGATTTGATTCTGGGTTCCCACGTTTGGCCGAAGATTGGGTAGAGGAGGGATCTGGGTCTGGACAGGTGCTCAGTGGTCGATCTGCTCCTACCAGTCGCGCAGGCAGACGGGGGGGCCCGGACCCGTCGCCAGAAGCAGCCGCCAGACGCAGGGGGGGGAGGGGGCCCGCGCCGAGCGACGAAACAGCAAGTGAAAAAACAGCTGCATCGTGGTCAGGAGGAGGAGGAGGAGGAGAAGGAGGAGGAGGAGGAGGCCTTCCCTTCGGTGAGTGGTTCTGCTGCCATTGCGCGGAGGTGGGCGCTTCTCCTGGACACAGCTGTCCGGAGCGACGCCGATTTGGCACCGGCCCCGCGTGGTAGACCTCGACGTGGTCTCCGTCGCGGAGCTCCTGTCTTCCATCCACGTGCGCATGGAGGTGCTTGGACTGTTCCGCACGGGGCCCTCGTGCTGCTCCACGTGGCGCTGCCAGCGCCCGGCCTCCCGGGTTCGCGAGTGAGCTATTCGTGGCACTCTCGATTGATGGTACTCTACTCCAGTTCCATTGTGATAGAAAAACCCTCTTTACATACCACATTGGTTCTCATTGACGTCGCCAGTGGGGCGCTGGACTGCTGCGATTATTCCAGAGGAGAAGAGTTTCTTGCGATATATTCCGTTGTGAGCCTTCGAACATGTCCAGTGGGTTATTTGCACAGCACGTTCTTGGATTAGTCGTATGCTCTCACATGCTTTATGTAGTTCGCTGTCTCTGGCTTCCGCCAGACCGCCCCCCTTCCTGCCAGTGTCCCTACCCGGCGGGCCCGGTGCCCCACGGCAAGCTGCGGGCTCCCGGCGGGGTAGCCCCCTCGCCTCGAAGGGCTGCGGTCGCAGTAAGAGTTGCGTTCGCAGCCCCGTCTCACGGGCCTTGTGCTTCATCTGATCATCTGCTGATCATCCGTTTGGCACGAGGACCGCCTCGATGCTGCATCGAGCCAGCCTCCTCCTGCTCTCGGCTACGCGCAAGAGTGAACCTGAGCAAGAGTGACCTTCGGAGCGCGGCCTTAGGGGGCCACGCGGACGCCGCATCCAAGCGTGCAGGCCAGTGCGGGGAAGGAACTCCGGCGAAAGGATCTTACGCGTAGACGATCCTCCTCCTCCTCCTCTTCCTCCTCCTCCTCCTCCTGCTCCTCCTCCTCCTCCTCCTCCTCCTCCTCCTCCTCCCCCTCCTCCGTAGCCATTTTGGCTCAAGGCTGATGCTTCTGCGGGCGGAGCCCGCATCGGCGAAACTGGATACCGCTAGTCCGCGGCATACCCTGTCTGTTTCGCAGAGCCTGGTCCGCCCCAGGACTCTGCGTGCCGCCTGCAGCCCGCAGGTGAGCACTCCTGGTGCACAGCGACCCGCGGCATGGGAGATGTTGGCAACGCAGCGGGGTATATCGGGTGCAAAGCGTGCGGCTACAAGTGGAACTGGAGCAGCAAAGTCGAGTGCTTCAAGTGCAAGGCGAAGCTCCGCCCCGCCGTCGGCGTCCCACCACCACCGTCTGGAGTTTGGGCACAGAATGGACCTCATTCTGCGGGTTGGCCACGCTCGGGACGACTGTGGAAGAAGTGGGCACCTTGGCGGCACTCCACGTACGCAAGCACCAAGGCTGGCTGGGACTCCGTGGAGGCGCAGAAGGGCGATGGCGGACAGTCCGACCCGATCTCCACGGCCTCCCTCATCACGAGTTTGGCGGCGTACCAGGGCGTCGGCGAGAAGGGCGACCCCACCATCACGGCCGCCTTGGACTTGTTGCGTCGCAAAGCCCAAGAAGAGGAGGCCAACGCCAAGCCTGCGCCAGCCCCACCCAAGCAGCGCACGGGCGCCCAGCTGCTGGCGGACGCCAATCGCGCGCTCAAGGAGCTGGACATTCGCATTGAGAAGCAGCGGACGAAGCTCACGGGCGCGCAGCTGTACCTGGACGACCAGCTCGAGAAGATGGACAAGTTGGCCCAGCAGAGGGTCGAGGTGCAGCAGCGGCATCTCACAGCACTCCAGCAGGCCAACCAGGAGTCGGGCATCATCGTGGTCAAACCCGATGAGAAGACCCTCAACGTCAAGTTCGAGTACGACGGCTCACTCTTCGAGGGTCTCGAGGAGTGCGACATACCGACCGAGGAGATGGACAGCATCATGCAGTGGAAGAACGAGCTGGAGCAGTTCCAGAAGGAGCAGCTGGGCACCCTGCAGGCGAAGTTCAAGTACATCGAGGAGATCCACCAGAAGGCAAAGAAGGCAATGCAGGCCCCCAAAAAGAAGCGTAAGGTCGAAGCGGGTACAGAAGGACCCAAGGCGGAGGCAGTGGAAGAGGAACCCCCAGCGTCGGAGGCACCCACCACAGCATCGCCAGCGACCGCAAGCAACGGCACAGGTGCGACAGCCATCAACCCTGAGGACGAGAAGAAGAAGATCAGGGACGCCAATCAAGCAGCCTTGGAGCAGGCTCGGGCTGAGAGGCGTAAGGCTCGCGAAGCTCATGCGCAAGCTGACGGTCTGGCTGATGGTACTGAGCAGTCTGGGCTTTAGCGAGGCGCACTCCACCCAGCAGCAGAGCGAGGAGTTCCAGGTCCTGTTCGGCAACATCACGGAGTGGGGCCCACAGGTACAGAACTACGTGCAAGGCCCAGCGGTGCAGCAGTTCGATTGCCTGGCGTTTGTGGAAACGCACAAGGGGCCAAACCAAGTCTCGGCCATGAAGACGTTCCTGCAGAAAGAAGGATGGAAGGCGACAATTACCCCCGCGGTCCCCAGTGGCAAGTCGAAGAAAGGATGGTCCGCGGGTGAACTCGTCGCCACGCGCGCGCACATACAGTCCACGTCCCTGGAGCACTGGAAGGGCAAGCACGACAAGCAAGGGGACACGGCCTTCGTCGGTTTCTCCCCCATGGTGCTGCACCTCAGCATCGGCAATTTCATCATCATCGCGGCCTACCTACTACCGACCCTGCGTTTCACGGGCAGGAACCGTAAGGTCATGGCAGCCCTCACGGCCTTTGTGCGCTTGTTGAAGGACCCATGGCTCGTCGTGGCGGATTGGAACTGCGTCCCTACTGAGCTGCTCGCATCTGGTTGGTTAGAACAGATGCGAGGCGAGATCGTCACGGGCCCAGAGGAGGTCACATGCGACAAAGGCAAGGGCTCTCTCTACGACTACGGCGTCGTCGCCGCGGGCTGCAAGGAAGGGCTTACCATTACCAAAGAACTGACGGTGCCATGGGCGACGCATTGTGGGCTTCGCATCAGGCTGGCTGGCAAGAAGCAGCGATGGTGGCACCGCACGCTGGACATTCCCAAAGCGTTGCCCACGGTGCCGAGGCCGAAGAAGCAGAAGGACCTGGACAGCAAACGGAGTAAGCAGCAGGCACGACGCCAACAGAGGCGCGAAGAGCTGGAACCTGTACTTCGACATGGTTTTGATCTCCTCGAGCACGGGCCAGGCACAACGACTACGAACACATCCCCGACAGCGCAGACTCCGAGCGCGGACTCACCGTCCATCGGCTTCCATATCAGTTGCGTTACGTGGGAAGAAGCCAAATGGGGTTTCTCTGGCAATCTACCAGATATTCAACTCAGAAGGGACCGTTGGCGGCCTCAGGCCTATCGCGATCGGCCACTGCTGGCACAGAAGTTGGCGAACAGCTACGGCAGGTGGATCGAGGCCGTGGAGGAGGCAGTTTTGCAGCACTCAGAGGTACCCCAACACCAACGAGACGGCTATAGAGGAAGGGCGCAGGGTTTCGGCATCAAGTGGACAAAGAGCACAGCAGCGCCAGGCAGACCGCATCTGTACAATGCAGAGGCTGAGTGGTGGGCCATCACGCACACGCAGGTGATCGCGATCAATGGCCTGGTGAAGAACAACAAAGACCCACAACAGCTACAACAACGAGGGCAAGAGTTTCGACAGCGGATGCAGCAGGTACATGTGGTCAGCAAGCACAGCGATATCGAGCTGCTCAACCAGTGGCAGCAGAGCGCACACGACATCTTCAGCCCAGCACGGCAGGAGAGAGAGGACGTGATAGAGGTCACCGAGAGATTGGCTGGACAAGCAGCGCGGAGAGCTCTGGCAGATGGCACAAAGGGCTTCATCAGGTGGGCGCAGGATATGTGGAAGAAGACCCCTGGAGCCCTGCACAGATGGACGAAGGGCGCGCAGCAGCCGCGGCTCGAGGAGATGATCTCAGGCACGATCGTGGCCGATCCCATCCTCATCATGAATCACAAGAGCGAGAGTTGGGCCAAGAAGTGGACGGCTGCCCCGCATAGACAGACAGCACTTGCAGGCGCTCTTCGACGTTGCCGTCTCTCGGCGGCCCAAGAGGACCTCCCGCAGCTCACGATCCAGGACCTCAACGCTGCCACCCACCGCATGGGGGTCAAGAAGGCACGAGGAATCGATGCGATAGGCCCCTTGGACATCGAGAGGCTCCCAGACCAGGCCAAGTACAGTTTTTTGGATATCATCGCGCAAGCCGAAGAGCATCTGATGTGGCCCCCACAAGTCCTGGGCACCATCGGCGCGATCGCGGGCAAACCAGCAGGTGGAGATCGAGTCTTAGGGCTTTTACCTATGACGATTCGTATATGGTCACGGATGCGGTCAGGAGTGGTCGAGTCGTGGACGCAGCAGTTGGAGGACCACTGGGATACGGCGTTGCGTGGTTCCTCGGCGTTACGTGCGGCTTTGCTGCGAGCTACCCTCGACGAGACGGGCCATTCCATGGGTATTGCACATGCGGAGTTGTTCGCGGATATGGAGCAGTTCTACGATTCGTTAGACTTGGGATGGCTCATAGACACGGGGATCGAGCTGGATTTCTCACCGACAATTATGGCGATGGAGGTCGAAGCGTTCCTGGGTCCACGGCACCTCAAGCACACGGAGTGGATCGGACCCAGGATCGACCCGTCATGTTCGATCGTGGCGGGCTCGGCCCAAGGGACTAGATTCGCCAAGGTGTACCTGTTCCCTCTCTTGGACGCAGCCCAGAAGCGAGTCCAGGCAGCGGGGCTATGGACATACGTGGATGACACGGTTGGAAGGGTCGAAGGTACCGAGGAGACGGTGGAGCAGCAGATGGTGGAGTTGGTCGATGAGTTCATCATCCAGGCTGAGAAGCGCAGCCTCATCATCTCGCCCAAGACGGTGCTCGTTGCATCCAATCCCAAGCTCCGAAGACGAATATGGCGCAGACTACAACGGCGAGGACTCCCTGGTAAGCAACAAAGTGACATGGTGGACTTGGGCACCGACGTCAGTGGCATGGGCAAGCGCACACAGAAGAAGGCGCGGGCACGCCAGCGAAAGGCCAAGCAGCGAGCGGGCAAGATTTTCAGGTTGCGAAGGATGGCGACGCGTGTGGCAAGGATTACCAAGGGCCTCTTCACCACAGGCGTCTCACCCCAGGAGACTTATGGGCACGAGGTCTGGGGTATCGCACCCAGCCGGATATTACAGTTACGACGTATGGCCATGAAGTCGGCGGCTGGCACAGGACCAGGAAGGTGCTTATCCACTGGCATGGCTGTGCTGTATCACTTGAAGGACCCAGGCATCAGCCTGCGACGGCAACTTGTCAGCGAATGGCTACATCAATGGCTTCTTCACCCAGAAATTCATCGACGAGTACGACAAGCATGGGGACCGACCTACCGTAAGCTGATCAGGGCAGGCACGCAGCTGTGGCGCAAGGTACACGGCCCAGTGGCAGCGGTGCAGGCTACTCTAATGGCGGCGGGGTGGAAGCCGATTCAGGCGGCACTATGGAAGCGACCGACACCACAAGGTGACGAGCAATGGCAGCTCCCCTTCATAGACGACGATGGCAAGTGCGACATTGATGCTATTGAGTACACACAGCTGCTGGAGGATCTGGAGCACGACCTGGAAATGGCGAGGTGGGCACAAGCAGCTACGCATTTGCACGGGGACGATTTGCAGCGAGGAGGAGACATATGGCACATAAGTAAGGAGCAACAAAGATACAGCCAGCGGGCGGAATGGCAAGATTGGGCACTCAATAACGTGGTGGTTACGGGTGGGCAATGGACTCGGCAACGACAGATTCAGGCTGGCTACGAGTGCGACACGAACATCTGCGAGAGGTGCAAGCAAGAGCCCGAGACCATCTTCCACCGCATCTACACCTGTACGGCCAACACAGGACACGAAAACTATGAGAAGACGGACTACTTGGTGCCAAAGGCGCTCGCTGGCGTCGAGGCAAACCCGACCCTATGGCTCCGAGGTATACCGCCCAGAGAGCTCACTCACCCAGAGGTCAATGACATCGACAGGCAGGACTACGTCAGGTTCGGCGATCACGAAGAAGCTCGAGTGCCAGGACGCAGCCTCTATCTATTTGGTGATGGCTCAGGCGGTTACTACGGGGGCGACCCCCGCAGGAGACGGGTAGGCATCGGAGTGGCGACCATGAAGATGATCGACGGCAAGTGGAGTATGTCAGCAGGCACGATGGCAGACCTACCAGGACGGCGTCAAACCGTACCGCGGGCAGAGATCACGGCCTTCGCGATTGCCATAGAGGAAACGAGAGGAGACATCGTGTACGTCACGGACCACTACCCGCTCCTCACAGCTTGGACAAAAGGCAGAGCTCAAGACCCTGGGCGAGGGAAGAACGCGGATTTATGGGCACGCATCAAGAGGGCGGTGATGGACACGTCCCCCAGACACATCGAAGTGGAGTGGACCCCGTCGCACCAGGACGAGGACGAGGTCGAGCTAGTCAACCCGATTTTTGCGATGGGCAACAGTTTTGCAGACGCACTTGCTACGGTTGCGGCAGAAGCTTCTTGGGAGAGAGTGTCCACGCCAATACCACGTACAGACAAATGGGATGCGATCTGTGCTCATGCACGATTACGAGCGAGGCAGGCCTTGGAGGACACGGCGAACATTGACCCTTGGTGCGCTGAGAGGCCCACCACAGCCAAGGCCAAGGCCAAGAGGGACCGAGTAAAGGAAGTCGTCGACAAGATGAAGCAGCACGATATGGTCAGGCTCAAGAATAAGTGGTTTTGCACAGCCTGCAGGCAGTACATCGCAGCGGACGCCCTGCAGGAGTTTGCCAGCACGGCATGCAACGCTACATACAGCACGGCCAACGAGATAGTCGAGGTAAAGGGCGACAGGTTCATGGGCAATGGCAAGATACATGGCAGCCACGTGGTCAACGAATGGGTGCGGTACGGACTGCTATTCTGCGCGCGGTGCGCAGCACATGGAACGACCATCGGGAAAAGGCTACGCGAGCAGTGAAGCGAGACGATCACCAAGTACGGGCAGGATGCGCTCAACAAGATTCGGGACGGACGCTACCCTGGATACAGGAAAGAACCACCGCGAGCTGCACAAGAGGCACAAATTGCTAGGCAGGTGCGTGAGCTGCTTGACCAAGAGCGGCTAGTGCCGCACGAGTACAGCGGCCCTTTGGTTGGGAATGCGCCCCCTCCAGCACCGCACCCTATACCCCGACCGAGACGGATCACGAGAAAGACTACAGTGGCAAGTAGTCGACCAGCAGCGGTGCATCCAACAGATTGCGAGTGCGAGCCCCTGCCTGAGCCGAGGTCACAGGAGGTGGAGGATTACGACGACCCCGAGGTGCAGAGGGACATCGACCACTTCTTCAGCGAAGCGCCCCTGCGCGGGGAGGAGTCAAACCGAGGCGTATCCCAGCGTGGCGAGGGGTTAGGCCACTTTACACCCCAGCACGGTGAGGGGTTAGACCGTACAGATCGTCGTCACGCAGCTGGATCGGAATCTGCCCCCCGCGGCACGCACTGGAAGCACGCAGCCCCTTTGGCCACGAGTGCTGAAAGTACCGACCGTGGGGGGAGTCAGAACGTACTGGTCAGGCATAACCACGACGACGATTGCAGGATCGACGACAGCGATGGAGTATTGGATCAGAATCCAGGCGCGATGGGGCCACCGCCGATCGTTGAGGATACGGGGCCACAAGATTATGCCGACATGCGTGCTGATCTTAGAGAATGGGCAACATTGTGGTACGACGATCTTACGTGCTTGGCCAGAGACAGCGACAGCTGGCAGGAGTGGTGCGTAGCGATGCTCACGCAGATGCTCACCGACGACAACAATCACCCCCTGTGCCGCACATTGAGGCGCTGGTTCCCAGGGCAGACGATGCAGCAGATCATCGAGCAGCAGTGCGGGAGTGCGTGGAGACAAACAACGACGAGAAGGGACGAGTTCTACGAACGTCTCCACGCGCCAGAGACAGAACCCGAAGAGTATCGTAGATTGGCCCATCGGCATCGGCGTGAACTGGCACGGCTACGAGACATGTTCCGCAGGGCGTTAGGAGATCGGGCGCCAGACGGGCAAAGGCCGCCATCCCCACGATGGCCTGAGGCAGATGACGATCATCAAGCAGGAGACCCCGTGGAAGCTAGCCTCAGTCGCGGCAGCTGGTGCTGCAGGCTTGAGCGGGCGACTGCTGGGAGTATGGGTGCCACGTCACCTACAAGAAGGACGTGCGGACCTTCCACGGCGACAAGCGCATCGGAGGCAGCATCAAGCCCAGCGGGCGGGGGACCCCGGCGTGGCGAGGGGTTAGGCCACGATACTCCCCAGCACGGCGAGGGGTTAGGCCGATGGGAACATACACTGGCGTGCTCGAACAGGTTAGCCAGGGCCGCGGCAGGCGACTACATCGAGCTCGAGCTCTACGAGGAGGACGACGACACGGTACCCCAGCACGGCGAGGGGTTAGGCCGTATCGACGATGAAGGTACCTTTCGAGGCGAAGGAGAACAAAGGGTCGAAGAGCGGCGTCATGATGGACAGGAGATAGCGGGGGTACGGCCCCAGGAGCACCTCGACCCGATCCCCATGAGCCAGGGACAGCCCGACGACCGCTACAAGTAGAGCAAAGTACCCCAGCGCGGTGAGGGGTTAGACCGTGTTTACGACAGGGAGACATACGGAAAGCAGTACATCAACCCCCAGAGCGGTGAGGGGTTAGACCGCAGCCGACCCTCGCAGGGCGAGACTGCGAGGGCAGGCGATCCCCAGCACGGTGAGGGGTTAGACCGTAGGCACCCCCTGCGTGGCGAGGGGTTAGGCCACCAACCCCAGCGCGGTGAGGGGTTAGACCGCGTTTTACCCCCGCGTGGTGAGGGGTTAGACCACAATGTTCCCCTGCGCGGCGAGGGGTTAGGCCACGATGGTCCCCAGCGCGGCGAGGGGTTAGGCCGATGGGAACATACACTAGCGTGCTCGAGCAGGTTAGCCAGGGCCGCGGCTGGCGACTACATCGAGCTCGAGCTATACGATGAGGACGACGACGCTGCACCCCAGCACGGCGAGGGGTTAGGCCGTATCGACTATCAAGGGCTCCCTCGAGGCGAAGGAGAACAAAGGGTCGAAGGGCGGCGTCACGATGGACAGGAGATAGTGGGGGTACGGCCCCCAGGGCACCACGACCCGATCACCACGATCCAGGGGCAGCCCGACGACCCCTCCGAGTGGAGGAGAGCACCCCAGCGCGGTGAGGGGTTAGACCGCGTCAATGAGATGGAGCAGTACGGAAAGCAGTACGTCCCACCCCAGCACGGTGAGGGGTTAGACCGCAGCCGACCCTCGCAGGGCCAGACTGCGGGGTCAGGCGATCCCCAGCACGGTGAGGGGTTAGACCGCACACACCCCCTGCGTGGCGAGGGGTTAGGCCACCAACCCCAGCGCGGTGAGGGGTTAGACCGCAGTTTTCCCCTGCGTGGCGAGGGGTTAGGCCACAGTTTTCCCCTGCGCGGCGAGGGGTTAGGCCGCAAAGTGTACTTCGAGCAGGAGCTCTACGAGGAGGACGTCGTGGAGCTCGCCGCCAGCGGCGTGTCGCGGGCGCGGCCCTGTGCGCCTGCTGACGCCGCCGCCGCCGCTCGCGGGCCCGCCGTCGTGAACCCCTGTGTGCCAGCGCTGGCACCAGGGAGTGGGCCCTCGCAGGCCAGAGGGCCTGCGAGCGGCGGTGGAGCATGCTGAAACTGAAACCACGGGCTCGCCATGTCGAGTGGGGGCTTCTGTGCCTGCTCGGGGTGGCGGGTCTAGTGGCGAGCCTAACCTAATCCTCCTCCCCCTCCTCCTCCCCCTCCTCCGCCCTCGGCGTGCTCGCCCCCCCCCGGGTGGGGCACCCCGTCGCCCCCGAGGTACGGGCTGACCGTCACGCAGTCGCAGCCGAGGGTGGAGAAGGCGCCCTGCGCGTAGGCCTCGCTGGTCGTCCCGATGTCGCCTCACGGGTCCAGCGCGTCGTCGTCGTCGTCGTCGTCGTCACACCCATTCCATTCCACTCCATCCTCCCATTCTCCTTCCTTCACACCCTCCACATATCCTTCGGTAACTTCCCCTCGCGCCCCCTCCCATCATCTGGGGCTCGCGGCGCGCGGCTCCGCCAGGCCGCCCAGGCCGCGACCCCGCAGGGATTCTGAACACACAACGTGAAAAACACTCCAAGAGGGAAACAAAGCGTCCAACAACAGCTCCAACATCTCAAGGCGTTTGCTGAATACCAGTCGCCCTCGCACGATGTTCCCAGGCGGCTTCAACACGTCGCCGAGACATTCCAGCACATGTCTGATATGCCCCATTGTGACGGAGAGGGGGAGACAGCGACAGAGGACGAAGCCCGTACGGATATCTACCGGCGTGTTAACTCCACATGAATGTGGTGCATGGTATGCTGCGGTAGTCAAGCTGGTGGCGTTGGTGCGTGTATTCGGCTTGGGTTTAACCGGGAGCTGATAAGTTCGACTCAGCTCGACTTCACCCAACCCTACCAGACCCTACTCGGCCCTCACCTACTCTACACAGGCCCGACTCTACTCGACTCCACCCCGCGCTGCTCTATTTAAGTGAACTCGGCTCTACTCCAATGTACTCGTCTCTACTCTACTCTGTATGTACTGTACATACTATGCTCGACCATAGAACTCGACGCTACTCGAACCTGCTCGACTATTCGACTCTGCCCGACTCCACTACACTACTCGAGACTAGTCTAGCTCGACCCTACTCGGCTCGGCTCTTCTCGACACCAACTGCACTACTCAATTCGACTCTATAATGCTCGTAAATGCCCGACTCTGCTCGATCCGACTCTTATCCACTCGGAAGGACTGAACTCAAATCTGCCCGACTCTTCTCTGCTGTGCTCGACTCTACTCTGCTCAACCCCTTCTGACTCTACGACTCTGCCATGATCTATTCGACTCGACCCGACTCCCCTCGACTCTTACTCTGCACGACCCTGCTCTACTTTGCTCGGCTCTTCTCGACTCCACTCTACTGGTATCGACGATACTCCGCCCTGGCCATGTATGACCGATTCTACTCGACTATAACCTTCTCTGTTCGACTCGACACCTATGTACTCGCCTCTGATCAGCACTGCTTTACCCCGATTCTACTCCACTCGATCCGACAATACTATACTCTGACACGATTGATGGCACGATGGGCAAGCCCTGCTGCACCACTCCTGCTACGATGTGCACGACCCGAGTGCGCAACCCGCCTCCGCGTCCCACGTGCACAACACCCATGCGCGACTGGCGCGCGAACGACGCGGGAGACACCCGTCCCGCGGGGGCGCCCAAGGGGCCCCGGACAGACCTCGGGACGGGGGCCCGACCCGCGGCCTGGCCCCCGGGGGGGTCCGACCCTGGGGGCGGAGCCTGCCCGCAGCTGTCGCCGTCACCGCCGCCTGCCCGCACACGAAGAGGCACGCGCTGCCCCCCCCCCCGCCCCCGTGCCCCGTGCCCAGTCCCGTGCCCCTTCCCCGCCCCATGCCGCGGCCTCTCCGCCGGCCCCCTCCGCCTCTCCCCGCCCAGCCCCCGTGGCACCCTCCGCCCGCCCGCTCTCCCACTTACGGCACGGCGCGCGGCAGCGGTGCACCAGGGCTGGCAGAGCGGGAGAAGTGCTTCTGTTTACCAGCCTGGAACGTATCCCTGTCCCTATGCTGGGCATCTCCTCATCACGATGCCGATCTCAGGGATTCCATTAGTTTTTCAAGGCGCATCCCTAAGATTGTCATCGCCTTTTGGCGTGTCAATCTCAGGGATAGGGATAAGTTCGAGGCTGGTGGTCTGTGGAGAGGTGGAGAAGTGGAGAGGTGGGGAAGTGGGGAGGTTGGCGCTGCCTCCGTCGAGAGGTGGCGGCGAGGAGCCCCCGGGGGGAGGCGGGGCGCCGAGGGCGCGGAGGCGAGCACGCAGGACGGCAGGGCAGAGGGCGGGGTCGGGCGGCGGGGTCGGGCGTCGGGGGGAGGAGGCGTGCACCGGGCAGGGCAGAGGCGAGCCGCCCGAGACACGCAGGGCACCGCGCGCACGTCGCGCGTGGCCGCGCGACCAGGCCACCGGGGGGGGAGGGGGCCCGCCTCGCTTGGCGTCCAGCACGACCGGGATGTCCTGGGCTCGGGCCGGAGGTGGCGAGCAGCAGCAGCAGCAGCAGCAGCAGCAGCCGCAGCAGCAGCCGCAGCAGCAGCAGCCGCAGCCGGTGAAGCGGCGCGTGGACAAAAAAAAAACGAGGTGAGGGGCAAGGCAGCGGAGGCAGGCCGGACGAGAGCAGCAGCCGCAGCAGGTGGAGCGGCACGTGGACATAAAAAAGCGAGGGGAGAGGTAAGGCAGCGGAGGCGGGCCGGAGGAGAGGGGGAGGGCCGGGACGCGAGGAGGGCCGGCGGTGCTGCGGGGGAAAGAGGGCGGGTCGGGGAGACAGAGGAGCAAGAGGAAAAATGGTGGGGGAAGGGGAAGAGAAAGGAAACCAAAACAAAAAACGCCAAGGAAGAGGAGGAGGAGGAGGAGGAGGAGGAGGAGGAACTCCTTCGGGATCAGCTCCAGCACCCGCTCCAGCGCCACAGCGCCCGGGCTCCCGTAGGCCTCGAAAAACGCGGCGTTGGGCTTGTACGCGGCGGCCACCTGTGGCCGAGAGAGGAAAGCTTGCTGGACCATAGGGCGAGAATGGTGTCACGATACGATTGGCACTCAGGGTACGTCCCAGGAAATCTGGAGTATCGAGCGGCCCTCGTTTCTGAAACCCGTGCGCAACACTAAAAAATCTTGGGAATCCGGGGCACATCATGGAAGTCGTGGAACGTGTCATTATCACGGCTTCCTGCACCTCCGAGACTAAGCAACAACAAGCGAACCCTGCCCCTGCAGGTCAGACTCCTCAAACGCTGGCCGCGCTTCAGAATCCGAAGCGTGTCTGCAGCAGAGTGGACCCCAGCGGGGGTGCCCTACACATCCCAGCGTCGATATGGGACCCGCAGGGTATTGTGCGCACTCGGTCGCAGATGGATGCTGCTGGGGCTCGGGCCACTGCTGGACGCCGCTGCTGGACGCTGCTGCTGCTGCTGCTGCTGCTGCTGCTGCTGCTGCTGCTGCTGCTGCTGCTGCTGCTGCTGCCAGACCTGCTGGAAGCCGCGGGAACCTGCTGGGCGCTGCTGCAGCCGGACTTGCCCCGGGGGGCTCGAGGATGCTCCGCCGGGGCTCGGAGGCCCGGGGGTCTGGGCCGGGAGCTCCGAGGAGCAGGATCCCGGCATCATCTGGGTGGGTAAAGCTGACCGGGCCGAAGGCCGCCTGGGGGCAGCGAGGTGCAGGAGGGCTGGGAGGCGCAACTTCCGGGAGGTCTTCGCGGGAGCAATCGTGGGGCTCTCAAGGCCGATCGAGAAGCCGCTAAGCTACATCAGCCCGGACGAAGCCCAAGATTAAGCCCGATTAGGGATGATTCAGTAGGCAGGTTTTCGACAACGGACATATCAGTGACGATGCTACATGTGTCCTCCCAGGAGTCGCATCCTGAAGAGAGGAGGCACAGCACAGTCTCGGCTGAAGAGGGTGTCCACAGAACAAGGGGGTCTCGAGAGTCTGGTACGCGTCGGGCCTTGGACAGAAAGAGGCCCTGGCTAGCTATGGGACTGCAGGTGCATGTCATTATCCTTGATGTCTGCTTTCTCCGAAGCTCAGGGTCAAAGGGCCGTCCTTGGTCAGCCGAGCGTGACGGTCCAAAGGCCAGATGCTTCAATGACAGGTGTGCCTAGAGGAAGCGCTTCCTCCTGGAAGGCTGTCTAGGCGACATCACAGAAACAATATGACTACGACCTGTGAGGTCCTGCCAATGGGCCTCGACGATCCATGCAGAGGCCGAGCTCGCGCCGCCCCCACGAGCTCCATCCCGGTGCACGGCCAGATCTGGGACCCTCCTGGGAGCCTCTCTGGGGCTCGGAAGCGGCCTCGAGCGAACAGGTGAGGGGGTCCAGGGCCCCAGCAGCCCCTTCGAGCTCCCCCTCTTGGGCCCTTCTCCTCGGCGGCGAGCTCACGCCGCCCCCACGAGCTCCATCCCGGTGCACGGCCAGATCAACCCTCCTCCAGGTCCGCTCCGCATCCCACCCCCTCGGGGACGGCGCCTCCTTGGTCTCCTCGATGAGCCGCCTGCAGAACTCGAGGGCGCCCTCCGGGCGTGGGTCGGCGGCGAGCGAGGGGGGGAAGTGAAAAGGAGGAGGCCTTCTCAGAAGGCGGCGGGACTTCTCAGAAGCCCTGGCGCCTTCTGGGAAGTTTTCTGTGTCTTCGGGGAAGGCTCAGAAAACTTCTCAGAAGGCCGGGGGACTTCCGAGCCTTCTGAGAAGGCCTTCTCCATCTCACTTGGGTCCTCCCGTTGCCCCCGCCCAGTGTATTCCCACGAGGCGCACTGATCGACTAGCCTCGGCAAACTCCCCTTGACCAGCCCTCCCCCGCGACGACCCTCGTCGACCCTCGTCGACACCTCCTCCGACACCTCGGCAAACTCCCGACAATCGCGCGTGGGGTGCCCTCTCGACGAGGGGAAAGCAGCACGCTCGGCCATGCCCCCCCGTGGACGCGGCCTTAACTTCCACGGTCTGCCCGCGAGCCCCGACGCGCCCTGCCCGAGGAGAGGGAGCGGAGAGCGGAGCGCCGGGGACGCGGCTCGGATCTGCGGGCGCAGTGGGAGAAGGAAGAGGGCGGCGGCGCCGCGGCGGTGGGAGGGGGAGGAGGCAGGAGGCGACTGACGAGGGCCAGCAGGGAAAGTAGCAGGAGGAGGAGGAGGAGGAGGAGGAGGAGGAGGGGGAGGAGGAGGGGGAGGAGGGGGAGGAGGAGGAGGAGGAGGAGGAGGAGGAGGAGGAGGAGGAGGAGGAGGGGGAGGAGCGAGAGGACGAGGAAGAGAGGGTAAGCAGAATGAAGAGAAAGAGGGACGGCCATGACCAGAAAGGCGTATACGACAGAGAGGGCGCGCCTGCTCCGTGCAGGCTGTGCGAAAAAGCCCAGGGCTCCGAGAATCCACTAAGGGCGCAATTCGGGGAACAAGGAGAGTAGCATGGGGCAGCATACCGTAGGTTCGCATCGTGTCGACCCTGGCGTTGGTGTCTGACACCGCGCTGAATCGTTCAACCTTGAACGATCGGCCGTATCCGAAACGTTAGATCTTTCAACATCGACCGGTTCTGGATCGCGGGCAGCGTTCAACATTGAACGCCGGCGGCGGGGTCGACGCTGGTCGACACGACGCAAACCTACCTTATGCTTGCTGACGCTTGCAGAGAGAAAGCACGTCGTGACAGTCACCAGCTGGGGAACGAAGAGGAGAGTCAAAGAGAGAGAGAGAGAGAAGGAGAGAGCAAGGGAGGGAGGGAAAGAGACAAAGACAGATACGGTGAGGGCATTAGATAAGGAACCATTGGATAAGGACTCCAGGGTCGGGAAGCCAGTGGTACTCCAATATTCTGTTTTGGCCATGGATATCACCACCACTCTAACAGATAGGGAACCCTCCTGGTCTGAAGCCTCCTGGGAAAATTCCCGAACGAACGCCCCCACCGTATGGAGAGGAGCAGATGGGAAAACAAATGAGGGAAAGTGCAGAAACGGAGGAAAGCAAGGAGGGAGAAAACTAGGACCCCATGCAAGATCGCAATAGAGCGGCCCCCCCCCCCGAAAGGCTCATGGCCTCTGCCGAGTCCTCCTGCAGCTCCGACCTGTGCGGATCTAGCCCGACACACAACAGCGAGTCTGCAGCCTTCACGCGCGCAATGAGCTTGTCGAAGAAGGACGCCATCGGCTCTGCAGGGTCCAGTTTCGGGGCCGCCGTGCCGTCATGGCGAGAGTGGCCACGGCTTCGCGATGCCAGTCTGGAAGCACAACCAAAACCACCCATCCGCCGCCATGGTACCCCCCGTCCATTGCCCCCTCTCCGTTACCCCCCCCTCCCACGAGAGAAAGGTTCGCCAGCGGTAATCAGGATGCAAAAAACATCCCTCCCCACAGGCACCACCCTCGCGCATCTGTAGCCGCCGCAGGTGCGAATCCCCCCATGCCCCCCCCCCCGCCCTTCCCCCCCGCGAAAAAGCGGGACTCCGTCCGCCACTTGCACATAGGGCGGCGCGAAGGCCGGCGAAGGGGGGGCGGGCACTTTCTGCGCCCTCGCGCCTGTCGGTCTCAAGAGCGCCCCGGACTCCGCAAGAGGCCCCCGAGGGAGCCTCGGGAGGGCCCTTGAAGCCTCCAAGAGAGGCCCAGCAGGCCCTTCAGTGGTGTGCTGTCTATGTGGCGCAAATTATGTGGCGGCGACGGGGCGGCGACGGGGCGGCGACGGCGACAACTTAACCGCCAGACCGCAACGCAGGCCCAGACGACGGGCGGCGACGAGGCGGCGACGGGATGGCGACGGCGACAACATAGTCGACAGACCGCCACACAGACCCAGTTCCGTAGAAAAGAAGAAAGAACCCGTAAGTGTAGGCATTGTTTGGGGATTAAGGAAGACAGCGTCGACAGCGATGACGATGCGACGACGACATTGGTGATGACATTGATAATGACGACATAACGACGGTGCCGACATCTTAGCGGCTGAACGTTCGAAAACTGACATATGAAGCTGGGAAGGGGTGCAGCGAAGTGGCGACGCATCGATTTGGCAAGATCGACCTTACGGGTAAGTCCACTTAACGACCGTCGAAAGACCCCTGGATCAGATCGGAGGCATTCGTGACAGACTGCCCCAACAGCGAGAAGGAAGGCATGAAATGAGGCGGGCGCCCCGACACTGGGCCCTGATCTGGCCCGGACACATGCGCCTGCTGCCGGCGCGTGAAGGGGCACCCTCTTGGGCCAAGTGCCTGCAGGGTATAGATCGAAGGAATCGAAATTCAGGGCTGAAGGCCGAGCTGGGGGTCCAGAGAGAAGCTTCAAGTTGCAAGCGGTGGTGATCGCGAATCATGGCACTACCCTCTCGCATCCGTGCATGATGCGAACACACAAAAACAAGACGCTGCTACCTGTACCTGATCGTGCACCCTGAGGCTTGAGACTAAGAACAAGGCATAAACTTGCACATTGAAATATTACACACATAACCTAAAGAGGCAACGAGAGAAGCGAATTATGCATTGTGTATATATACTTACATGTGTATGTATGTATGTATGTATGTATGTATGTATGTATGTATGTATGTATGTACGTGCGTACGTAGGTAGATAGGTAGGTAGGTAGGTAGGTAGGTAGGTATGTAGATGCATGTAGGTATGTATGTATGCATGCCTGTATGTGTGTGTGTGGATGTATGTGTGTATGTATGTTTGTAAATAGGTATGGATGTATGTATGTATGTTCGTATGTGTGTATGCATGTGTGTATGTATGGATGTGTGTATGAGTGTATGTATGTATGTATGGATGTATGTATGTCTGTACGTACGTGCGTACGTACGTATGTATGTATGTATGTATGGATGTATGTATGTATGTGTGTATGAATGTATGTATGTGTGTTTATGAATATATGTATGTGTGTCTGTATGTATGTATGTATGTATAAATGTATGTATGTATGTATGTATGCATGTATGTATATATGCATGTTTGTATGTATGTATGCATGCATGCATGCATGTATGTGTGTATGTGTGTATGTATGTATGTATGTATGTATGTATGTATGTATGTATGTATGTATGTGTGTGTATGTATGTATGTATGTATGTATGCATGTATGCATGCATGCATGTGTGTATGTATGTATGTATGTATGTATGTATGTATGTATGTATACACACACTACAGCATACACGTGTGTGTAAAGACGCTGGTATGTGTGTAAATGCTGAAAAAAAAGAAACGGTTGGGGGATAGACAGAGCGAGTCTCCCTCTCCGCTCACCCGTCCCTCCCGCCCCCACGCCTCTCTCCATCCTTCGCCTCCCTCTCAGTTGGGAGAGGTATGAGGAGGGAGCGAGGGAGGGAGAGGGCGGGGCGAAGGAAGGGGGTGAAGGGGGGGGGCGAAGGGGGGAGGCGAACGAGGGGGCGAAGGAGGGGGAGGGGGGGCGAAGAAAGGAGCCAAGGAGAGGGAGAGGGCGGGTCGGAGGGCGGACGGGGAGGTATCCTCCCCCTCCTCCCCTCCGCCCCCCGCCAACCCCTCTCCCGCCGCCCCAGAAAATCCTGCGTCGTGACTCGTTTAACAACTTAGCTCCCCAGGGGCCCGGACCCCTTCCAAGGGACCCGCTGCTCGTCCCTAACCATGCTCTGACCGGCCCTGGGCCCGGCGAGGGCCCCTTGAGGCCCGAACCTGCCGAAAAGCCTTCCGTCCCGACTTGTTCCGGGCGCGAGGATGTCAAAAATCAAGAATCAAAAACCAATCAAAAATCAGAAGACCTCTCCTGGGTCTGGGGGTCAAAGATCAACCACCAGACCGCTTCCTGGGCGCATCCTGGGCAACATGCCAGGCGGACTCCAGCCACGCGGCGGCGAGGAGCCTCCAACCTCCCCCTTGCAGCCTCCGCGGGGGCGGGCAAGGTCCGAGTTCGGTCCTGACACCTCGAGCTCGCGACTTGGGGGCGCGGACGCACAAGGGGGAGGAGGAGGAGGAGGAGGAGGAGGAGGAGGAGGAGGAGGAGGAGGAGGAGGAGGAGGAGGAGGAGGAGGAGGGGGAGGAGGAGAGGAGAAGAAAGAGGAGGAGGAGGAGAAGGAGAGGCGGAAGGAGGAGGAGAGGAGAGGAAGAGGAGGAGGAGGAGGAGGAGGAGGAGGAGGAGGAGGAGGAGGGGGAGGAGGAGGAGGAGGAGGAGGAGGAGGAGAGGAGGAGCAGGAGGAGGAGAGAGGAGGAAGAGAGGAGGAGGAGGGAGGGCGAGGAGGAGAGGAAGAGAAGGAGGAGAAGGAGGAGGAAGAGAAAGAGAGGAGGAAGAGAATGAGGAGGAAGAAAAGGAGGAGGAGAAGAAGGAGGAGGAGAGGAAGAGGAGGAGAGGATGGGGGGGAGGGGGAGGGGGAGGGGAGGGGGAGGGGGGAGGGGGGAGAGGAGGAGGAGGAGGGGAAGGAGGAGGAGGAGGAGGAGGAGGAGAAGGAGGAGGAGGAGGAGAAGGAGGAGGAGAAGGAGAAGGAAAAGGAGGAGAAGGAGGAGGAGGAGGAGGAGGGGGAGAGAAGGTTTTGTGCTGGTGGGGCCAAGGGGTGCAGTCGAGACTAGCAGCCAGCGGCCTCGCGCTTAGGGCGCGAACAGTGGGCTGACGGGCACCTCCCAGGCAGGGTGAGGAGGAGCAAGAAGGGGGGCGAGTGCCTCCGTCAGGAAAAACACAAAAATTTCAAAAACGGGAGCGGACCCAGGACCAACCAGCCTCAAGCATCATCCTCCTCCACGGACCCAGGAAGGACCTCCAGGCCCTTAAATTTGTGGTCGAGGGCGAATGCGCCAAAGGGGGTGGGGCGGGGTCCGACTCCCGAGGCCCGAAGCTCGATCCCGCTGCGGGGGCGGCAGCCACGCCACAGCTTACGCAGGCGGTCCCACGCAACAGACCCACGCGGGCAGCTTCCGTGGCAATCTTGACCGAGCTTCTGGGTGTTGTGCTCACTATAAGCACCGCAGACACTGCAAAACACAAAAGGGCCCACCGTCCAAACGCGGTGGCCAGCTCCAGGTCTGCAGGGGGTGGCTTTCAAAATCTGGATCGTGCTCCCCGATCTCAGGCACCTGATGCACCTGAAGCCGCCCTTGGGAAACCAGACAGGGTCATGGGTGCCCTCGGGAGGCGCAGCATCATCCGAGAGCCGAGGGACGATTCGGCGCCCCCTCCGAAGCCCCACCTCGCGACGGGAGGCGGAGGCCAGACTTGGCCCTGCCCCACGGATGGTCCTGGCCAAGTACTTACCCACATACTGGACCAGCCGATGGGAACGGATCACTCGATCCTCGGCCTCCTGATCGGAGGGGTGCATGGCGGCTCCTGCGCGCGCCGTCTCATCAGCAGCCTTATTGCCTAGGCGCCTCCATCGAGCACCCTCGTCAAGGTCGTCATCACGCACACGCGCGTGACCCTTGACCTTGATCACAACGACCTCCCCCCCCAAGTCCGACACACGGTCCCAAACCCCCTCCCATAAGTCGGCACAGGCGTGCAGCGCACCAGTGGTCTCACAACGTCCCTTACGGAAGCTGGAGACCACCCAATCACAGTCAGAGAGGTACTCATAAGGGCCAAACATTACATTATCAAGATACCTCTTGAAAGCAAAGAGTTCGGCAACCTCAGAGCTCTGGTTTAAACCTGGGAGGGGGCCGCACAGCGAGGCCAAGACATCCAAACCGCTCGAATTCACCTGGACAACTCCCCAGCCAGCACGGCGCAGTCTTGGGTCAGAGGCCACAAGCGAACGGCACGAGCCGTCTCCAAAACATGGGCCTTCAAAGGCCCCCGACGGGGGTCGCACGCGCCAGTGAACGAGCAGGTCCATCGTGGGACGAGGAAGCCAGGGCCGAGGGTCGGCCACCAGGCCGTGGCTCCAGAGGGGCCAGTCAGGGTGATTTAAGGCACCCTCTCGCAATGAAGGTGGCACTAGGTAGTCGCGACGGAAAGCCCAAGTGCACGCACAGTCCCCCCAACACCAGTGCCCCACGGTCCCAGGAGCCTCACCGCAGAGCGAGCACATTGGGCTATCCCTCAGGCCGACACTGTGCAGCCGCTCATCCCCCCAGAACCCGTTGGCCGCAAGACATCGGAGCGTAGCCTTGTGCATGCCAGTCCAGTCGTCATCAGTACGGCTAGACACCAGGGCCTTCAGAGGGGCGAGGAAGGGTCCGTGGGAGAGGGTACTAAGGTAGCTTTCTTCGCAGCGGGCCTTGTCAAGGAGCCAAGCCTCGACACCCCACTGCGCAACCATCCTCGCTGTGCGGGGGCACTCACGACAAAGATCAAGCACTTCACCGTCGGCAGTACACAACTTGCCCACACCCGTTCCAAGAGTCCAACCGATCCTGAAACAAGAAGCCAGCGCAGCCGAAACAGGACCCGTGACCTGGCTCCAGGGTGTCTTGGCCCCTCTGAGGGCCTTGTCCGCGTTGAAGAGCATACGGCACAAGATCTCCCGAGGCATCCAGTCGTCCCAGAAGGCTTGGGCGAGCATGACAACGGGGTTCACTGTGCAAGGGTACGCGGGGTCGATGGACGCGGTGTCTCCAGGAACCAGAGCCAGGTCTATGGTGAGGGATCTGCGGGCCGTGTGAGGGAACAGGGCCGCCCTCGCTGCCCTCCTGAGGGCCATCACTCCGCTCCAAGACCTTCCAGTGACCCCGTCACCCCAGGTCCCAGCAGGGACCAGCCCCATGCTGACCAGCTGTTTGCACTTTCCCCTGGCCCTGCGAAGTGCTCGGATTTTTTCACAGCGCCTTTTGACCTTGCCCAGGCGCCCCAACCGCGTGCGCATGCCCTGCCGCTTGCCGCAGCTGTAGTCGCAGCCCAGGTTGCGAGTCGACTGGTCTCTGGCCTGCACGAGCGACGGGCAGCGCTTGCCGAGGTCCACGCTGGCCTGGTAGTCATTGCCGATGAGCTTGCCCTTCTTCTCGTTCAGCAGCAGCTCGGCGTCGTGGAGTGCACTCCTCGCCTGGCGGTAAGCCTTGCTGAGCTGCTGCACGACGGTGGGCCGAGTGCCTGTAGACTGCATCTGGATGTCGTCGACCACGTTGCCGACTGAGATGCCAGGCAGGCTCACCAGGTCATCCAAAATGGGAATAAGAAAAATGCGCATCATCAGGTCAGCGAATGAGCATCCTGCTACCACGCCACGCATCGGCGTCATCAGCTCGAAGACGATGCCTTCGAAGGATAGCAGCCTGGGCATGGAGTACAGCATGAGCAGCAGCCGTAGCAAGCACATGTTGAAGCCCAGGTCGGTAGCACAGGTCGCCAGACGGTTCCAGCGGATGTACTCATAAGCCTTGGAGAGGTCCAGCAAGATGGAGAGGCAGGTCTTACCACTGTGTGTGGCCCACTCGCCTGCAGCCGCCTGCCTCCATACACAGGCCTCACAACTCTGACCTTCGGTGCCGAAGATGTAGCTGCGCTTGTTCTTGTCGGCCCACTTCGCGCCCGTGGTGGCCCGCAAGTATCGCGTCAGTGGCCGCACCGTGCCAGGGAAGATGCCAATTGTGCGTCTCCCACCATCGGGCTTCGGAAGGAGAGCCTCGCGCATGACACGAATCGGGGCCGGGACGTAGCCAAGACGCAACATCAGAGACCAGAGTTCCAACAAGGTCTGTAGCGCATCATCGCTTAGAAAAATCAGATGTCGAGGGTGGACCACGTCACAGCCCAGCCCTGTGTCCGACTTGAAGGTGTGTGCTGTCTTCCGCAGGTCCTCGATCGACGGGAGCTCGATGTCCCCGACGTCCGTGGGCCAGCGAACGGCTGTGATGCCTTCGCCTTGGCCCCATAAGTCGTGCCACGGTTGAACAGCGTCACGTGCCTCGTCCACGAGAGACTTGGCAGTGCCAGGTCCAGCCGCTGCATTGGTGCACGCCCAGGGGGCATCCTGCTTGATCCACTTGAAGGCGCGCCGCATGCCGCCGTCAGCGGTGGCATCATGGGACCAGTCCACCCATGCCTTGTACCTGCGGTAGGAGGCCTGGCCAGCAGCGCGCTCGGCGCACTTCTCCAGGTCGTGCATCAGGTGGTCGAGGTCGTCCTCGCCCAACTGATCGAGTCGTCGGACGAGGGACCGCCATGCCTCCCACATGTCGGGCCAGCGCGTGGGCTGCGGCAAGGTGAACCGCATAAGCCGCAGCTGCAGCCGACGAAGGCGTAGCTGTCCTTCAGCGCTAGGGTGGTGGCACACCGCGGCACGTCGCCAGCGCCACTCACGAAGCCTCTGGGCAAGCCGTTGCCAGTGGCCCTCGCTGGGGTCAGCTGCTCCACGTCCTTTCGCTTGGCTGCGGCAGTGCATCTGCAGGGTCGAGTGCACCAGACGAACGCCGTCGGACCTGCCACGGTACCGCTCAGGCTGCTCGCAGCCGAAGTGCTGGAGCAGCTCGTCCTCGTAGCGCCGCAACCACGCGCTGAAGGCCCCGTCCAGGCTGTCGCGGTCATGGGCTGCAGCAGCCGCCTCGCTTGCCGCCTGCCAGTCAGGTCCTGGAAGCTGGGGGCCCACCAGTTGGCTCGAAGGGAAGGCCTTGGCCATGTGGGCCTTGCGCACCATGAGCGGGATCTGCGACACGTCCAGCTCGAGGATGACGCCCTTGTGCGGCGTGACCGAGAGGCCGTCGAAGGTGCGAGCACGGCACCCATGCAGGTCGTGCCGCACGAGGAAGTAGTCAATGACCCTGGCGCTCGTGGCCGTGTAGCACGTGGCCTGGTCGGGCGCGACCACCTCGCCCTTCACTGCCTTGGGCCAACGGAGGCAGTTGAGGGACTCGGGCAGGTTCTGCCAGTCGCCGCCCAGGACGTATGGCCTGCCTGCGGCGCGCAGTACGCTGCCGATCTGGAAGAGGAGGTCGAGGTTCACATCCTCCAGGTCCTTGCTGGTGTGCAGGTAGAGGCCCGCCAGCACCAGCCCCTCCTTGGGCCCCAGGTCGGTGGTCCAGAAACCCTGACGAGCCGTGCCAGGCGCATGGATGCCGTCATGGTCGAACTGCAGGCGTCTGAAGGCGACGTGCGGCCTGACCAGGAGGCCGATACCGCCAGCGGTGCCGTCGCCGTTGCCCGTGCGCCGAGCAGGGTAGAGGTCAGCCTTCCACCCATGGGCCCTGGCGGCCTTCAGCGCCGACTCGATCCTGGCCTCCTCCAGGTGGTGCTCCTGGATGAGCACAGCCTGCACGTCATCGGGGATGCGCTTCTCCTCCAGTTGCGTAAGGAGGGAGCCCCAGCCCGTGACATTGACCGTCATGATCTTGCAGGCCTTGCCACGATGTCTCTGCATCGGCCTGGACTCGTTGTGGCTGGGCCAGTTTTTGCGAGCAGCACCCGACAACTGCGTGCCACCGTCGGGGGACGGGCTCGGAGGGCAGGTGTAGCTCGCGAAGCTACTGGCCGCGTAAGCACCCCCTGGCCTGCCTCCTGGCCTCGCCTCCTCCGCGGTCACGCTCGACGAGGGAGCTCCCAAGACAAGGGGGCAGCAGTCGGAGCACGCTATGTCTGGGAGCCTGCACCTGATGTTAGCTCCATTCCCAATCTGCAGTAAATCGTGCCCGGCTTGGGGTCGGGCTGCTCCAGCTCGAAGGCCCCGTCGACGACGTCGTCCAAGGCTGTACGCGCGCCGAAAAGCCGTGGCGCTGCAGCGTGTATGAGATGCAGGACAGCTGCCCGTGGAGCTCGCAGTCGTAGTACCACCTGAGTCGTCAGGATCGCTGCCCTCGTAGTCGCTGACGGTCACCGTGTCAGAGCAGCCCGTGTAGGACGAGGCAGAACTGGCCTCCTCTCCATCGGGGCGGCGAGGATCCACGCGAGTATCGAAGATCTCCTGCTCCCTGATCATCGCCTCGGCGTGGAGGGCAAGCTGGTTGTCGTACTCCTCGGGGTCGAGGGCCTCGAGGCTCCGCAGCCAGTCATGGTAGTGGAAACGCGCTCGCCGCCGAGCACGGAATGCGCGCCTGCAGATGTCGATAGCCATATCAACTGCAGCAACGTGAGGGTTGTCATGCCCATCCTGCTGGGCCTTCTCCATGACCAGCGGCCGCAGAAACGGGTGCGACAGGTAGTTGGCAACGTAGGGCACGCAGTGCCGCCTCCAGTGCATCCCGTCCCTATCGTCGTCCAGGACGTGCGGGTCCTCCAGCCAGTGCCCCGTGAAGCTGCGAAGGGCACGTTCGAGATCACGCTGGAGCTCAAGTGCGCGTTGCCTATCAGGGTCCATATCTTTCCAAACGCAGTAATCAGGGCCAGCCACGGCCTGCATGTCATCATACGTCGGACCGTCAAGATAGGTGGCCCCAGTGTTGGTGAAGGAGGTGCCGTCACTCTCGCCGCCTAGGTAGAAGTAGTCGTCATAGACTGGACCAGGCGCCCACGCGGGAGTGGAAGCAGAAAGTGAAGAGGAAGAAAACCACTGCGCGTCGTCGCAGCGCCCCATGTAGTAGTGGCCGTCCCAGACGTGGCACCTCCGAAGAGGTGGATCGCCCACAAGCCCGAGAACGGCGAGATCTTCGTGACCGTGTAGATGCCGATGGTGAGGACCGACCCCGTCAGGGACGTCAAAGGGTCGGCCGTGGAGCAGTGGCGGCCCCGCCGCTGCTGCCAGCACCGCGGCCAGCGCCCTTGGCTGCAGCAGCCAACCGCGCGCGCGCCGCCGCCACCACATCCTTGTCGCCATCGGCGACGAGGCCGCCAGGCTCGGCCGCTGGGCCAGCAGGCGCCGTGGGGGCTCCTGCCTCGCCTGCCGTCTTGGCCCCCGCTGCCGCAGCTGGTGCCGCTGGCTGCGCCACCGCCTCGGCCGCCTCGCCTGAGGTCTTGCGCTTCTTCTGGAGGCGGTCCTTGAGCTCCGAGTGCTGACGCTCGAGCTCGCGGGCCTCCTTCGCGAACTTGCCGAACGCCTCCTGCGCCATGGCCTTGAACTTGTTCTGGAGATCAGCCTTGCGTCTGGCAGCCTCCTCACGGTCTGACTCCTGAATCTCGTAGTCTTCCAGGGCCTCCAAGCCGAAGAGACCTTCGTCGTCCAGCTCCACGTTGTCACCCTTGAGCAGCTTGGCGATGGACAGCTTGCCTGAGAGCGGCGGGCCAGCCGTCTGCGGCGTCGCGCCAGCGACCTGCTGCGCCAAGGCCTGCACAGCCGTAGTGTAAGCTGCCAGAGCCTCGTCGTACTTGGCGGAGCGGGCCACCACCACCGACTTGGCGCTGTCCAACTGGGCCTGGAGCGAGTCAGCATGCTCGACAGCCTTGTCCAAGGCCTCAGCTGCCGCGCCCCTGGCAGCCATGGCCTCGTCCACGGACAAGGGCCGCGCCCGACGGGCACTGCGCAGGTTGTCGAGCTGCTCCTGGTACTTGCGCACTCCGCCCTCGTCCTGCTCCAGGCGGAGCAAGCTGATGAGCTGCACCAGCTTGGCCTCCTCGGGGTCGGCGTCGGGGCCGCTGGGCAGCTCTTCCACGCTGGACAAGGCGAAGCGGACCCTGGAGCCGTCACGCCGTCCCCCTGGCGCATCGGCTCGGCCACCTGGCCCAGGTCGCAGGCCGTCCTCGTCGTGCCAAGGCGCACGCTGCACCACACGCCGCTCAGCAGAGCGAGGGCGCCGAGGAGGGGCCTGCGTCGGCACAAGTTCGCCCTTGCAGTGCTTGCAGTAGCGCCACCACGCCTCATTCTTGCGGCAGCCGCACTTGCCGCAAGGGGTGCCGCCGCCCGAGACGGCAGGGCCGTCGCCGCCGCGCGCCGCGCCCTGCGGCCGCTGGCCGCGCGCTGGGCTCGCAGGGGGGCCTCCGCCGCGGGGCCCATGCATGGGCGGCTGGCTGCCGTGGTGCGCCTGCAGCAGCAGGCGATCGCGATGCCGCCGAAGCCGAGCGCGGGCGGCAGAGCGCTGGCGCCGCGCCCTGCGGTGCCAGGCGGGCGAGCGCTCGCGCTCGCGAGGGCGCCCCTCCGTGGGGCTGGGGGCTATCGCCGCGGGCGCGCCCGCGCCGCAGGGCAAGACGGCTGCGGGCCGCCGCGCGCTGCGAAGCCACCTGGGAGGAGGAGGAGGAGGAGGAGGAGGAGGAGGAGGAGGAGGAGGAGGAGGAGGAG
>CAUYUJ010015164.1:0-17500 GCA_963575745.1 Prorocentrum cordatum
TGCTGATGGCTGTGATGGTGATGGTGACGGTGACGGTGAATAATTATGATGATGATCATGGCGACGGTGTTGGTGATGATAGTGGTGGTGATGGTGGTAATGATAATGATGATGATGATGCTGATGATGATGATAGGATGAGGATGAGGGACGACCATGATGATGATGACAGCGTGCACGATGGCGGTAATCATGACGATGATGATGAAGATGGTGAGGATGAGGATGAGGATGAGGATGAGGATGAGGATGAGGATGCGGATGATGATGATGATGATGATGATGATGATGATGATGATGATGATGATGATGATGATGATGATGATGATGATGATGATAGTGACGATGATGGTGATAGTGATCGCGATTGCGATGGCAACCGCCCCAGGCCCGGGCTAGAACTTGAGCGCGCGCGATGCACGCGCCCTGGTTCTAGAACGTATACATATAACATAATGTAAATATACGTTAGCATACGTGCACATGCGTATGTACATGTGCATGTGTATCTATTGGATCAAGCATATCCTACATGCATACATCTGTGCATACGTATACACAACAAAGCTTCCCCTCTCCCTCCATTTCCCCTTCTCCCCCCCCTCCATCCTCCCCTCTCCCCCTCCCCTACACCCTCCCCCATGCCCGTACGACCCCCTTCCCCCTGATATCCTTTTCCCCTTCTCCTCCTCCTCCTCCTCCTCCTCCTCCTCCTCCTCTTCCTCCTCCTCCCCTCCTCATCGCCCCCTCCCTGCCCCCGACGTCGACGTGGGCGCAGATGTCCGCGACCGAGTGGATAAGCCGCGGCTTCGGCTTCCGGGACTGCGGCCAGGGCAGCCGGGGGGGAGACGGGACTTCTTCAAGCCAGGAGGGTGCAAGCCATGATTTTGAAAGTTCCAGCTGGAGATTCCGAAGGATGACGATTGTCTTGGCTCACGGCACCGACTTTGTTGCGGCGCACCGATGTCAAGAGCCTTGGGCGGTGGAGGGGCAGGGCCAGGCAGGGGGCCTCTCAGCGGCAAGGGTAGGGGGGGGCAGAGGCTCGGTCACGGGCGAAGACAGGGTCGGAGGAGGGCCCGTCGAGGCAGCAGCGGCAACTCTTCTGGGGGGGCCTCTTGGCGGCGTCTCGTCGCCGCAGCTGGATCCGCTTCGAAACACTGGCAGGGGTGCACCATGGGAGGGCTCTGGGGACCGATTCTCAACGGGTTCGAGCTCTGGCGGGAGAGCCGCCGTTGTCTCAACTGGGCATCCTCCGAGGAGGAGACTGGCCAGGGGGACTGGGCGCCAAATCAAGACGCGCGAAGCAGGAGCAACTGTCTCGACGCGAGGAGGCGCGCGAGAAACATGGAGCTCTCTGCGCTGGGTTGCATTCTGATTATCTGAAGCAAACCAGTTTTTTACAATGGCGCATCACTTGCCGAAACTGAATCGCCCGACAGGGGATTCGGGCGCCCTCGCTTCTCTCGGGAGACATCTCGGCGAAGCGCGGGCTGGAGTTTCGGGCGGAGACCAGGGTGAGCGTCATTCTTGTTTCGAGTCCGAGGACGAAGAGGACCCTTGGGCCGACGGGTCCTGTTCTGCGCCTGTCTCCAGGGGCCCTGCTATATCGGAGACCCCCGTCGAAGTCAAGGCTTGCACTGTGACCCGAAAAACTTGCCCGCTGATAGGGGTTTGGGGGCTTGAGCCAGCGAATGCCGCGAGTGATCATCACGTCGCAGTTCCGGTAGCGAGTCGGGCCCAACCCAGCGGAAGTCCTCCGGGTAACGAGTTCGGCTTATCCAGACAGAATTCCAGCTCGACCGCCGTCGCTGCTGTCCCCTCTTACCCCATTGCCGCTGCTCTGTGGTCCGTCGTTTCGGTTCAAACCAGTTGGGTTTCACCCTCGAGTGAGCAGGCATGGCCGCCGACGCGCGACTCGCAGGCGCGCGCGGCTTGACAGCAGCACGTGCTACCTTGAGCCCAGGTGGCGGAGGGATTCCTCCTCCTCATCCTCCTCCTCCTCGACAAAGACTGGCGAATGGTGCGAACAATATGTACGTCGTCATCTTCGCCGACAGGGATTCCGCATACTATTTGCTGGTTGCTCAGAGGATGAACTGCGTCGTCGCGCTCACAACCTCTGCCGCCGAGCATGGTACGATTCTGACCTGAACCGTCGTGCTCGCGCCCATGAAACGGACACCGAGATCGAGTGAAGCCAGACCCTACTCACCTTGGCGATCTCTGAACACCGATAAAGGCGTCAATGGATTTTGCTGGCCGACGTAGTGATTGGTCCTTCCGAACCCTTCGACGCACATTTCAATGAGCAGATGGACGCCGACGCTGCTTCGTACAACGGCCTGACCGCGCTCTACCAGCTGCCTCTCAACGTCAAGACCTCGTGGAAGAAGGCCAAGCCCTTCCTCGCGCGGCTTCTTCCCTCCTGCTATTGGCCTGTCGTCAAGTCTCTGGCGGGGGGCTGGTCTACATCACATCGATTTCATGTTCGCCCTGATCGCCACTCCTGCATCTTCGGATGCACCCCAGAACACGCTGCTGATGTCGTCTCTCACTACTGGGTGTGCCCGAAGCTTCGGCACACCTTGGCGATCCCGCGCGGCAAGCTCGCCAACTGCATCCTCAAGAGGCTGGGACTTGACGCACTGAACTTCGAGGTCCCCCCATCCGCGGACGACCACATCTGCCACGTCCACACCCGCCTGGCCGTGGCCTATCGCATGCACCACATTGTGAAGGAAACGAACGTGCTGTACCCCGCCAGCGACGGTTACGGGGTCGGCTACGCGCGTCTGAATGAAGCACGTGCCGCCACGCGCTTGGCCCTTCGGCTCGGCGCCTCGCCGCACGGAGGCCGAGGCGCGGGCCCGCCGCCTGCTGCTGCTCAGCCTTCCTCTCCTACCGACCGACCGCCGTCGCCTTCGTCCTCGCGTGAGTCTCTTTTCCTGCCGTCCGACCGTGTCCCCTCTTCTCCTCAAAACGTAAACTACGCTGTGAGCACGCCGCCATGCCGCCCCGCGAGCCGCCTGGCGCAGCCAGCGCAGGTGAAGGCCGCTAGACGCCAGACCCCTCCCAGGGTTCGTTTGCTCCTCCTCCTCCTCCTCCTCCTCCTCCTCCTCCTCATCATCATCATCATCATCATCCTCCTCCTCTTCCTCTTCATCTTCCTTCTCCTCTTCCTCCTTCTCCCTCTCCTCCTCCTCCTCCTCCTCCTCCTCCTCCTCCTCCTCCTCCTCCCTCCTCCTCCTCCTCCTCCTCCCTCCTCTCCTCCTCCTCCTCCTTCCTCCTCCTCCTCCTTCCTCCTCCTCCTCCTCCTCCTCCTCCTCCTCCCTCCTCCTCCTCCTCCTCCTCCTCCTCCTCCTCCTCCTCTCTCCTCCTCCCCTCCTCCTCCTCCTCCTCCTCCTCCTCCTCCTCCTCCTCCTCCTCCCTCCTCCTCCTCCTCCTCCTCCTCCTCCTCCTCCCTCCTCCTCCTCCTCCTCCTCTCCTCCTCCTCCTCCCCTCCTCCTCCTCCTTCCTCCTCCTCCTCCTCCTCCTCCTCCTCCCTCCTCCTCCTCCTCCTCCTCCTCCCTCCTCCTCCTCCTCCTCCTCCTCCTCCTCCTCCTCCCCTCCTCCTCCTCCTCCTCCTCCTCCTCCTCCTCCTCCTCCTGTGGCGGCATCGTTCGCGCCGCAACGGGGAGATCGAAACGAACCCGCTCTGCAGGGCAGTTGGCTCTAGCGCCAGAGGGAATCAGCGATGCGAGCAGTTCGAGAAGGGCATTGGGGCGTTTCTGGTCGCGGGCTTTCGGCAGGCCACCAGCATTGTAAAACAATCTCTTTCACACCATCGGAATCAATTGTCTTGATTATTGGTCTTGCTGATGTCAGGGATCTTCTGACCCGGGACAGTCAAGCCTTGCAGAATCTTGCAAGATCTTGCACCCAAAGCCAGGTCAACGCGACGGATCTTGCAACATCCTGCAGGATCCTGCGCCCAAACCAGGGTCAATGCGACTTTGGCCCTGTAGGATCCTGCAAGATCCAGCGCTCTGGCTGACCCCTGTTTGCATTGACCCCCGTCTCTTGAGCCCCGATGTTTGGGGATGGAAGTGGTTTGAGTGACACTTCAGGGGGACGGAACCCTCGAACACTGGCAGCGGCTCGGCTCGAGGTGATCAGCAAGTGGTCCAGGCATGGGGCCGAGCGAGCGCACCCTCGAGCGACCTCAGCTCCTCCTCAGGAGCTTCATGGACTCCTCCTCCTCCTCCTCCCACTCCTCCTCCTCCTCCTCCTCCTCCTCCTTCTCCTCCTCCTCCTCCTCCTCCTCCTCCTCCTCCTCCTCCTCCTCCTCCTCCTCCTCCTCCTCCTCCTCCTCCTCCTCCTCCCCCATGGGTGGGTCGTGGCAGCGGACCCTCTTGGCGCGACGAACCAGAGCCGCAAGGACCCCCCTTCCGTAGTTGGCGCGAACTACACGCTGGCGGTGACAGCATCGCTCATCCGCCGGACACTCTCGCTTGAAAGGTGAGTGCGCGTCAGGACAGGCGGTCTTCAGATCAGTTGTCGGGAGAGCTCATTCACGTGACGCGTGGGATGGTCAGAGAGCACGCGGCAGTACAACGGTTTGACCCTTTTTACCATTGTCGACCTTCGCCGAGCCACCACCAGCCTCGGCACAGATAGAACGTCGCATCTCGACTTCTAGAGGCCCCCCGCTTGTGCGATGCAGGAGTTGTGCTCCTTGTTCGAGATGATAGAACAAGGCCTGTCATGGCCGCGGCAAGTGACGGTTGCGGTCGGCCGGATGTTGGGGAAGAGATTGGGGGGATCGCGCGATCGGCCCCATCGCGATGACATTCAGATTGCGGGCCATGGGACGCCAAGAGCAGATGCGCCCGCGGGCGTTGGACGAGGAGCCAACGCAGGACGCGACGGCGGCAAACAATAACGCTCTTCGAAAGACGATCACTAGCGCCATGGAAGAATAGCTGCGGTCGCCTTCGCACTCCTCATGGCCCGTGCTGGCCCGAGGGGCGCTCCGCCATCGGCTTCCGCCCACCAACCTGTTTCTGGAACTACAGCTCTGCTTGCGCCAGCGCACGGTGCTTCCGTTGGACTTGCACTTCCCTCCGCCCCAGCCCACCCGCCCGGCGGCGCACGGCCCGCGGAGCGGGCCACGTTTTGCACGATGCATGACATTTTAGGTTTTGCAGCAGTTGCGCCTGGTACATCCGAGTCTTTCAAGACGTCAACTGGTGGATGATCTATCACGGCGGGCGGTTGGTTCGCATGTGCATGCAAGGCGCACGCTCACCGACGCAGTCGTCGACACGGCGCAGTTCTCGAAGGAGCAGGACCTGAAGGTGTCGCCCAAGAACGCGGTCACCTGCTCCAGCCATCGGGATACGGCGGCAGTCGCGCAGGCCTTTTGGCGTCGATGCGCTCGGGCGCAGGGCCGCCCGCAAGCGGCCCACCTGGGCATGGACGTCGGCGGCGGGCGGCGCCGAGCCAAGGCCACAGCTCGACAGCGCATTCAACCATCAGGAACTCAACGTCTGAAGCCATGGGGCGAGCGTCGCTCTGTTATGGTACGACGGTCAAGATCCAAGGCGGCGACACTCAAGCTGCTTATGTCCATGGGGAGCAGGCGCAAGATGCTTCGGATCAGCGGTGGCGTTTCAACGACGGCGGCTTGCAGCCACGGCCAGTTCTGCGAGACGCGGCCCCTGCACCACAACCTTGTTGGCACTACGTTTGCTTGGATCAGACCGTGGTCTCGCTTTACCGCGTCAATGTTTGACTCGGCGGCTGTAGGCGCGGATCATTGGGCCGCGACTCCGAGCGGGCATTCAACGACACTGTGCCAGCACGTTTGAGATTCTGCGCGGCCAGCCCGAGGCTCAGAGGTCTCGCAACGTGCGCAGGCTAATCTTCACCATCATCGCATATTTCTTGCAGGGGGGTGGAAACCTCCTGTCGAATGGGATACCACGGATGATGGTTCGGTTGGGCGTTATGGCTGGATTTTTCTTATGATGCGATTACGGGGCTTGAGCAAATGCAACCAATTTGGGACGAGTTCGAGGAGTCACTGGCTTTGCTGCAGTGGAGTGAGGCAGCGATTCAGCATTGCGGTGCGGAGTTGGGCAGGTATCGCGTTTCCTGGCCAGTCTTGCTCATGGGCATGAAGGTCGGAAATAGCGCTTTCTGTGGACGTTGGGAAGCGGCGGCGAGGTTCGAACCTGGAGGGGGGGGGAAGCCTGGGGGAGGGGGGGTTCAGACTGCCCGCCCCCCGAACCTCAAGGGAGGGGGTTCCAAACTGGGGAGGAGGCCGCTCCCCCTTGAATTGCAAGGGTGGGGGTTCGAACTGGGGAGGCCCCCCCCCTCCCTCCCTCCCTCCCCGGTGACAACCGACGGCGGCGAGTGCCAGCGTCGGCGCTGGCGCCGTCGGGCATGGACGACGACCGACGACGACGACGACGACGACGACGACGACGACGACGACGACGACAACGATCGAGCCTTAGGATGCTATTCATGCCAGACCGAGCCCTAGTAAGGTCTTGTGCGAATTGTACCGAGCCTTTGTAGGCTTCAATGAGAGCTTGATCTATCTAGGGTAGGTATCTGTTAGAGCTGGGTCGAGCCTCAGTCGGAGTTTATTTGAGCCCGATCGCCCTGCAGTTGGATTTCACAGGAGTTGGGTCGAGCTTGCCTAGGACGTTAATCAAGTTGGAGAGAGCCTCAGGAAGGTTCAAATAAAGCTGGATCCAGCTATAGCAAGATTCTAGTTGAGTTGGATCAAGCCCGACCAGGATTTTCTAAAAAGCAGACCCATACACAATGGCGTTATACTTGAGCATTACAGGCTCGGAAACATACTCCCTACACCACACCGAGGCCCCAAGAACAACCGAACAACCGAAATTTTCTGTGCTCAACCCCGTCCGCTTCAGCGGACATATGGTCCACCCCCCTCCTTATAATTTTAAACGGGCTCGCGCCAGGGGGGGGGCCTGGGGTGATCCACTCCTGTCATTACAGTTTTACGAAAGAGAGAGAGGGTGGAACCTGGTTCGGGCGATTCTGCTTGGGACGTCCTCAAAATCTGCTTGGTTTGGGCCGCGGTTTGGTCCGGTTTGGCGTGGTTGGGCAGCGCAAACCGCGTAAGACATCCTCAAAGTTGCTTCGTTTTGGCCCCTGGTTGGGCCCAGTTTCGCTGGAGACGTCCTAACAATTTTCCCGGCTTGGCCTAGTTCGGGCCTGATTTCGCCAGAGACGTCTTCGACACTTGTCTGGTTTCGCTTAAGTTTCGCTTGGTTTGGGCCCGATTTCGCTTGAGACGTCCTCGCAATTTGCTTGGTTTCGCCTCGTTTCGGCGCGGTTTCGCCTGAGACGTCCTCTGAATTTGATTGGTTTCGCTTAAGTTTCGCGTGGTTTGAGCCCAGTGTCGCCTGAGACGTCCTCGCAGTTTGCTTGGTTTCGGTGCAGTTTCGTTTGGGACATCCTCCCAATTTGGTCGGTTCCCCCTGGTGTGAGCGCGGTTTCGCTTGAGAAGTCTTCGCCATTTGCCTGGGATGGGGCCCTGGTTTTCGCGGGGCTCCGGCGACGCCCCTGGGTCGACCTGGCACAGCGCGCATAGCAGGAGAAATCTCCGCAAGTTGCCTGGCCTGCAGCGTGGGCAGTCCCCCACTGCATGTTGCACGTTTTCATTATCCTCCTCCTCCTCCTCCTCCTCCTCCTCCTCCTCCTCCTCCTCCTCCTCCTCCTCCTCCTCCTTCTCCCACCTTCTCTGCGGTCGCAATGTTTTCATCCACCCCCACTTCCCCATCGGCGGACATTCCATGAGTGAATCTCGTCAGTTCGGTCACGCCCACTCCGCCCCAGAGCGGCATGGCCCGCGAGAGTGTGGGCGCGCCTGCCCCAGAAACAATGTCGTCGACACAGCAAGGAGAGGTGTCGAGCGAGTCGGCGGGCCCCTCTCCCTCCCGGACCGCTCAGGAACAACAGAACCCGCCGGGACAAGTTGCGCGTATGTTTCCCATTCCCACCCCAGGGTCGCAACATAGAAAAAGCACGATTTGCAGAAAATGCCAGAGCCCAGAGAGGTGGTCGAAAACAGATCGGTGTTCCAACACGAATTGGGGTGGATCGCGCGGCCCAAGCAGAAGTCGCCCAGACGGGCGGTTTCTTTTCAAACATGTGTTTGTTTGGGGGTGAGTGCGGGATGTCCCCCCAGAGGGGATGGCGCTGTTTCCCTCCAGCACGTCACCCTCCCGAAGGGTGGAAGCGCCGCCCTGGGGGCCTCTCCTTGCTTTAGGGAGAGCGGTCGACGAGAACGAGACAATGGCCAGCGATGAGGCGAGCACCAGAGAGTGGCCTGCGTTCGGGCGAGAGCGCACGTCAACGTCGTCGTCATCGTGGTCGTCAAAATCAACGTCGTCGTCGTGTGTTCGTCCTTGGCGTCGTCGTCGTGGGGGGGCCCAGACGCTCCGAGACACCTTGTCTTTTGTCACATGGTGCAGGCAAGTGAAGGAATCCTTCATTCACACATGTGGTGGGCGTAAACATTCGGAACGTTACGGCCCCCAGACGCTCCGAAGACACAGTGGGTGTTGTCGATGTGTGTGTGTGACATTGAACTTATATTTCACACACGTCGCGGGCGCAAGCACGCGAAACGGGACGTACTGAGTACACATGCTGGCCCACATTTTGCATTGTTGTGTTGCAATATAACAGGGGCAATGGGTGTGGACATCCGAAGCGCATGGTGTTCGGCCACTGCATCACATAGCGCAACCATCGCTCACACAAATCCTCATGTTATGCGGCATTGGACCATGTGGCGGCGTTAGGAGAAAGCCTTTCCAAGCCTGTAGTAAGGGTTCTATTGGGAGAAGGGGCGGGCCGGTTCGAACCCCCCCCTTCTTTGGACAGGGGGCAGGGGGGGTGGCCGTTACCCAGGCGCTTCACACGTTTAGGGGTGGGGCGCCCCCCCGGCTCCGTCGCGCCAAGGGATTTGCCCCAAGCAAGCGCCCACGAAACGCATTGTTCCAAAGGTCGGCAATTGGCTACGTTGATATTTTTTGTCGCGGTCCGCTGATGTCGGACCAAAGATCGGGAGTCTAGCGCAGGTTTGTGCAAGTCGGCGGCATGCGGTCAATGTTACGAACAGCCCGAAGCAGCGATACATCGGGCATTGTGCTGTGCGGCGAATGACTCTAGCATGGCTTCCACCGATTCGGCCACGTTCGGCTAGTACTTCGAACCCCCGCAGAACAGCACTGGTTCCCTTCCATGTGGGCCCGATGAATCGTTATCGCTAGCTGGACTGCGGAGTCGGAGCCACTTGGAGAAGCAGCTTTGTCGGTGGGCAACCTCGTGGCTGAATTCTGGTTCAGGCTGCCTTGGCCGTGGGCCGCGAACCCAGCTCCTCTTTGGCACTCGGTGACGCGTCGGGCGGAACTGGTCTTCATGATGATCGATTGCGGCGGGTTGCGAAGATGGCAACAGAGGCCCGTGGGAAGCCTCGCATGAGCGGGCCTCGGGCCCGCACGCACCTTCCTGGATTTCCATCGGAGAGCTGTTCCCCGCAGGCAGAAGCGTTCCGGAGCAGACGCGGTGGCGCTGAAAGTCCCTTCGCAGTTGCCAGGAGAAGAAACCATCCAGCGTGGGGTCGCCAGATGGCTGGCCCAGGAGCATGGGGTCGCCAACGTCCTCGCGGTTTCGGCAAGCCCAGCAGTGCAGTTTGGCGGGGCACGAGCGGCATCGGGTGGCCTTGGTCGAGCTCGACGTTCGGAAGATCCGCCAACGGCTGTTGCGAGCCACCCTGCTGTCCGCGCGGGCTAAGACCCAGGATCGGCGACACCAGCGAGCCCGTGAGCAGGACGTTGGGTTTCTTAAGAAGCCACTTTCGCCTCCTCCTGCCCCAACGCCTCGTACATTGGCACGCGGCACGACCGCTCACACCCTGGCCGAAAATAGGAAGTCGTGCGTTCGATGTAGAGGCTGTTCTTCGCATGATAAATTGCCTTGTTGGAAAGTGATTGCTTCTCGCACAAGATGGATGATGGGTGGGCTCCCCCGAGCAAGTAATATCCACACCGATGACCGTTAGGTTCACCCTTAACACGCTCTCTGTTATCATTTGTCTCTTGATCGACGGTTATGTGGCACATGTGTTTCCGGCTCACTTCAACTTGGGGTTCGATTTGTCGCGCAAGGAACCCATCTCCAAGACCCGACGAGAGTACTTTGAGTATCTCTCGCAGCTTATTCCCGAAAGTTTGAGTTGTCTTGTGGTTGCGTCGCTCTCAGCGGTAGTCATCCTCTTCCTTTTCCTCCTCTTCCTCCTCCGCCTTTGCCCCTCATCTTCCTCCTCATCCTCATCGTCCTCCTCCTGCTGCTCCTCCTCCTCCTCCTCTTCCTCCCCCACTTATCCTCCTCACTCTCTTCCTCCTACTCTTCCCTTTGTCTCCCCCGTGCTCGTGCCCCCTGCGCAGGACAAAGGCCTGGGAATTGGCAGCCGCTTCGAGGCCCCGCTGCCACTGCCACCGTATTATCCTCCCCAAGGCTATGCCGCCCGTTCCCGCTATGTTTCTTGTATGTCTGTCCATCAAGTCATTTCCCTTCGTCCATTTCATCTTCGTTTTCCTCGTCTTCCTCATCCGCTGTATTGTCGCTGTCCTCCTCCATTTCCTGCACTGGCTTAACGGTCCCAGCTCCCGGCCCGGGCTGCGCGCCCTTTCCCAGCTGAACGTCAAACGGCCTGAACTGCTTGAGGGCCACAATGACTCCTGCGTTTGTTATCCCTGCTACTCTTGGTACGATCACGACTACTACTTCTATTGTTGTTACTGTTATTGTTACAATGGTTACTATTGTTATTACTGTTGCTACTACTTTTACTTCTACGACTACTATGACTACTACTACTACTACTACTACTACTACTACTACTACTACTACTACTACTGCTACTACTACTACTACTACTACTACTACTACTACTACTACTACTACTACTACTACTACTACTACTACGGCTACGGCTACGACTACGACTACGACTACGACTAATACTACTACTACTACTACTACTACTACTACTACTACTACTACTACTACTACTACTACTACTACTACTACTACTACTACTACTACTACTACTACTACTACTACTACTACTACTACTACTACTACTACTACTACTACTACTACTACTACTACTACTACTACTACTACTACTACTACTACTACTACTACTACTACTACTACTACTACTACTACTACTACTACTACTACTACTACTACTACTACTACTACTACTACTACTACTACTACTACTACTACTACTACTACTACTACTATTACTACTACTACTACTACGACGACGACGACGACGACGACTACTACTACTACTGCTGCTACTACTACTACTGCTCGGTCCCGTGCACCACATCACCACGGTTCAACCGCCTTGGGAAGAGCGTCCTTGTGGCTGCCTCATTTCCAGCATGTAGCGAGCACCTCTTCTGGGTGAAATGGCGGGTCTGACGTGCATGCAGCGGCGGGCGCTTATCCGAGGGCAGCTGGTCCCTACGGCCCAAAGTAAAGCGACAGCGGCGGCACAGCAGCACACGGGGCGGCCCCAGTACCGCCATCGAGGCCAACTAGCGCAAGCAGGCGCGAGAAGAGGCCAGGATGGCAAGCCAAAATGGCTAGGCGCACAGAGCACACGGGGCGACCCCAGTACCGCCAGCGAGGCCAACGAGCGCAAGTAAGCGCGAGAGGAGGCCAGGATGGCACGCCAAAATGGCAAGCCAGAATGGCCAGGCTCACAGCTGGCCGCGCGAAGAGGGGAGGCCAAAGCACCAGGGCCCGCGGCGTGAGGGGGGGCACCACTGTGGGCGCACCCGCGCAAGCTGGCAAGGCGGCGTTGCTAAAGCTGGAGCGTAAGCGAGCATACAGGCTCAGCATCCTTGAGAGTGGCAGGCTCGGGATCTTAACATGGACTCACGTAGCCTCCCCGAGGGCTTAGAAGTACGCAGCGCTGGGGGCCTGCAGAGTCTCAGCATTCAGGCGGACTGGCCTGTTCCTTGCGCAATGGCTGCGAAGACCTGCGACGGCAGCGCTTGCACTTCTCCCCCGAGGTCGCCGCTGCCGCCCGCCTGCCCTGAGGGCCCGAAGATCTGGCGCTCGAGGTCCTCACCAAGGGCCACATTCAGGGCAGCGACATTAGGGATCTGCTGTGGGGGTGGGTCCGTCGGCGGCGGCGGCACCACACGGGGCGCCGTCAGCGGCGGCGGCGGCGGGGCCATGATGGCCGCTGGCGGGGCCCCAGCAGGCGGCGGTGGCGGGTCCCGGCCGCCGCGGGTCGCGCCAGCTGGGGGGGCGCTGGCGGTGCCGCCCGCGAGGCTGCCCTCCCGAAGCTTGTGGCGGCGTTCGTAGAGCGCCAGTTCCTCGTACGCGGTCGCCAGGCGCTCCCTCTTGGCCTTATTCCGCTGCTTCTTGGTGTAGCCCGCCCACTCTGGGTCGTTCAGCCCCCAGGCAACCTGCGAGCACAGGTCGGCCCACGTGAACTTGGGCAGGCTATCCCAGGAGAGCCCTTCCATCAGTACGTAGTGGCCCTCCCACTGCTGCTGCTGCGGGGCGTAGTGCTTAAAGACAGTGCCCACCGCCAGCGGCTCGACCTTGGGCAGGTGCTTCAGGAGGTCCACGGCGCTGAGCACCGCTACCCTCTCCTCCTTGAGCTTGTCGCAGCGCAGCAGGGCCTCGAAGTCGCGGATGTCCTCCTCGGGGAAGTCCGCGTGCATGCAGCACGCGCGAGGCGGGCTCTGCTCTTCCTCTATCAGCTCGATGCAGACGCCGTAGCTGGTCGTGTAGCGTGCACCACAATGGCAGTACCAGCGCTGGCCCGTCTCCCCCGCCGCTCCCTGCGCGCAGGTAAGCAGCTGCGCCCAGCGATCCGAGCGGATCACCGAGCAACATCCCTTGGGATTGCCCCAGGTTTTGTTAGCCGAGCACTTGTAGTACATGTTGAACGTAAAGCCCTTGCCACGGTAGAGCTGGTCCGTGCAGTCGCCCATCCGTCGGTAGGCCTCCTGCGCCATGGCGTTGCCCTGGCACTCCTCCTTCCACGCACGCTTGCGCCCCAGGTGCGCTTCCACGACCCCTGGGGCTTCCAGGAGGCCCTTCTTCAGCCTGCCCACATCATCCTCAGCCTCCGCGCCCAGCGCGTCGAGCCATTTCTGGACCCCGCCCTGTGCCCTTGCGCCCTTCACCACGTCCTCTTTCTTCTCCAGGATGGGCCCCAGGGCCCCCAACATGTGGGCGCGCATGGTCTCGAATTCGAGGACACCATAGGCCCGCGCCACACGCTTCAGCGATTTCTTGGGGAGGCCGAGCCGTAGCAAGGGCTCGATATCCGTGACCTCCTCCACAGTCTTGGCGTTGGCCAGCTGGTGCTCCTGGCCCTCCACGTTGATGTCGGGCGGGGGGTCGCTCTCATCGCCACGGGGAGGGTCTGCGGGGCCAGGTCCATCCTCGAGGGGTGGAGGTGGCGCGCGGGGCGGCCCCGGCACCGCCTCCACCGCCATCGGGCGACCGACCGCCTCCGCCACCGTTTCCGTGGCTGGGGGGGCGCCCGTGCTCTCGGGATCGATGCCCACCCCGACGCCTTCCGTTGACCTGCGCAGGGCTAGCGAGCCGTCGTCGGAGAGCGCGAACCCCACCAGCACGTCCATGCCCTCCTTGATGTGGTCGAAGCTCGCGCGGAACTTCGCCACTCGCTTGGCGGCGTGGTCGATGGAGCCAGCACCCTTGTTCAGGCGCGCTGCGCGCGTCACGGCCTCGTGCTCGGTGATGTTCTGCGTCGCCGCCACGCAGTGCGAGCACGCGTACAGCTTGCATTGGCCTTGAACACCCTTCCGCAGCTCGGGGCACTGCGGGTTGTTCTCTGAAGCCTCGGCGTAGCGACGCATCTCGCCACAGCTGAGCTCGTCCACGTACTCCACCATCATGATCTTCCAGTCATCCAGCGCTGAGCACACCCGACACCAGCCCAGGCGCTGCGGCGGGACCCAGTACGCACCCATGCAGTGGACGTAGCCCGCCTCGGCGTAGTCCTCGTCCGCCATCATCTCGGCGCCCTCGAGCGCGGCAGCCGTGCCACCGCTCGGTGAGGGGGCTTTGCCGTAGGCGGCATTGTTGCTGCGACGGCGGTGGCGTTTGCCGCCATGCCCGCTGAGGGCGCCCGTAGTCGCTGCACTCGGGGCCTCACTGGCAGTCTCATCGTCCATGGAGCGGCCTCCATCGGCGTCGCTGCGCGCACCTCGGCCACCGCGGCCGCTCACAGCCTGTCCCCGCAGCTGGAGGTTGTGGAGCGCGAGGGTGATCGCGTCCAACCCGCGGCGCTGCTCCGTGGTGAAGTTGGAGTAGGTGGCCGCCGCTGCCAGGGCAGCCCTCGTCACTGGCACCACCGCCGACGCGGGCATCGCGGAGGCCTCAGCAGGCGCCTCGGCCGTCGCCGCGGGGCCTCCGTCCGAAGCACCTTCAGAGGCAGCGGCGCTGGGGGCGGCCCCCGTACCGCTGCCTCCGTCGGCGCCTTCGGCAGGCGTCACTGATCCCGTGGGCAGCGCCGGCGCCGTCCGAAAGGTCGCCGCCTCAGACATCACGTCGAACCCCTCGTCCGAGACATCTTCGCTCTCCGACACGCTGACCTGCTGGCCAGGGCGCTGCGCAGGCCCCGCTTTGGGAGTGGCCGCGTCGGCCGCGGTCGCACCGCTGGCCTTCACGCGCGCCTCGGCCTTCGCCTTAGCCTTCGCCGCCAACACCTCGCGAAGAGGCGCCGCATCGTGACTGGGCGAGTCGGCATGCGTCACCGCAGGCCACGGCATCGGCGCGGGCTTCGAGAACTTGGGCGCCATCACTTGGTCGCAAGGATGGCACGGGAGGCGCAGCTCAAGAGATCGCGCGAAGCGAGACCTCACGAGCCAAACAGCTGCCGAGGAAGAGAGGGGAGGGAGAGAGGCTGCACACCGAACCAAAATGGGGCGGCCGACTGCCAAGGCGGAGCAAAGGTAAAACATGAGAATTACATGTTGGAACCAGCGGTTCCAGGTGAGTGGAGACCGATCCTTGCGCAGGCTGAAAACGGCCTGACCCCCGTTCGGGACCTTGGACGGGCAGGAGAGGGGAGAGGGGGGCGAGGAAACCACGTCGCGGGCGGGCGACAAAGCGGACGGCGGGCCGCCGACGGTCCCAGGACCCGCGGGGCGACCCCGATCTTGAACGCCTCTTGACGCCTCTTTTACAGGTGGCCTCAGGCAGGTGCTGCTGGCGGGATGATGGCCCAACACGGACGGGTCGAGAGAGCAGCTCAAGACTAAGAGCACAACGAAGGTGGCATGGCGGGAGCACAACGCGCACAAGGCTGGGTAACTGCACAACGCTGCGTGCAGGACAGACATGACAAAGCAAGAGCGCATCATGCGCACTATGAGGGAGCTATACAGTACCGTGCACACAGCTGACGCGACCACGATTGTACAACTGATCAGGGCAGCAGGAAGGCAATGGGGGAGGGGAGGGCCAGGTGGCACACGCATGTGGGAGGGAGCCACATCTAGTCAAGACCGGACACTCGGGGCGACCCCGGCGCCCAGCCCGACTACGTCCTCCGTCGCCAGGGCGACTTGCTCAGCGATTTGGCCCGGCAGGGCGTTGGCCACTGCCGAGCGCAGGGACGAGCGCGCTGCGGACCGTTCGGCCTCGGGCAATTCCCCTACGGCGCGGCGCAGCCACGTCTCCGCCTCTGCACCCCAGCGGCCATTGACATCGAGAACAAAGGGCACCAGGCCAGAAAATGGGTGCCTACGGTGCTTCACTTTTTCTCTGCGCTGCAGGGATGCCTGATGCGGCCGCCCCGTCTGGGCCACGGCCACCTCGTCCACCAAGCTGATGTCGAGACATACCCGGCCATGGAGACCTCGATGGTAGACGACGTCCAGTGTGGCCGCGCCCTGTTCTTCCGTGTGCCACTCTGGGATGACCTGCTCCACTGGGGCGTGATGGTCCACCCCGCGCAACCAGAGCGCCACGGCATCTCGAACGGCGTTGCGGCGGCGCACCGGGCCACCTCCCCAGGGGCAGTTGAGCGCGCGAACGCCGCGGACGCCCACCGCGCGGCCACGCGCCGGGCCGGCCTGCGCCACCGCGCGAACGGGCGCCGCCAGTCGGTTCTGGCACGTGCACTCGGACTGCAGCAGCGGCAAATGCATGCGCCTGTTGGCCGCAATGCAGAACGCGCGGTCGGCGAGGGGCGAAACCCCCTCGAAGTTATCCAACCAGGCCCCCGCTGAGCTGCCCGAGGCACTATGCACCGCCGCCGCCGCCGTCACCGGCAGCGCGGCCAAGAACGTCTTGGTGGCGCGGTCCCGCACGCGCTGGGTGCACGTCTTCTGGCCCTTGCCCCTCCGCCCTTCCAAGAGGCCCTGCCAACGATCACTCTGGGGGCGACGGCCTCCTGCCAACCGCCCCTGCTCCTCGTCCGCTGCCGAGAGGGCACGGCCGAGGCCCGGCCACCGCCGAAAGAAGCCAATCGCTGTCGTCTCGCGGAGCTCCCGGGCAGCCGCGCGAATCCCGGCTTCCCAGGACGCCAGGAGGGCAGCGGGGCCGCGCTGTTCGGCGCTGCCACAACCCAGACCTCCGTCGCTGACCTTCATGAAGATCTGCTCTCGGGGGGCAGCCGTGACCCCCAGAAGGGCGTCGACGAAGGCGACCACTCCGTCATCCACCCTGCGGCCCCACGCCGCCGCGAGCGGAAGCGCCCGCTGGATGTGGACGCAGGCGCCCCTCGACCAGATCCGCATCAGCTGGAAGGCGTCAAAGGCAGACAGCCCGTGCGTGCGGAGCGTCAGGAGCTCTCGGAAGTAGCGGTCCTGCTTCTGGAGGAAGGCCTCGCCGCAGGGGAGTGGCGCGGCGGCACCCGGGGCGACCCCGGCACCGCCAGCCGGCGCGAGGCCGCCCTCGTCGAGGTCCTCCGGGACGGCAAAGTCCGCGAGCGGGACGCCCCTCCATCGGCGTCCACGTCGTGGTTTGTGTAGGCCAGGGTAGACCCCACCGCCTTGAGCTTCTGGACTCGGTACTGGGCGTACTCCGCAAACTCCGGCGGCAGGACAGCGTGAGGATCCCGGGGCCAGATCTGTGTCTTGGACATCTTCAGCTTCATCCCATGGGCTTCGATGCGGGCTCGCCAGGCATCCAAGCCGCGGAACACCGCGGCCGCGGTGCCCACGAAGTACGCGTCGTCCAAGAACGCCAGGCAATCCCCCTCGACGTCCACCGCGCGCACGGCCATGCGACCGATGCTGAGAACATCCGCGGCGCCGACCGCGTAGAAGCCAGGACTCATCGGGCAACCCTGGTCGAGGCCACGGACCTGGTCGACCAGCCGGGCAGGTTGGGACCCACCCCCCGCCACATGGCGTGTGCGAGCAGAGAGCCAGGCCTCCTCCAGCGGCGC
>CAUYUJ010015164.1:22500-27500 GCA_963575745.1 Prorocentrum cordatum
GAACGAGGACATGACCGGCTTCCACGAGCACTGGGTCAGGTTTTCGGTCGCCAACCCAGATCATCCGGTGTCGCTCAAGCACCAGGATCTGCTATCAGTAGTACATCACCTGGTGGCCCTCGACCAGCTGAACGCCAGCCAGCTGGCGGGCGCACAGATGCGCGCACGCCTGCTTCTCCAGATCCACCAGGCCGCGGCCCGCTCGCCCAAGAACCCCGTGTTCCAGGGCACCTCGCTCATGGCGATGAGCTCGCTGGACTCCACCGGCCGCGCCCTCGCGGGGAAGTTCGCAAGGTGGACGGCGGACGAGCAGTCGCGGGCCTTCACCATGAAGCAGCAGAGGATGCACCAGGAGGAGAAGGAGGACAAGCGCAGGGGGCCCTCGGACAAGGGCCCCAAAGGCGGCAAAGAAAAGGGCAAGCGGCTGAGGCAGCCTGCTTCGGTCACTCAGGGCTGGAGCCGACCCTGTCACCATGGTGGTCGGAGCTGGCCTCTTTCCGTTACCCCTGCGCCTTCCCGAGGTGGCGGACAGCGGAGGCGGCGCCCGCCACCTGGCCCGGCGGCGGCGCCGGCAGGCGCGATCTGAAGAGCTGGTGGAGGGGGCCGTGGCGTCGCTCAACGCCTTGGCTTGCTGTCAGCCCAGACGGGCGCTCGTGCTCGAGCCGCCCAGCCGCATTTCTTCCCGGGGCATCGCCGCCGCGCAGGACGGGATGCTCAACAGCATCGGACGCGCAGTGGCGCACTTCCTCCCCCCGCCGGACTTCAACGCCGAGTTTCCGGAGGGGGCTCTTCAGGAGATCATCAAGTGCAAGTCAATTTACGACGTGGACGACGATAGTTCTGTGGCGGCGTACGACCCGAGCAAGCTGGCGGTCCTGCATCGGTCTGGCGTTCCCGTTAATGCCCTGGACCTGGCGGGCGACGAGCACCGTCCGCACTTCGAGGACTCCGACTCCTTCATCGTGCTGCCGCCGGAGGAGCTGGCCTCGGTCGTGGACCCCGTGGTGCCGCACTGGGACCCCAAGCTCGGCGGCTCGCTGGAGGCGCGCCGGGACTTTGTGCGCCGTCTCGATCGAGTGGGCCTCGTCTCGTGGAGGAGACGGGAGCGCTGCCGGGTCGGAGCATTCTTCGTCAAGAAGAAGGGCGATGCGATCCGGCTCGCGCTGGACTGCAGGCCGACCAACCAGTTCCACAGGCGGCCACCGAAGTCCGACCTCGCCACGCCGGGTGCGCGCTCCCAACCTCGCGCTGTCGGAGGAGTGGCGCCGACTGTCGGCGGGGGGCCTTCCCGCGCGCGGCCGAGGCGCAAAGGGCATCGACGTGCTCGACCTCTCGTGCGCGGGCATGGACCTCAAGGATGGCTTCTACCAGTTCCGCCGCGGACAGCGTCGCGTCGTGGTTCTCGTTGGGCGCGTCGTCGGCTGCCTCGGACATCGGCGTCGCTGAGGTTTACGACGACGATCAGCTCACCGTCGTCCCCGTGGAGGGTCAGGAGCTCCTCTGGGCGCGTTTTGGACGCTTGCCGATGGGTTGGAGCTGGGCGATGTTTTTTCCTGTCACGGCAGCCTGGGGGCGGCGTCGCGCCGAGCTTTGCGGCGGCTGGGGCTCCCCGAAGTCACTCTCAAGGACTGGGGGCCTCCGCCGCCGTTCGGCAGGACCGCCGCCATCGTCGCCCCCTACGTCGACAACGGCAACATCATCGGCGGCAGCCCCGAGGCCGCGCTCAGGCTCTTCCACGCGCTGCGCGAGGAGCTCACCTCCATCGGCTTCCTGATCCACGAAGAAGCGGAGCCCGCCTCGGACTACGAGCTCGTCGGACGGCAGATCCGCGGGCGGCGGCGCTGCCTCATCCCGAGGCCGCGGCGGATGTGGCGGCTGCGGCTGGCCCTCGACGAGGTCCGCCAGGTTCGGCACATCTCGCCCGCCCAGCTAAGCCGAATCATCGGCCACCTGGTGGACCATTTCAGCGCCAGGAGGGAGCTCCTCAGCTGCCTGCGCTCGGTCTACCAGTTCGTGGGCGACGGGCTGGGGCCGCCGCGCGCGCTGGACAACGCCGCGGCCGTGGAGCTGCGGGTGGCACAGGGCCTGCTGGCGCTGGCGGTGTCGGAGCTCGGGAGAGGCATCGTCACGGTGGCGCACTGCTCGGACTCCAGCACGCGGGGCTTCGCGCTCCACATCACGGACACCGACCCGCGAGAGGCCTGGGCCGCCGCTCAATACCATGAGAGGTGGAGGTTCAAGGAGGCTGATCCTTCACCGCCACCTGATGATCGACGAGACAATCTGCGAGACGCCCTGGCGCCAGGAGCCGAGGGTGCGGTGCTCACCGGCGCCTCCACAGCCTATGCGCAGGACCACCCCCTGGCCGACCCGCAGCCGTCGGGACCCGCCGCGCTCGCCATGGTCGAGCCCCAACTCGTGGAGGTCGTCGGCCGCGTTCCCCGGCTGGAGCCTAGCTGGGGGGAGCCTGGCCGCCGGCGGGCCGCCGCGGCGGGGGCCTGGGGGAAGCCTTACAAGATCCACAACCTCGAGGCCCGAGCAGCTCTCATGGGCTTCGAGGATTTCTGCAAAGATCCTGCCAACCACTCTCGCGTGCTGCTCTCACTCGGGGACAATATGTCCGAGGTCTTGGCCATGGACCGCGGGCGGGCTCGCTCCCGGGAGCTGATGGCCCTCGCCCGGAGAGCCGCCGCTCTGCAGGCAGCCGCGAACGCCCGCTGCGCCCGCAGGCACATCGAGACAGAGCGCAATCCCAGTGACTACGGCTCGCGGCTGCCGCACCTCTGGCCAGGCGAGGTCCGCCGAGGCCGAGGCGCGGAGGGCCTTGACGAAGGCCGCCTCCGCCTGCGGCCTGCCGCCGAGGGCGGCGCCGCGCCTCCCCCCGCTGGAGCCACGGCCGCGACGCCGACGGCCGAGGTGGCGGAGGCGGGCGCCGAGGGCCTCTCAGCCGCGGGCGCCGCCTTCGGCGCCGCCAAGCGGGACCCTCGGCCGGAGCGCCCGCTCCGACCTGCGCGGGCGCCCAGGCCAGAGGTCCGCGCTCTTCCGGGCTTGATGCGACGGGGTGAGGCATTCCTGGAGATCTTCGCCGGGCGCATGCGACTCTCTGCTGCGGCGGCGCTCGCAGGGCTCACCATCGCCGTGCCGATCGACATCGCAAACGGGGAGCACTTCAACATCATCTTGCCCGCAGTCGCGGAGGCGGTGGTCGGCTGGGTCCGGAGCGGCCGCGTCTGGGCCATGGCCCTCGGCACTCCGCGCACCTGCTGGAGCTCGGCCCGACGGTCGGAGCCTGCAGGCAGGACCGACAGGGATGGCCTGGAGTGCGACCGATTCACCGTGCGGATTCTCCAGGAGCGTTTCGTTCACAAAGTGTTCGCGGTGCTGGAGAACCCGCGGTCGTCCGGCCTCTGGAACTGGCAGCCGCTCAGGAGGCAACTTCGACAACTGTGCTGCGAGCGCCGTGAGATCCACACGTGCGCCTACGGCGCCGCCTGGAAGAAGACCACTGGCCTGTGCAGCAACCTCCCCAACTTTTCCGATGCCATCCGCAGCTGCCCAGGCTGCCAGCGACACGTCATCCTGCAGGGCTCTGTCTTTGTCGAAGGCGTCGGGTGGCGGCGGCGGACCTCGCACGCCGCGGCGTACCCTCCAGCTCTTTGTCGTGCGGTGGCACGGGTGCTGGGGGATGCCGCCCCGCAAAGCGCCTTCTGCAGCGCCGGAGAGCAGTTCCTGGCGCCCTCGTGGGAGGACGAGCTCAGGCGCGCGGCCGGCGAGCCCAGGGCCAGCACCGGGGCCGCAGTGGCGCCCCCGGCCCCCCCGCGCCGGGCCTCGCTCGGCCGGGGGCGGGCGAGCCGGACGGGGCCGACCTGGGCGAGGGGCTGGGCATCCTCCGTGCTCACCGAGGCGGAGACTCGCAACCGTCGGCGCGGACAGCGCCATCGACAGCACGGAGCCGAACAGCTTGGTTTCCTCAAGAAGCTCACGGTCACCCCGGTCACCCGCCAGCGCCACGAGGCAGCCTACGACGACGCGGTGCGCCCCCTGGGCCGCGACGCCCCCAGCGCCAGGAGCCCGGAGGCTCGGGGCCGCGCCCTCGAGGACTACACCGAGAAGCTCTACTCAGCAGGGGGGCCGCATCACCGTCGCGCGGGGCGCCTTCCACGGGGTCGCCTTCGTCAACGAGCGGCCTCGGAGGGATCCTTCCCCCCTGCCTCGCTCGAGGCTCGCGCCGCTGGGTTTCGCCCGTTCCTCGCCCGAGCACTGCCGGGGCCCGCCGTGCATGGAGCAGCTCTACCTGGCCGTCGACTACTTCATCGGCCGCGCCGCAGGCGACGACCTGCCTGCCCCTGTACGCCATGGCCGCGGCTCACGCCTGGATCAGCGTGGACTGCCACCTCCGGCCCTCAGAGGGGCCGGCGCTGGCGGGCGCTGCGGTCAGCCGGCCGCGGCGAGGGGCCGCCGCCCAGGGTTGGGCTCTGACGATCGCCCCCCGCGGCGGCCCCCCAGCCAAGAACAGACGGTTCGACGCCAGCGTTGTGGTTGCGGCCCACGACAGGGCCTGGGCTCGTGACCTGCTGGAGTTGCTCACCCGAGACCTCCCAGCAGACAAGCCCGTCTTCCGATCCCTCACGCTGCGCAGCCTCGCGCGGCTCTACAGAGAGATGAGCAAGGCCCTGGACTTCCCGATGGTTGCCCATGGTCTACGCCATGCCGGGCCTAGCCACGACGCCCTGGTGCACAAGACGTCGATTGAGGACATCCAGCAGCGAGGTCGTTGGGTGTCGCTGGCCCGAGTCTCGGATGCTCTCCTGCGGCAGGCGGCGCGCATCCGCGCAAAGCTCTCAGAGCGCGTGCTGCAGGTGGTCAGCGAGGCCCTCGCTGTCGCTCGGCGTGCCGGGAATCCTGGCAAATCTATACGAGGCCGGAGACGAGGTCAGCTCTTCTCCGGCAATCTTCGGGGCGCTGCTGCCCCTGAGGCACTCCTCGCGGTATCCGCGAGC
>CAUYUJ010015164.1:32500-42500 GCA_963575745.1 Prorocentrum cordatum
CGCGCTGATCCTGCGGCCGCCCACGCGGGAGTTTCTGGAGCGCGGGCCGCTGGCGCCTTTGCGGAAGGCGCTCGAGAAGTTCGATGAGAAAGCGGAGAGCTCCAGGGATGAGGCCGAGCAGCTCGCCGCAGAGTTTGGTTTCGCGTTGCCTCCAGCCTGGGCGCGGCCGTGACTAGCTCGGCGTCTGCGGGGTTGCCCCGGCGACTTGCCCCCGCGCCCCAGCGGCTCGCGCGGTTGCCCCAACGGCCTGGCCCGCCGGTTTGCCCCAACGGCTGCGCGTCGCGGCCACTCGAGAATGCGCCCGCGCTGGCCGAAGCGGCGACGGCGTCGAGGAAAATCGACGCGCGCGCTCTTGCAATACACAGGAGAGGAGGCGGTGGGCGACGAAACAAACAGCAGGAGGGCGAGGCAAGGGCGACGCGGGAAGCGGGTGAGGGCCCTGCGCCAGGGCGAGAATGAGAATGACGCAGAGAAGACAATAAGGGCGCCCCACTAATCGCGAGGACGACAGTGAAGGTTATTTCCAGACTAGCCGAAAGGATTTTCATGCGGGGTCTTTCCGTCGGAGTAACGTATAATGTTACTTTTGCAAATTCTACGAGTACTGCGACTGCTACTACTATTACTACTACTACTACTACTACTACTACTACTACTACTACTACTACTACTACTACTACTACTACTACTACTACTACTACTACTACTACTACTACTACTACTACTACTACTACTACTACTACTACTACTACTACTACTACTACTACTACTACTACTACTACTACTACGACTACTACTACTACTACTACTACTACTACTACTACTACTACTACTACTACTACTACTACTACTACTACTACTACTACTACTTACTACTACTACTACTACTACTACTGCTGCTGCTACTATTACTACTATACTACACTACTACTTACTACTACTACTACTACTACTACTACTACTACTACTACTACTACTACTACTACTACTACTACTACTACTACTACTACTACTACTACTACTACTACGACTACTACTACTACTACTACTACTACTACTACTACTACTACTACTACTACTACTACTACTACTACTACTACTACTACTACTACTACTACTACTACTACTACCACGACGATTACTACTACTACGTCTCTACTACTAGTGTTACCACTACAACGACTACTACTACTACTACTATTACGACGACTACTACTACCACTACTCTTATTACTCCTACTCATATTCTTACGCCTACTATCACAACTACTACTCCTACTACTCCTACTACTACTACTACTACTACTACTACTACTACTACTACTACTACTACTACTACTACTACTACTACTACTACTACTACTACTACTACTACTACTACTACTACTACTACTACTACTACTACTACTACGACTACTACTACTACTACTACTACTACTACTACTACTACTACTACTACTACTACTACTACTACTACTACTACTACTACTACTACTACTACTACTACTACTACTACTACTACTACTACTACTACTACTACTACTACTACTACTACTACTACTACTACTACTACTACTACTACTACTACTACTACTACTACTACTACTACTACTACTACTACTACTACCTACTACTACTACTACTAACTACTACTACTACTACTACACTAGTACTACTACTACTACTACTACTACTACTACTACTACTACTACTACTACTACTACTACTACTACTACGACTACTACGACTACTACGACTACTACGACTACTACTACTACTACTACTACTACTACTACTACTGCTGCTACTACTACTACTACTACTACTACTACTACTACTGCTGGTGGTCTCGTGCACCACATCACCACGGTTCAACCACCTAGGGAAGAGCGCCCTTGTGGCTGCCTCATTGCCAGTATGTAGCACGCACCTCTTCTGGGTGAAAGGGCGGGTCTGACATGCTTGCAGCGTCAGGCGCTTGTACTGTGGGCAGCTGGTCCAACGGCCCAAAGTGAAGCGCCCGCAACGGCACAGCAGCACACGGGGCGACCCCAGCACCGCCACCCAGGCCAACAAGCGCGAGAAGACGCGAGGCAAGGCCTGGATGGCAAGCCAAGGGCGGGTCTGACGTGCACGCAGCAGCAGGCGCCTGGCCGAGGGCAGCTGGTCCCTACAGCAAAAAGTAAGGCGCAGGCGGCGGCATAGCAGCACACGGGGCGACCCCAGTACCGCCATCGAGGCCTACTAGCGCGCGAAGGCGCAAGAGGAGGCCAGGATGGCAGGCCAAAATGGCCAGGCGCCCGACGGCGGCGCTGCAGTACACGGGGCTGCCCCAGCACCGCCAGCGGGGCCAACGAGCGCAAGTGAACGCGAGGAGGCCGAGATGGCAAGCCAGTTGGCGAGCCAAGGTGGCTGGGCGCACAGGTAGTCATGCGCCGAGCCGAGGCAAATGCCACAGGAGCAGCCACACGAGGGGGGCGCCGCTGTGGGCACGCCGCACTACAGAAAGTGGCAAGTTAGACAACTTGGCATGGACTCACGTGGCCTGCCGAGGCCCTGGAACCTGCTGGGCATTATCATTCAGGCATGCTGGCCTGCTCCCTGCGCAATGGCCGCAAAGACCTGCGACGGCAGCGCCTGCACCTCCCCGCCGAGGCCGCCACTGCCCCCCGCCTGCCCTGAGGGCCCAAAGATCTGGCGCTCGAGGTCTTCACCAAGGGCCACGTTCAGGGCTGCGGCGTTTGGGATCTGCTGCGGGGGCGGGTCCGTCTGCGGTGGCGGGTGCGTCGGCGGCGGCGTCACGTCAGGGGGCGCCGTCGGCGGCGGCGGCGGGGGACCCATGACGGCCGCGGCCTCTGGCGGGACTCCAGCTGGCGGTGGTGGCGGGTCCTGGCTGCCGCTGGCCCCGCTCGCCGGCGGGGCGCTGGCGCTGCGAACGGGGGTGGCACGCGGGGCGGCCCCTGTACCACCCCCGCCGCCCGAGAGGCTGCCCTCCTTCAGGTTGCGGCGGCGCTCGTAGAGCGCCAACTCCCTGCGCGCCATCTCCAGGCGCTCCCTCTTGGCTTTGTTCCGCGCCTTCTTGTTGCAGCCCGCCCATTCTGGGTCGTTCAGACCCCAGGCGATCTGCGCGTAGAGGTCGGCCCACTCGAACTTGGTCAAGCTCTCCCAGGTGAGCCCCTCCATCAGTACATAGTGGCCCTCCCACTGTGCCTGGTGTGGAGCGTAGCGCTTGAAGACGGCGCCAACCGCCAGCGGCTCGACCTTGGGCAGGTACCTCAGGAGGTCCACCGCGTTGACCACTGAGATCCCCTCCTTCTTGAGCTTGTCGTAGCGCAGCAGGGCCTTCAAGTCGCGGGTGCCCTCCTCGGGGTGCCCCGCGTGCATGTAGTACGCGTGTGGCGGGTCCGCCTCTTCCTCTATGAACTCGATGCAGACTCCGTAGGAGGTCGAGTAGCGCGCACCGCAGTGGCAGTACCAGCGCTGGCCCGTCTCTCCCGCCGCCTCCTGTGCGCATGAGAGCAGCTGTGACCAGCGATCCGAGCGGATCACCGAGCAGCATCCCCTGGGATTGTCCCAGGTCTTGTTGGCCGCGCACTTGTAATACATGTTGAACGTGAAGCCCTTGCCACGATAGAACTGGTCCGTGTAGTCGCCCATGCGGCGGTAGGCCTCCTGCGCCGCGGTGTTGCCCTGGCACTCCTCCTTCCAGGCACGTTTGTGTCCCAGGTGGGCATCTGCGATCCCCGAGGCTTCCAGGACACCCCTCTTCAGCCTTCCCACATCCTCCTCCGCCTCCTCGTTCAGCGCGTCGAGCCACTTCTGGACTCCGTCCTGCGCCTCGGTGCCCCTCACCATGTCCTCCTTATTTTCCAGGATGGGCCCCAGGCCGCCCAGCATGTGGGTGCGCATGGTCTCGAATTTGAGGACGCCATAGGCCCGCGCCATGCGCTTCAGCGACTTCTTGGATAGGCCGAGCCGCAGCAGGGGCTCGATGTCCGTGACCTCCTTCACGGTCTTGACCTCGGTCAGCTGGAGCTCCTGGTCCTCAGCGTCTATGTCGGGCTGAGGGTCGTTCTCCTCATCACTGGGAGGTTCTTCCTCGAGGGGCGGGGGTGGCGCACGGGGCGGCCCTGGCACCACCCCCACCTCCCTCGCCATCGGGCGGCCAACCTCCCTCGCCACTGCTTCCGTGGCTGGGGGGGCGCCCGTGCTCTCGGGGTCGATGCCCACCCCCACGCCCTCCGTTGACCTCCGCAGGGCAAGCAAGCCTTCCTCTGAGAGCGCGAACCCCACCAGGACGTCCATGCCCTCATTGATGCAGTCGAAGCTCGCACGGAACTTCGCCACCCGCTTGGCGGCATGCTCAATGGAGCCTGGGCCCTTGTTCGCGCGCGCAGCGCGCGTCACGGCCTCGTGCTCGGAGATGCCCTGCGTCGTCGCCACACAGTTCGAGCACATGTACAGCTTGTACTGCCCCTCTTTGCCCTTCCTCAGCTCGGGGCATTTCTCGCTGTACTCTTTGGCCTCCGCATAGCGGCGCATCTCCGCACAGCTGAGCTCGTCCACGTACTCCACCGCCATGATCTTCCAGTCGTCCAACGCCGTGCACCTCCGACACCAGCCCAGGCGGTGAGGCGGGACCCAGTACGCGCCCATGCAGTGGACGTAGCCCGCCTCAGCGTAGTCCTCCTCCGCCATCATCTCTGCGTATTCGAGCGCGGCTGGTGCGCCGTCGCTCGACTGGGGGGCCTGGCCGTAGACGGCTTTGTTGCTGCGTCGGCGGCGGCGTTTGCCTCCATGGCCGCTGAGGGCGCCCGTGGTCGCAGCACTCGGAGCTTCGCTGGCGGCCCCGTCGTCCACGGCGCGCTCGCCGTCAGCAGTGCTGCGCGCCCCACGGCCGCCGCGGCCACCCACAGCCTGCCCCCTCAGCTGAAGGTTGTGGAGCGCGAGGGTGGGCGCGTCCAGCCCACGGCGCTGCCCCATGGCGAAGTCGGCGTACGTGGCTGCCGTTGCCAGGGCGGCTGACGTCATTGGCACCACCGCCGATGCAGGCATCGCCGAGGCGCCATCGGAGGCGGCGGCACTGGGGGCGGCCCCCGTACCGCCGCCTCCATCGGCGTCCTCAGCGGGGGTCGCTGATTCCGCGTGCACTGTCGGTGCCGTCCGAAAGGTCGCCGCCTCGGACATCATGTCGAATTCCTCGCCTTCGCTCTCCGACAAGCTTACCTGCTGAACAGGGCGCTGCGTCGGCCTTGCTTTGGGGGTTGGTGCCTCTCCCGCGGCGTACGTCTTGGCGGGCCAAGGCATCGGCGCAGGCTTCGAGAACTTGGGCGCCATCACTGGGTCGGGTGGATGGCACGGGAGGTGCAGCTCGAGAGAATGTGCGAGACAAGTACTCACGAGCCAAACAGCTGACGGGGAAGAGAGGGGAGGGGGAGAGGCTGTACACCGAACCAAAATGGTGCGGCCAACTGCCAAGGCGGGACAAAGGTAGCACAAGAGGGCTAAGGGCTGAAACCAACGGCTCCAGGTGCGTGGGACCCGTTCATTGCGCTGGCGGAAAATGGCCTGACCCCCGTTCGGGACTTTGGACGGGCAGGAGAGGGGGGAGGGGGGCGAGGAAACCACGTCGCGGGCGGGCGACAAAGCGGACGGCGGGCCGCCGACGGCCCCAGGGCCCGCGGGGCGGCCCCGATCTTCAACGCCTCTTGACGCCTCTTTAGCCAGCGGCCACGAACAGGTGCTATTGGTTGCATGAAGGATCAGCCCAAGTGGGTTGCGGGAGCAGCTCAAGCCAGAGATTAAGAGCATCAAAAGTGTGACATGCCGAGACCACAACATGCACAAGGCAGAGAGGTTACACAACGTGGCGTGCAGAACAAACATGACAAAGCAAGAGCGCGCTGTGCGCGCGACAAGGGAACTGAACAATACCGTGCGCACTGCAGATGCGACTATTTGTTTACGAATCAGGGCAGCAAGAAGGGAAGTGGGGAGAGGAGGGTCAGTGAGCACACGCAAATGGGGTGAGGCCACAGCTAGTCAAGACCGAACGCTCGGGGCGGCCCCTGCATTCGGCCCCGCTGCGCCCTCCGTCGCCAGGGCGACCTGCTCCGCAATTTGGCCCTGCAGGGCGTTGGCCACTGCCGAGCGCAGGGATGCACGTGCCGCGGGCCGTTCGGCCCCAGGCAGTTCCCTTACGGCACGGCGCAGCCACGTCTCAGCCTCTGCGCCCCAGCGACCATTGACATCTAGAACAAAGGGCACCAGGCCCGAAAATGGGTACATACGGTGCTTCACTTTCTCTCTGCGCTGCAGGGCTGCCTGGCGTGGCCGCCCTGCATGGGCCACAGCCACCTCGTCCACCAAGCTGATGTCGAGGCAAACTCGACCCTGAATGCCCCGATGGTAGACGACGTCCAGTGTGGCCGCGCCTTGTTCCTCCGTGTACCACTCTGGGATGACCTGCTCCAGCAGGGCACGGTGGCCCACCCCGCGCAGCCAGAGCGCCACGGCGTCTCGGATGGCATTGTGGCGGCGCGTCGGGCCGCCTCCCCTGGGACAGTTGAGCGCATGGACGCCACGAACGCCCACCGTGCGGCCGCACGTCGGGCCGTGCTGCGCCATCGCGCGGGCGGGCGCTGCTGGTCGGTTCAGGCACGCGCACTCGGACTGCAGCAGCGGCAGATGCATGCGCCTCTTGGCTGCAATGCAGAACGCGCGGTCGGCGAGGGGCGAGACCCCCTCGAAGTTATTCAACCAGGCGCCCGCTGAGCTGCCCGAGGCACTGTGCACCGCCGCCGCCGCCGTCACTGGCAGCGCGGCCATGAACGTCTTGGTGACGTGATCCCGCACGTGCTGGGTGTACGTCTTCTGGTCCTTGCCCTTCCGCCCCTCCAGAAGGCCCTGCCAGCGGTCGCTGTGGGGGCGACGGCCGCCAGCCAGCCTGCCGCGTGAATCCCAGCTTCCCAGGATGCCAGGAGGGCGGCGGGGCCGCGCTGCTCCGCGCTGCCACAGCCCAGGCCCCCGTCGCGGACCTCCATGAAGATCTGCTCACGGGGGGCAGCCGTGACCCCAAGTAGGGCGTTGACGAAGGCGACCACTCCGTCATCCACCCTGCGGCCCCACGCCGCCGTGAGCGGGGGCGCCCGCTGGATGTGGACGCAGGCGCCCCTCGACCAGATCCGCACCACCTGGAATGCGTCAAAGGCAGAAAGCCCATGCCTGCGTAGCGTCAGAAGCTCCTTGAAGTAGCGGTCCTGCTTCTGGAGGAAGGCCTCGCCGCAGGGGGGTGGCGTGGCGGCGCTCGGGGCGGCCCCGGCGCCGCCAGCCTGCCCGTGGCCCCCCTCGTCGAGGTCCTCTGGGACGGCGAAGTCCGCGAGCGGGACGCCCCCCCAGTCGGTGTCCACGTCGTGGTTCGTGTAGGCCAGGGTGGACCCCACCGCCTTGAGCTTCTGAACGCGGTACTGGGCGTACTCTGCAAACTCAGGCGGCAAGACAGCTTGGGGATCAGGGGGCCATATCTGGGTCTTGGACATCTTAAGCTTCATCCCGTGGGCCTCGATGCGGGCTCGCAGAGCATCCAAGCCGCGGAACACAGCGGCCGCGGTGCCCACGAAGTACGCGTCGCCCAGGAAGGCCAAGCAGCCCCCTTCCGTGTCCACCGCGCGCACGGCCATGCGGCCGATGCTGAGCAGATCCGCAGTGCCGACCGCTTAAAAGCCTGGGCTCATCGGGCAGCCCTGGTCGAGGCCACGGATCTGGTCGACCAGCTGGGCGGGCTGTGACCCACCCCCCGCCACGTGGCGTGTGCGAGCAGGAAGCCAGGCCTCCGCCAGCGGCGCCAGAGCGGGCACCTTGGCGCGCACGGCCTCCTTCACCAGGTCGCGGGGGATGTTGCTGAACGCATCCCCGAGGTCCACCGCCACCACCCACTTGCCTGGGCTCGAGTTGGCCATCGTGCATAGGCGTCGATGGAGGGCACCACATCCGTCCTTGGCGAGGCCAAACTGTTGGTCCCCCACCGCCGTCCGCATGTCTTTGTGGTGGACCTTGCCAGCGCTGCGGCCCACCATTCGGCGGGTGACATTCCCACAGCCCAGGACTCGCACATCCCCAGGGGTTGCCTTGGGGATGCCTGTGAGGCGCGCCGCCGTTAGGGCGGCTAGCGCCTCGGGAGGGAGGTCCCCGATGGCCAGGCGCGCCAGCGTGTTGGCCACCGCCTCTGCCCCATCCTCGTCGTACTTGAGCGGGGCCCAGTGCTCGTAGCGTCCTCCTCCAGGCCCCGCCCCTCCACGGCGGGGGAAGCGGCCAAACTGACGTTCGAGGTGGTTGGCCACACGGCGATGGAGCTCTGCTGCTCCGTCGAGCCCGTGGGGGGCCGCGCTGGCGGCATCGCCACGTCGGCCCCCGCCACTGCGGGCCCTCTCCCTGGCCCATGCGGGGCGGCCCCAGTGCCAGGGAGAGGGCCCCACTCGCCTGGGCGAGGCGCCTCAGGCTGCTGGGTGGTGCTGAACTTCCTCACCACCGCCGCTGCATCCGCCATGTCCCCCTGGGGCCACACTGCCGCTGCCTCCCGGGACATTTCTCCAGCTCGTGCGAGCTCGGTGACACGGCGTACACGGGCTGCGACATGATCCTCGCGGCCCTTCGCGGTGACCGCGGTGCGCGTCTGGTCCTCCATGGAAAGCCAGGCGACGTCCCACTGGCCGTCCTGGATCCACCGCAGGCGCTCCTGGAGGCGCTCGCGCCGTGTCGTCGGAGTCGGGGTCGCATTTTCGCTGAACAGCAGCCCGTCCAACGATAGGAACGCCTTCCACAGCCTCGTCAACGTACTCGACGCCTGAGCATCGTTACCCTGGCGGGCCTGCTCCATTGCCAAACACAGCCGCACCTTCACGTGGCTGACGGCTGCCGCCATGCTGTCGGGGATCATGGCCGTGGTGGGCGCCTCTTTGAGCAGGATGCGGCCCCACCCGATGGCATCCCACCAGTCCAGGTTGACGAAGCCAACCTCGTGGTACGCGTCCTCGTTCGTCACCTGGTCGTCCAGGTAGTCGTCGTAGACGCCTGCTTCGCGTCCGCCATCATCGTCCGCTTCCGCAGGAGCGTCGAGCGGCGGTTGCAGGATGTCCGCCGTGGTCGGCGCCGCTGCCTCGGCCGCCCCCAGGGGAGTCCCCCTTGCGCCTGGGCCATACGCCCCTGGCGCGGCGGCGGCAGGGAGCCCCGGGGCTGCCCCAGTGCTCCTTGCCGCGCCGTCTCCCTGGGAGGGAGGGGTGGGGGCCTGGCCTTCGACTGTTTCCAGCAGGGGCAAGATGGGACCCCCTCGGGCCTCCAGGGCTGCCGCGAGGCGCTCCCTGCCCCCCTTCAGGGAGCTGAGTGAACCCCACCATCGCCGTAGCTGGTGGTAGGGGGCCATCGACGCAGGCCATGTGGAACCACTTCCTGCCCGCGTGAGCATGGGACCCCGCAGGTGGCGTCACGGCGCCTGCCACGCGCCATTCGCCCGCCTCAAAGCCTCCCATGCAGCGGGTGCAGTGAGCCTTCTTGCCGCGAGCCGCCTGGGCGCTGACACACCAACGGGTGATTCGCCCGCCCGTCATGCGGCGCCGCCGCTGTGCTGGTCGGCCCTCGCTGTCACGCATGTGGACGTCGGTGTTGCCATCCACGGGGATGTCGACTGCGTTCACGTCAGCCGACGCGGGAGCGGCAGCGGAGGCGCACGGGGCGGCCCCAGCACCTCCGCTGCCTCCCGCGGCTGCCAGCACTCCGCCTTCGCCTCGAGCCGCAGCGGCGTTACTCCCAACCACTCGAGCCCCTGCACCTGCGTCCGCAGCGCCGCCAGCGGCCGCCGCCATCCCAGGACGCCCCTTCAGGGCAAGGAAGAGTGTTCGTAACAGTGAGGGCGCGAGAAATGGAAGGGTGACTGTCACCAGCGGTTTGAGGGCAGCAGTAGCCCCCCCGCCCACAGGCTCCCCAGAGCCTTGGGGGAACTACGACT
>CAUYUJ010015164.1:45000-100000 GCA_963575745.1 Prorocentrum cordatum
CAGTGCTGCCGCCCGCATGCGTCCCGCACACCCAATTCGGCACACCCCTCACACGTTTCGTGGCCCCATAGGGAGCCCCACCGAAGGCCCCAGCGCTGCCGCCCGCATGCGTCCCGCACACCCAATTCGGCACACCCCTCACACGTTTCGTGGCCCCATAGGGAGCCCCACCGAAGGCCCCAGCGCTGCCGCCCGCATGCGTCCCGCACACCCAATTCGGCACACCCCTCACGCGTTTCGTGGCCCCATAGGAAGCTCCACCGAAGGCCCCAGCGCTGCCGCCCGCATGCGTCCCGCACACCCAATTCGGCACACCCCTCACACGCTTCGCGGCCCCATAGGGAGCTCCACCGAAGGCCCCAGCGGCGGCGCTCACATGCGCATGCGTCCCGCACACCCATTTGGGCACATCCCTGACAGGTTTCGTGGCCCCATCCACCGGAGGCCCCAGTGGCGGCGCGCACATGCGTCACCCACACCCACCCAATTCGGCACACCCTTCACACGTTTCGTGGCCCCATAGGGAGCTCCACCGAAGGCTCCAGCGGCCGCGCTCACATGCGCACCCGCCACCCATCCCAGCACGCCCCTCACAACAACAGGTTTCGTGGCCCCATAGGGAGCTCCACCGAAGGCCCCAGTGGCACCGCCTGCATGCGTCACCACCCGCACCCAATTCGGCACACCCCTCACACGTTTCGTGGCCCCATAGAGAGCTGCACCGAAGGCCCCAGTGGCGGCGCTCACATGCGTCCCCGCCACACATCCCAGTACACCCCTCACGCGCTTCGTGGCCCCATAGGGAGCTCCACCGAAGGCCCCAGTAGCGGCGCTTACATGCGTCTCCGCCACCCATCCCGCCCCCCCCCCCCCGCAGCAGCATCATGTTTCGGGGACCCATAGGGAGTTCCACTGGAGGCCCCAGTGGCGGCCCGCACATGCGTTTCCGCCACCCATGTCGGCACGCCCCGCGCGTGTTTCATGCCCCCATAGGGAGCTTCGCCGAATGCCCCAGTGGCACCCATCTCGGCACACCCCTCACACGCTCCGTAGTCCGATGGGGGTTCCATTGAAGATGAAACCCGCAGCTGCGGTACTGACAACTGCATATGGTTGGGTTCTTCGCCAGGCTAATTTTTATGTTTGCAAGGTTTCATACCAGTACCATTCTCACGACTTGCTTTTACGAGCACGTCCACCATTATTACTACTACGACTACTACTACTACTACTACTACTACTACTACTACTACTACTACTACTACGACTACGACTATTATTATTATTACGATTACTACTACTTTTACTTGTGGTAACTGGACTACAATTCCGATGATTGCCCCTGCTGGTACTAGTACTGTTACTACGAGTTCTACCACTACTACTACCACTACTCATAATACTACTTCTACTTCTACCAGTCCTACTACTACTACTACTACTACTACTACTACTACTACTACGACTACCATTACTACTGCTACTACGACTAATACTAATACTACCACTACTACCACCACTACTACTACTATCACTACTATTATTAAAAGATACGACGAGGACTTCGACGCGTAAGAATAATAATGTCATGACCCATTACGAACACTAGCATCACGATTACTACTACTACCACTATTACTACTACTACTACTGCTACTACGTTCTTACTACTACTACTACGACCACTACTACGACTACTACGACGACGACTACTACTACTACGACTACTACTACTACGACGACGACTACTACTACTACTATTATTACTACTACTACTACTACTGCTACAACTACGATTACTACGACCACCACTACTACTATTACTGCTACTACTACTACTTCTACTACTGCTGCTACTACTATTACTCCCACTGCTATTACTACTATGACTATTACTACTACTACTACTACTACTACTACTACTACTACTACTACCACTACGACTACGATTGTTACTACACACACGATAAGGATTCTCATGACTCTCTACTACTGCTACGACTACTACTACTACTACTACTACTACTACTACTACTACTACTTGCACCCTTACCATTACCATTACACCGGCTACTACGACTACTACTACGACTACTACTACTACTACTACTACTACTACCACGACTGCTACTACTACTACGACTCGTGCTATCCTTTTTACGACTACTACTTCGACTACTACGGCTACGACTACTATTACGACTACGACGACTATCACGGTTACTGTTGCTACTACTACTACTACTACTACTACTACTACATCTATGGCTACCTGAAACTCTACCACTACTACTACAAATACGACCACCGATGGTATGACCACTCCTGCTACGACTACTACTACGACTACTACGACTACTACTACTACTACTACTACTACTACTAGTATTACGACTACTACGACTACGACTACGATTGCTACGACTACGCCTACTATTAGTACTACCACTACTACTAGTACTATTACTACTACTACGACTACTACTACGGTTACTAGTACTACGACTACTACGCCTACGATTATTTTTACTACTATTACTATTACTCTTACGACGACGACTACTACTACTACTACTACTACTACTACTAATACTACTTCTACTACTCTTACTTCTACTACTACCACTACGACCATTACGTAAATCACTACGATTTCGCTTCGGCTAGGGCTACGACTACCACCAAACTGCGTCGACCACTATTACTACTACTACTGCGACTGCTTCTTCTTCTACTACTCCCACTACTACGACTACTGCCACCCCCAGTATTACTATCACCCCGACATCGATTACCACTACGACTACAACTGTTCTTACGATCAATACCTCTAATCGCCTTATGTCTAGTACTACAACGGCTACTACTACGACTACCACTACTACTGCTATTACTACTACTACTACTACGACTACTACTACTATTACTACTACTACTACTACGGCCACGACTACGACTATTAGTACTACTACTACGACTACTACTACTACTACTACTACTACTACTATTACTACTACTACTACTACTACTACTACTACTAATAATACCACGACTACTACTACTAATAATAATAATATTGTTACTGCCACTATTACTACTACTACTACTACTACTACTACTACTACTACTACGACTACTACTACTACTACTACTACTACTACTACTATTACTGCTGCTACTACTACTACTACTACTCCTACTACCACTATTTCGACTACTACTACGACTACTACTACTACTACTACCACTACTACTGTTACTGCTACTACAGTTATGACTACGCCTACGGCCACTACTACTACTACTACCACTACTACTACTACTACTACTACTACTACGACTACCACTGACAATAATACGTATACTAGTGCTACTACTACTACTACTACTACTACTACTACTACTACTATTACCACTACTACTACTACTTTAACTACGACTACTCTCATTACTACTACTATTACTACTACTTCTACTACTACTACTACTACTGCTACAACTACGATCACCACTACCAGTAAGATTACTACGAATATTGAGACGTTTACTATTACGACTTCGACGACTAATATTGCTACCTATTACTTTTATGTTTATGTGTGGCGACTTTTACTACTACTACTACCACTACTACTACTACTACGACTACTACTACTACGACTGCAACTGCAATTACTTCTATTTATAGTATTACTACTACTACTACTACTACTACCAGTACTACTACTACTACTACTACTACTACTACTACTACTACTACTACTACTACCAGTACTACTACTACTACTACTACTACTACTACTACTAGACTGAATTCTACTACTACCGCTACTACTACTACTACTACTACTATAACTACTACTACTACTACTACGACAACTGCTATTACTACTACTATTAACTACTACTACTACGACTACTACTACTACTACTACTATTACTACTACTATTACTACTACTACTACCACGATTACTCTCACGACGACTACTACTACTACTACTACTACTGCTACTACTACTACGGCTACTACTTACTACCACTACTACCACTACTACTACTACTACTACTACTACTACTACTACTACTACTACTACTACTACTATTACTACTACTATTAGTAGTATTACGACTAGTACTACTACTACTACTACTACTACTACTACTACGACCTACTACTACTACTACTATTATTACTACTATTGTTGGTTCTACGACTACTATTACTATTACGATTACTACGACTACTACTACTACTACTACTACTACTACTACTACGACTACTACTACTACTACTACTACTACTACTACTACTATGATCGCTACTACTATTACTAACACTACTGTTACTCCTACTACTACGACTACTACTACTACTACTACCTACTACTACGACTACTACTACGTTTACTTTTATACTACTAATATTATTACCTCTACTACGACTACTACCTACTACTACTACTACTACTACGACTACTACTACTACTACTACTACTAATACTACTACTAATACTACTACTACTACTACTACTACTACTACTACGACGACGACGACTACTACTACTACTACTACTACTACTGCAACTACTGCTACTACCACGGCTACCATTACCATTTTTCAACGACGACTACTTTTCTTACTACTACTACTTCTACCGTTAGTTCTGCTTTCATTACCTTTTACTCCGACACTGATGTTTTCTGGCCAAAATTCGACGGCGCCAGCCCGAGATACGCCCATATGTTCAGTTGACCCTCATCCCGACTGAAGGGTTGGAGTGTTGCATCGACCTCCTCCTCCTTCTCACCCTCCTCTTCCTCCCTGTCTTCCTCATCCTCATTTTCCTCTTTCGCCGAATCCTTGCCAGGTGGTGCCTGCGCTTCCCGCTGCTGCTTGAAGCCTGGGCAGGCATCGCGCCCGAAGTTAGCCACGCTTTAACATACTGGCTTACGTTCCGCTATCAGAACGGATCCCGAGCTCCGGTTCCAATACCACGGCCGTTATGCCCCCCTTGCCTAGATATCCACGGCGCCACCTCTCCGCCGCTCTACATCCATCTGTCCATCCAGCTGGCCACGCCGCCCTACATCACTTGTTCGTCCAGCTGGTTCCGCCGCTCTACATCAGTTTTGAGTTTCGTTTTCATGCACGTCTTCCAGATCACCCCAGCAGGAAACGTCACTTTCGGGTCCGTTTGGGAATCCCCAGCCCATCCGCCAAGACTTGTGACGGGGGGGAAACACACCTACCACCTACAAGAACACGAACGAGATTTTCAACGACCCCTTTCGCGCCGCCAGCCATGACGACGACAAACCCAATGGCGCGGTGGAGCTCTCAGCGATTTCCCCCCAGGCTTGCATCGACTATGTCAGTGCAGCTCGCGGACCCTACACCTTCGAAACACCCGCGCGTAAAAATGGCCGCAAGTTCAGGACAGACGATCGATAAAACACTCTCATCGGCGACGCTGTCAAAGGGCCCCGAGTTTCTTGCGCGTGTTTCACGAGAGCCTTGGGAGGAGCAGGCAGAGAACAGCGGGGAGACGATGCAGGTCTGGCGACTGCGTCACCAGTACCCCCAGTGACAGAGAAGTGGATCTGGGAAAAAACGTTCCCGACCTTTTGAAGCACGACCTCCCACCTTACCTCCACAATCCCTGCAGCCTAGCAAGACTGGACACCGATGTGCACTCTTCCTTGACGGTCGTGCAGTTGGCGGCGCTCATAAAGTGGCAATCGACGCGCGACGAGCATGCCCTTGACTGCGTCACGGAATGCCCCATAGCACCGAGAGCGCTACCACCACGCGACAGCAACATACACCCAACGCGCAAACGAGGAGGAACACATCCGGGGCAAGCATCCACGGTGGTTCTTGGGACCCTTGCCCGCGCGTCGTCGCCTTTGGACGCATGGCCCCCAGCGCCTCTACGATTCCGACGCGCGGAGGGAGCTCCCCTCCGAATGGAAGGACGTCGGAAAAGGCACCATTGCCATCACAAGTGCCTCTCATGCATGGATGCTGGCGGCGGCAGCAGGAACATGCGACAGCTCCGCACCTGGGGGCCCGAGCAGCAAGCTCGAATGCTTTCCAGAGATGGACGCGCGAGGCGATGATCTGGGCAGCGGCGAAGTCGGACCTCAACTAGTTTCGCCAGGCGGCCTGCGCATCGTCGCGCCTCACCGGCATGGCGCGCGAGCACGAAGACAAAGGCCGCCAACTTTCCTGACCCAGGGAAGACTCATCGACGGCAACCCAGCGCTACCGATGACCATCCCGACGCGCAGCTTGGCCGAACGGCGGGGCCTACTGGGCGAGGAGGAACGCACCCCGGCGACGTCGGCAGTGATGGACTTCAACCGACTGCCGCTGAAGCGCGTGGACAACCCCCTTACGAGTTTCGACATTCTCCACAACCAGGCGAATTTAGCTGCTCAGTTCGTGATCGGCCACGAGGGCCTCAGCTTCCTCTTCCTGCGCGCCGATAGCGCGTCGAACATCCAGCTGGCCATGGTCGCGCAGCACTGCTACACGGCCCGCCCCGCGAACAGCACAGCCCAGGGGCTCGGGGCAACCGTTCGGGCGATTGCGCCACGCGATTGCAGGCAGGGCAGCGCGTCGGGCGACTGCGCCGCTCGACCACGGACGCGAGCCAGTCCAGCTAAAGGCGCAGCGCCCACACGAGACACGCATGCGGGAATTGGGCAAGTTACACCTCCGGCGGCGGCGCGCCACCAAAGAGGACACGGCACGAGCATTACGCGCAGACAACATACCACAGCACATCCCCAACCTCATCCCCACGGCGATCAACAACCGCAGGGAGCGCCGCAGACGGCTTTCACCAGCACGCCAGACCATCGCTACACTTCGACACGGTCTAACCTGCACGTCGGGCGCGACATCCTGCACAACCGGGATTGCATGACCACGCGCCCCATCTGCTGCGACTCACGGGGGCCAGGAGAACACATCCACGCACGACTCGGCGCTGCTCGCAGCCGTCGACCGCACGCGGATCCCGTTGTCCGGCGCGATGGCGACGTCGACGGCGCGCGGCGAGGGCGGGGCGACCTCGCCATCTCGCGGGGGGGGGGAGAGGCGAGGAGCGCAAATGGACATTCGGCCTCCTCGCCAGCGCGCTCGCTTCATCCAGCGGCCCGGCGCCGCGCTGTCACACCATGCAACGTCGTCTTCTGGAGGCAGCCATCCGCGCTGTCACTGCTCGGAGCAGATCAAGAGGGCGAGGTATCGGGCGCCCGCTGCACTGGCGCCAAGCTTTCCCCTGGTGGAGCAGCGCGGCCCCGCCGACATCAGCGGCGCATCCGAGAACTCGGCTTGCAACGAATGACCGAGGCCACATCGATCTCGCGCATCAACCGCGCACTCCAGACCCGCGCCACCGAGTCTGAGGAGGGCCGCTGCAGCGTTGGCGAACAGGTGGAAATTCACAGGCACCCGAGCGCGAAGGACGCGCCTGGCCGGGCCAGCCATGGGACGGGCACGCCCGATGATCCCGTTCGAGGCTAGGTGGCGCCTGCGCATCGCCGATCCGACATGGCACGCAAATTGCAAGACGCCCGACCTTTCATCGTCGCCGTCTTCGACAACATGGGCACCGGCATGGCGCGAGCCGGCTTGGCCTGGGACCGCGTGGAGGACTACCTGGCGCACCTCATACCAGGCCCCGGGGCCAGCACCTCCAGCCATTGGGGGGGCAAGAGGGGCGCGCAGATCACCGCGCAGCCCCGGCGGCGCCCCGACATTCTCGAGGCCCCGCGCCACCTGCCCCGCAGATGCTTGCGGCTGTCAGACGTTCGCGCTGCGCGTCTGATACGCAGCCAGGAATCTGCAGGCCGCCGGCCAGGCAGCCCCCGCAGCTCAGCTATCTGGCGGCCCCCTCAGAGCCCGAGCGACATCCGCCAGAAGCACCTCGACGGCGCCAAGTTCGACGCCCATCCGCTCACTGGCACACTGGAAGGAAGCTAGCATCATCCAGTTCATCTCGGGCGACGAGCCGTTGCGAGACGGATCGCTCGACGACAGAGTAATCGACGCCCCCGAGGACGCCGCCAGCACCACCGAAGGCGGTTCACCATCAGCCCGTTCGGCTATACCCGAGGAGACCGACAGCGACTTCTCCGGCCACGTCCAACAGGTGACGCTGGCAGCCCGGCGCGAAGTCGAAGGAGCAGAAGACCTGACTGCGAAATCGAGCTGCTGCAGAGCGGCGACAGTCAGCAGAAGATGCACTCTGCTGCCCAGCACGTCGCGGCCGGCCTTGGAAGCAGGACCCGCGAGCGGCCCCGGCACTTCAAGAAGCTGCGCCAGCGCCAGAGCATCCACGCGCAGCGCCACCAATACCTGCGCCGCGCCTCCACGGACGACTACGCCACGGCGGGGGAGGATGGCGCGTGGAATGTGTCGTGATCCAGGGGTGCGCGAAGCATTCTTGAACTTCAACGAAGAAGCGCCTGGGGACCGCGCCGCTAGCGGCCCGTGGAAAGCCGCGCTGAGCATTTCTGCAGCCGCCAAGATCGCGGTCATCAAGAGCTACACCGACTCTCTGTCCAACGAGGAGGCGTCGAGGCCGTCAGAGGAGGTCGCAGCAGCCATCCTTGAAGATCTCATCACTTGGGTCAAGTACAACGGCTGCGAGAGGCGACCGCTCAAGGGCGCCCCGAACGCAATGGGCTACAGAAACGTCTTCAAGAGGAAGCACCGGAAGGGATCCGACGAGAAGACTGCCTGGACCATCCGGCGCCACGCAGCGCCGAGGGGCTTCCCCGACGCGGGCGCCGCAGCCTGGGAGACGTTCGCCGGGGCACCGAAGCAGGCGCCACAGCGGCCACTATCCACAGAGGCGACGCGCGCCCAGACCGCGCGCACGTCGCCGCAGACGTCGAGAGGGCGGCCCTGCACGGCGCGACCTACGCCGAGAGGCAGGAACAGGGCGAAGCACCCCGGGACGCGAGTTCCACCCTGCCGCCACGCAGCGCAGCGAGGACTACGACGGGCGGACCGAGCGCCCGCACTGCATCAGGCCGGGCACAGGCCGCACGGATGCGCCCCGAGCATCCCCCGCGAGGCTCGCCCAGATCACGCTCTCACCCGAGCGCAACACCAAACCCACCAGGGTGGACCCGGAGCTTGAGGTCAAGCACGAGACGTCGGGCGCCAGCGGCACCAGCGTTTCGGAGCTTCTGCTCATGTTGTCCAGGAGCGTCGACGCGCTGAAGATCGCTGGAGACAATAAGCACGTCGTCTGGCTGATCAGCCAGATCGGGGGCGCCTTCGACAAGTCAAAAGGCGACTGCGAACGCCTCACCAAGTGCGGAGTGCACCAGCACCGCCGCGCCGATGGCACCGCGACGCCCGACCAGAATGAGCACACCGACGCCCTGATCCGATCAGGCACGTCGACCTGGCCAAGGCCATGGCTGACGAGCCGGCCGAAGGTCAGCTTCCAGACCTTTTTCGTATCATTTTGTAAGCAGCGGCCTACGCCCTCCTCATCCCGCATCACGTAGCCGCGCACATCGTCGCCATGCAGAGAGCCAATAACAAGCTGCTCATCCGAGACGCGATGCAGCTCAATTCCGTCGCTCTGACCACGCAGGAAATCAGGGCACGCATCATATGTCAAGCTATGGAGTTCGCCGGGCGACTTAGCGCGCACCGCGACGGGTCGTTCAAGAGGAAGGAGGAGACAGGGCGCGGCATGAAGAGAGTCGCATGCATGCGTTTCGGCAAGGGCTGCCGCACAGGCAAACAGACGTGCCACTTGCTGGACGCAGTGAGCCGATCGCATAAGCTGGTGCGCAGATTCTCGCTTGGTTGAGAGCTGCCGCAGCATGCGCCGCAGCCGACGGACTGCAGGCGCACTTCCCCACGCCGTGCGAAACGGTGCACGGCCTGGCCTCTGCAGAGGAGAACAGGAGGCTGACGGAGGAAGGAGGTCATGCCATCCCTGCTGATCTTGTCAGCGCATTGCTCCTGGACCAGGCGCAGCCGCCTTATGGCAGGCCACTTGTGGTGGTTAGCTGACCAGTTGCGCACCAAGCTGATTGAGGACCTCCTCTGGTGCGGCATTCGGGGCCCGACTCCATGACTACGGCCAGCATGGGCCGGGAGCCCATCCTCAACGCGATGGACAGCCAGATTAGTTACGATCACGACACGGTCAAGTTCACCGACGAGCAGACGAAGAAATCCGTCCCGAGCTCCCAGCACAGCTCTTTCAACCAGCAGTGAAGAGGTGACTCGTGTGACTGTGTCACAAGGTCGACCACCGTAACTCTCCTCACTGATATACAGTTTGGCCCAATTACCAAAACAGCCACGATGTCGTCAAGTTTGCGGGCAATGACGGGCGAGAGCACTGAGGAAGTTGAGCACACAAGCGAGTGTTGCTCCAGCTGATTGTGTCAGGCGAACAACCGCACGCAGCCGCCTGTGTTCCGCCAGTAAGTTCTCGCTCGCAGCAAGTAGGCACTTGTTTTGTGAGAGGCGCGACCAGTGGAGCGCTCATCGCAGGAAATTTTAGACGTTCCGCGTATCCCCACCATTGCCCTGCTAATTAATTTGTTACGGCCGCAGCCCGACCGTGACCTGCCGCCGCCGGCGCTTCCGCCTGCGGGGCTTGTTGTTTTTATATATATATATATATATATATATATATATATATATATATATATATATATATATATATATATATATATATATATATATATATATATATATATATATATATATATAAAAAAAAAAAAAAAAAAAAAAAAAAAAAAAAAAAAAAAAAAAAAAAAAAAAAAAAAAAAAAAAAAAAAAAAAAAAAAAAAAAAAAAAAAAAAAAAAACGCCCTTTGTGCGTTTGCCTTAATGCGGAGCATTTTGCTCAGTGCATGTGCATTCCACGCATCGCGTCTAATTTGCCGTGTTCCGTTGCCCCGGGCATCGCTGTCGCCGCCAGACCGTTGTCGCGCGGCCGCCGACCAAAAAAACTAAACCCACCATCTGCTCTTGCCGCCTGACCGTCGTCCCGCGGCCGCGACCGAAAAAGTAGCCCCACCAGCCCATCCCGCAGGATGTTGGCCTCCTCGGGGCCTCCTGGTGGGGCTTTTTGGCCACTCAGAGCCGTCTTGGAGCGGTTTTGGGGCCTCTTGGAGCATCGTGGGAGCCATCGCAGGCATTGGGGGATATCTTGAGCCATTTTGGAGGTCGTTCTCCCAGGCGCTCTTGGAGTCATCTTAATCAGTGCCCCCCCCAGGAGGCCAAAATGTAGCCAAAACCGTATTAAAGTCAATGATGTTTGCGTTTTCGCCGAGGCCTCTTGGAGCGTATTGGGTGCATCTGGGCGGGGCCCTTGGGGCCTTGTAGGGGTCTTCTGGGAGCCTGTTCGGGGCATCCAGCGGGCCTCTTGTGGGCGCCTGGCCACCTGTTGGGGCCCTTTTGGGGCACCCTTGGGAGGCTTGGGGACCATCGTTGGGCCATCTTGGGCGAGATCAGTCAGAGGAGGGAAGCTCCCCAATTAGCCCCCCCAGGAGGCCAAAATGGGGCCAAAACTTAAATAAAACCAATGACTTTGGTTTCCTCACCGAGGCCGTTTTGGACACTCCAACTACCCGCGGAACCCCCCGTCCAGGTCCAGGGGAAGGTGCAAGGGGGGGGTAAACCCTTCCCCGAAGGGAAAAAAGGGTGTTGGAAGAGGAAGTTCCCTAGACCACATACGCCTTAAAGGGCTGGTGGGATTTCACGCAGCGCGCGGGCTCGCTTGAGCACCAGAGTCGAACGATATCTCCCCTGTTTTTTTCAGCCTATCCTTGTGGGGTGTTGCTTGTGCCTTCCGCTGCCCTTCTGTAGTTTGGCCCGGCATCGCGCCCAGTATTAGAGTTGCTATCAGCCGCGCTTTACGTTTTGCTTCACATTCCGTTATCCAAAAGGATCTTTTTTTCACACATTTTCTCTAATCTCCTCCTCCTCCTCCCCTCCCTCCTCCTTCTCCTCCTCCTCCTTTCCATCCTCCCCGCAGTGCTTTGCTTATCTCCTCTGCGGTCCAAATCGCCAGGTGCCGTCTGGTGGGCATGCTGGGCCAGGGTTGTACCAGCAGGCGCGCAGCCCGATGTGAAGAGAGTTAGCGCTGGCTGAGAGGAGGAAGGGAACCATGCGTTGCACTAGGCGGAGAAGGAGGAGGAGGAGCCCTGTTCTGTTGTACGCACCCCTTGTGGCCAACTCTATCGCTACACGGCTGGTATGCCATGATGATACGAAACACTTGGAAGGCGCAGCATTGCACGTGCGCAACCTTGGCATGTGTCGCTTGGTACCACTATCGGCACCGCACGCCAGACGAGCAAACAAAGCGCACGAACCCGTCAACCGTTACGTTGTGTGCTACGGCATCCCCATCAGGTTTGAACAGCAGAAGCGGTGCCTTGATTGTAACGCACTGGTCGGATTATCAGTTTCTGTTGTTATGGCCTTGAGGTTTATCATGTTCGTTGCGAGCGATCTGGTAGCCACCCATATTTGCAACCAGGGGGGCATGGAGATGTGCTGGCAACCCTCTCCGAACAAATTGCAGAAACAACATAGTTCCAACAGTCACATGCATCCTGGACGCAAGTGCGAAGTTGATCTGACAGTCTTGAAGGTTGCGCCCACATTATTTCAAATAGTGGTGTTTGATGTGTCATTCTTGCATGTTGGCCACAGTTGTGGATGGGCGTAATGTGCTATGCCACGCAGAGACTCTCAGGGCCCTGTTGGGGCTCTTTTGGGAAAGCCTTGAGTCCGCTTGGAGCTCTTGCGGGGGTACTGGGGCGATATTCGGCCCCATGGCTAAAAGAGGGGCCCAAAATTTGAGCCCCCCCTTCCCCGCCGGTCAGAAAAATGCATATTTGGGCGCTAATGGGCCCCTCTTGGGGCTCTCTTGGGATGTTCTTGAGGCCCCACAGGCCCATGGAGAGCCAAGAGGCGCGAAGGCAACAAGCATGAGTTCTCCCAAGGCTTTTGCCCCATTCCCACCTCTTTGGGAGTTCCTCTGGGGGCTCTGGGCCGTCTCGTAGTGGCCCTCTTGGCCTTCTCCGAAGTATGTCGGAGGCCATTTTGAACCGTCTGCGACTGTGGTGGGAGCCATCTTGGAGCCTCTGGGTCCCTCTTGAAGACATCTTGAGCCAAGAGTTATGTTCCGACGACCCGCGGGGCGGGCCCCTCCAGCCCCCTGGGAGGGGGGGTAGGGCGAGGGCAAACCCCTCCCCCAGAAAGGAGAGCGGGGGCTTCGTTGGAAGAGGCAAGAGAGAGCCTGAAATACAACCTTGGCCCAGAGGGCGGGTGGGGGTTCCACGCCTGGGCGGACGATGGGATTCTGGCTTTTCCCGCACGAACGCACGATGGGCATACCTAAATCCGGCGCGCATGGGCACGCACACCCATTCTTGGTTGGCTGAACGCTTGTTGTGGTTTCCGTTTGTTGGATTGATGTCGGCCACCTGTCGGGGAGGGACGTCGCTGCAAAATAAGCAGAACCTCGCTCGAAAGAACAACATGTGCGAACAACAGAGGTTCGGAAGCGACCCCGAATCGGATCACCGGACACCGCGGTTGAAAGATAGATATGGTTTGGTTTCAACATGCATTTTTCGTGCATACATGTATCAGTACACGCATGAATGAGGATGTTTCCCCGACTACCCAAACGGGTATGGTCGCGTCGGATGCCCCATGACAGACACTATTCGCCAATGTTTTTAGACGTACCGGCACGTTTCCGGATTTCCGTAACTTACATTGATTACCGGCTCTGTGTAACGGAAACTGGGTACACGCACGCACAATACCTATATATATATATATATATATATATATATATATATATATATGATCAGTTTGACAAGTGTATGCTGCGTCCCACGGCGAAGTTGCCGCACTTGATGGACGTCTGTGGCCATCTCGCTCAAGCCTCGAGCGAACCCCGCCCGCATGCTCTCCGCTGTCTCCGCGGCGGCTGGCGCGCTGGCCCCGGAGGTGGGCCGTGGGCTGAGCACTGGTCTGGCGCTCTACGCGGCCAGCCAGGGGGCGGGGCAGTGCCCCGAGTGCACCTGCGCGCCGCAGCTGCACTGCCTGGAGCTGCGCTGCGACTGCTCAGGCCTGCAGGGCTCGAGCAGCCAGGGGCCGGGCCTCTGGGCGGTGGCGCTGGTCTGCGCCGCCAGCGGGCTCGCCGGGGCCTGCAGCACGGCGGGGGCCTTCTGGTGCCTGGGCGGCCGGCGCGCTGGGCCGCACGACGCCGCGTCGGGCCCCTTCGAGCAGCCCGACTTCGAGCAGCAGGCCCGGGCCCAGGCGCGCGAGGCGCGCGCTAAGGCCTTGCAGTGCTGATGGCGGACGCAGCGCCGCCCGCGTACGCCTCCGTGGCGGCCTCCGGCGTCCAGCCTGGAGACTTCATCGGTGTGCAGTACAGTGTTGGAGGTGGCGTCGCGCTGATCCACGAGCGTCTCGTGCTGCTGGTGCCGCCTGGGCGGCCGGACGTTGCGAGCATACTCACTCCCGATGACGACGAGTATGAGGAGAAGTACGTGGCCTCGGCGGACGTGCTGAGGTGGGATATCTTCCCTGGGGGCGCTGCCGGCGGCACGATGCAGTGGGCTCCCGGGGCTCGCTACTACAGGTTTCGCAGCCTGCCGACGCCGGCCACGATCCTGACGGCCGTAGCCGCCGCGGCTGGTCGACTGGGCATCCCCGCTCCCCTTGGGCCCATCGTGGCCAATGCAGCGGGTCGAGTGCTCGGTGGGCCGGCCGCCGGGGCGCCCGTCGGGCTGGCGCCCCCCGCCGTGGGCCCCGCCGCCGCTCCTGCTGCGGGCGTGGCCGGGCTGGTGGCTGCCCTCGGCGGGCCAGCGGCGGCGCTTGGAGCGCCCCTGCCGCTTCCGCCCGCCGCGGCGGCGCCGCCGGGCGGCGAGCTGGCGCCGGCCCCAGCGCCTGCGCTCGCGCTCGCGCTCGCGGCGCCGCCGCTTGGGGCGGCCGCCGCCGCCGTGGCGCCTGGGGCCCCCGCCGACCCGCGCGTGCAGCCGGGCGGGTTGGCTTCGGCGACGCTGTCGCCCGCATGGTGGAGCACCAGTGGCCGGACTGGCCGATCTCCGGCCCTCGCACGACGGTGTGGGTCTGCCAGCTCATGAAGGACAACGGCTTGTCGCCCCTCGGGCGCCACAGCAAGTGGAGGTCGGAGGGCCGCCTCTCGCTCGCCGACGGGGGCGTGGCCGAGCCTGAACGGTGCTGCGCCTACTTGGAGCAGATGGTGTGCTTCGATCAGCTGAACGTGCCGGACATCGCGTCACATCGCGTCAGCGGAGATGGTCTGCCGCAGCATCCAGGTGCAGGAGGAGAGGTGGCGCGAGCGGTTCGTCTCGCCCGCCGACGAGTCGCTGGACTCACACCTCTTCTACGGCACCTCGTCGAATCGCGGCAATGTTCGCGTGCACCCTCAGCTCCTTGCCCACGTCGGCAGCGAGCTGGCCAAGGAGTACGCCGCGGCGACGGAGAGGCGCAAGGCGAGGGAGGAGCGCCAGTCCGCCCGCACCCCGAACAACAAGGACAAGAAGGGCAAGAAGGACAAGGACAAGGACGATTCAAAGGGGTGAAGGAGACGGCGCAGCGGGACGCGGGGCCACCTGCTGCGTCGAAGCTCGAGCGTCAGGCCCTTTTTCGCGGCGAGCTCGCCGCCCCCCGTGATCAGCGTCATCGGGATATTTTTCCGCTGCCTCGTGTGGCCCGTCGTGTTGTTCGCGCTGCCGACCGCCGTCCTTGCCGCGCCGTCCGCCAGCGGGCCCGCCGCTCCGATGTGCTGCTGCAGTGGGCTGACCACGGCGTGGATGCGCTCAACCGCCTGCACGGCCACTCTGGCGAACCTCCGTCGGCGCCCGCCAACCTGGGACAGCAGACCAGCTTGAAGTTTTTGGAGGACTGCTACCTGGGCATGGGCGCGATGCCGAGCGAGCCAGGTTTTTGTGAAGAAGCCCTCCGCGAGCTTCTCAGCGGCTCCGCCGTCTACTCCGACGACAGCGGCGCCCGGGTCCCGTACTCCAAGGAGCTAGTCTCCTGGCCTGAGGTGGGGGCCAGCCCTACCGACCCTCAGGGCTGCCTCACTCAGGACGACGCCGACTGGGCACAGGATTGGCGACTGAATTTGCTCAAGACGCCCGACGAGGCGCTGCAGGGAGCCCGGCAAGCTTGCCCTCGGGGCCCCTTCGTTGACTCTCCTGTGGCACGGGACCCAGTGGTGCATGGTGAATTTGTTCGGCGTTTTCACCAACGCGGCATGCTGCGCTTCAAGGTGGCCCCCACTGACAGGCACATGATAGGTGCATTTCTTGCGAGGAAGAAGTCTGGACGACTTCGCATCGTGTTCGACACGAGGTACGCCAACGCCCACTTCCACCCGGCACCTCCGACGCGTCTGCCTACGGCGGCTGCGGCGTCTTCGGTGGAGTCGGGCGGCCAGCCGCTGCACGTGGCGAGCGGCGACCTCGACAGTGCCTTCTACCGCCTCCGGCCCATGTCGGGCCTCGAGGACTACTTCACTTTGCCGACGCTGTCGCCCACCCTGCCCGGCGTCGCCAAGCTCAATGGCGTCACCCTCCCTGCGGGTACCTGCCTGGCGCCGTGCCTCACCACCCTGCCCATGGGGTGGTCGTAGGCGATGCACTTCTGCCAGGCCGCGACCACGCGGGCGATCTCGGTGGCTGGCTTCTCGGACTCGCAGATCGTGGAGGACGGCCGGGCGAGCGCGGGCTTGCCCACCCCCACCTCAACCGCCGCCGCGGGCTACGTGGACAACTTCTACGTCTTCGGCCACGACCCGCCGCTGGCCACGCAGCGCCGGGACGACGTGTCCGCAGTCCTGAGGGGGTGGGGCCTCACGGTCCACGAGGAGACGGACGCCTCCACGGACGCCGTTTTGGTGGGGCTGGAGCTCAGGCAGGGCCGCTGGCTCTCGGTCAGGCGTCGCAACTTGCGGCGGTTGCGCGCACCGCTGGACACAGTGCTGCGCCGTGGCTGCTGCTCAAGCAAGATGCTGGAGGTCCTGGTCGGCCATATCACGTGGGCCTGCTCGTTACGCTGGGAGCTGTTGTGCGTGTGTGCTGAGCGCAGTGTACCCGTGCATCGCGGCCGGCCTTCCCACGACTTCCTGGATGCGGGGCTCCGTGCGTGAGGAGCTCTGGCTGGTCCGCTCGCCGCTGCCCCTCCTCCAGAAGGACTCGAGCAGCCCGCGGCACGACATCGTCGGAGTGGGCGACGCCTCCGAGTTCGGAGTCGGCGTGGCCGCGCGGTCTGTGCAGCCGAGCGCTGCGGCGCAGCATGGCCGCCAGCGCGAGCGATGGCGGCACCGTGTACATGGCGCCGAGAGGGCGCGTGAGAGAGTCTTCCAACCCCAGCCTCTGCCATCGCCCACATCAGGTACAGCTTCGCTGCCTACGGGACCGCACGGCCTGGACATCGCGGGCCTCGAGTCCTTCATCAGGGCGCGCCCTCGGGAGTCCATGGAGGCCCCCCGGGAGTTCTTCGACGGGGCTCGCTGGGCTCCGGTCATCGCCTCGAGGGTCGTCGTGCCCGACAACATCTTAGCCTTGGAAGGGGACGCGTGTATCTTGGGTATCAAGCACATCTTGAGGTCCAGAGCTGCTTTTGGGAAGCGCATCTTATTGTTCGTCGACAACACGCCGTTAGCCCTGGGGCGTTGCAAAGGAGGGGCTGCGTCTATCCATTCCCGCCGTACACTTCGTAAACTACGTTGTATGGCCTTGCGTTCAAATTGTACGATTTACATTCGCTGGACCTGCAGCGGGTTCAACCCTGCCGACCCCCTGTCCCGCGGCCGTCTTGGCTGGTTCACAGGGCCCCACCTGGCGCCTAGCGACCACCGCGTCGTTTGCGCCAGGGCAGGAGCCCGATGCCGGGACCTGCGGCTATTCGGCGCCAGGCGGACCGCCAGCGCCGGGCCGCCGCTGCCCGCCAGTTGGCGGCGACGCGGGGGGCCTCCGGCGGCCTGTCGATGTACTTCGAGGGTCGCGCCCCCAACGAGGGCTCGCTTCTTCTGGCAGCGCTGGCCCACTACACGCCGGCGCTGTACAGGAGGACCGCGCAGGCCCTGCCGCGGGCGACCCGCTGCCTGGCGGGCTGGCGCCGCCGGGTGCCGACCAGGATGCGCCTGCCGCTGCCCCGCCGGGCTGCTCTCGCCATCGCAGGGACGCTGGCAGCGTGGGGCCAACCGCGCATGGGCCTGTTCATCATGGCGTCGTTCGTGGCCTACCTCCGCCCGCAGGAAGCGTTCCGGCTGGCGGGGCGGCACCTCGCGCCGCCGGTGGCCCACTTGGGCCAAGCTCCGACACCGCGGGGCCTGCCGCTGCGCGACTCGGACCTCCAGTTGCCCGGGAAGACCAACCTGTGGGACGAGAGCGTGCTCCTGGACCAGGCGCCCTGGCTCGAGCCCGCCCTGGAGGCGCTGAGGATCGTGGCGGGGGACGGCCCCCTCTGGGACTTCCAGCCCACGTCGATTGCTCGGCTCTTCGTGGACGCGCGCCACGCCCTGGGCCCAATGCACCTGCAGCCCCACTTGCACTCCCTCCGCCACGGGGGGGGCCAGCGAGGACTTGCCGCCAGGTGCGAGGACGGCGGAGCAAGTCATGCGGCGTGGCCGCTGGGCCACCATGGCTTCTCTGCGCCGGCACGGCAAGGAGACCCGCCTCCTACGGGGGGCTGCCAAGGTGGACCCCGACGTGCTACTGTTCGGGGAGCTCGTGGAGCAGTACTTCCTGGACGTCCTCCGGGGCGGCCCGTCGCTGCCGCTGGTCGCGGACGCGGCGCCAGCTTCCCTCCGCCCCCGCTTGCCGGCAGGGCCCGGGGCCCCCGCCGCCAAGCGGGCACGCCGGCGTTGACCGCGTCGCCGGCGGCCGCGAGGCTGCATCTGCATCGGCGATACCGGCGCGCCCGGGCGGCCGCCGACAAGTGGAGGAGCTGCCTGTTCCTTGAGCCGTTCGCAGGATGTGGTCGCATTTCCCAGCGCGTTCGCGACATGGGCCACGGCTGCCTCGACGTGGACATCGCCCATGGGGCCGTGGAGGACCATCTCAGCTACACCTTCGAATCAGTTGTGCGAGGCTGGCTGCTGGGCAAGGCCGTTGTCGGCCTGCGGCTCGGCACACTCTGCACTTCTTGGTCTTAAGCGCTCAGGGACCCTTTGCGGTCGACGCGGTATCCGACGGGCAAACCAGGGCTAGAGGGCGCTCGTCTGCACCGCCTCCGCCTTGGCGATCGCTCTTTCCACTTTTCTTGCCGGCCCATCCGGCTCTGCATCCAGATCGGCTGCCCAGTCTTTCTAGAAAACCCTCGTGGGTCGCTTATTTGGCATGCTCCTGAAATGGTCAAGTAGCTCTCTCATTCATCGTGCATTGTCCTCAAGATGGACATGCGCCAGTTCGGCACGCCTTTCAAGAAGCCCACGTCGGTCGCCTGATGGAACGCAGGCGTTTTCCCCAGCTTATGTAGATCGTGCACAGGCAAGAGTGGCATCTGTTCCTCGACCGGCCTGCCTCACCTCATCCTCCAGGGTCGGGATAAGGGTGCGCCGGCCCGCCGCACCGAGTTGGCCGCAGCGTACTCACCTCAGTTTGCCCGTGCTGCTGCCCGTGCTCTCATACACTCTGCCAATGCTCTCAAGGAAGATTGGATGATGAAAGCAGCCCTCGAGATTGTATAGCCTCCCCTAGGCTCTGATGTTGTCAGTGCGTAACGTTGTGGAGGTCTAAGGCTTCTATCAGTATGTACGTGCGTACTTCGTTTTTTCGGCCATCTGTCGTGGCCAGCACTGCTATGCGGAATTCGGGTGGCTCCTGAAAGTATATTTGAAGGTGCGCGGCGTTCGCCGGGATCAGCTTTTGCCTGTACAGCCCCCAGTTGCCGCGGCCTCGCCCTCCCGCGCTCGCCCCCCATAAGAAATTCATCGCCCTGGCATCTGGGAAGTGGAAGTAGCTGATCCTTTTGACAAGTGCATGCTGCGTCCCACGGCGAAGTTGCCGCACTTGATGGACATCTGTGGCCATCTCCGCTCAGGCCTCCCCCCCCTCTCCCCCCTTGCTCTCTCTCTCTATCTCTCTCTCTCTCTCTCGTTTGCACAGTGTCCCAGGTGGCTCCTGAAAGTATATCTGAAGGTGCGCGGCATTCGCCGGGATCAGCTTTTGTTTGCATAGCCCCCGGGCGCCGTGGCCTCGCCCTCCCGCGCTCGCCCCCCACAAGAAATACATCGCCCTGGCATCTGGGAAGTGGAAGTAGCTATATACATGTACATATATACACACATACATATATATATATATATATATATATATATGTGCCCACCTACATACTGACGGAAGAGATTGAAATTACGAGCTAAAAAGAATTGATTCGCGAGTTAATACGTTTTACATGACGGGTAAACTTACACCACCCATACAAAAGTATTAACTCGTGAAACTAGTGTTGTATGTATATAGGATGCAAGTATCGAGTTATGATAATATTGCATTAAAAAAAGTATGTGAATTATTGTATTTCCGGGTTGTCTCCGAAAACGACAGTACACGTTTCCAGAGTAGAACGAACTATCATATCGATGAACGAAAAATACATCGATAAGCTAATGAAATATTCCCCCTTTTCCTCGAGGATGCGCCTTCCAAGTTCCAGGATTAGTTGTTGAGGGCATGTTCAAATTTCATGCTGTCGGCGATCTCCTTGAATTTTCCGGGATCGATCGGCCTGCCAGAGCTTATCTTATTCGCCCGTGTCCGACAGAGGATTCGCAGCAGGTTTGGGGCAAAATTGCAGCAGCAAGGGATCAAAGTATGGTAATTTAAAATTCTGTCGAACTTAATTTAGTAAACCTCTGCGAGCACTTTTGAATCCAAGTTACGAAGCCCGCGGCAGAGCGCCGATAGGGCGGGCAAAGGAAAAGGATGTGTACACCAACAATCCATCCCTCTTTCCTCCACACTGAGATATAAATGGGACTAGTTCCAAATAGTTCTCGAATGGTAGAATCTGCATTATCAGTAGCGCTTACGGCTCAAAATTGTTTCAGCAACCGGTTGCGTTCATTCAGAATTCCATTCGTACCTCCGGTCCGCTCCGGTACAGCTTCGAAGATCACGTTGATTCCCCCATTCCCCTTCGCTGCGCACGGCGCTATCTTGCGGCGCCGTCCGCCAGTGCAAGGCGCAAGAATTCCGTTTCAAGTGGCGGTTTGTTTCAATGGAAGTCGTTAGGAAGATAATTGGTTCTTTGTTCCAGAAGTGCCACGTCGACCCGAAGCTATCCCCAGCAGTTCAATAAGTCCTCCTCCAGATCGGGGCCCTCCTCTTCAAGAAGAACCAGCCAAGAAGAAGGCAAGGGGAAAGAGCGGCGCAAAACGTCGCCCGTTCCAGATTTACGGAGAACGGGTCTTTTTAACGTACCCTATATGACATTACGTCAGATGGTGAACAAGTATATGCGCGACAAAAATTAGACGGCGCATTCCTTGAAGCCATGACTCTGTAATGGAGTTAAGATTTTCCAAGCAGGTTGTAAGAGATGCAGCAGTTACACAAAAACAGATCAGCCAGCATTGACTCCACATAGATTACACGATGCTAATGGAGGAATCAGAGGAATCCACCACGCTTGGAATCCGCAACTCAGCTAGCAAGCAAGCAAGCAAGCAAGCGAGCAAGCAAGCAAGCATACATAAGGGGGGTGCCATTGGAAAAAATGCTCGGGCATAGGCATAGGGGTTAATGGGGAGGCACAGGCAGAGGCATAGCCACAGATAGGAATTAGCGGGGGGCATAGGCATCGGGGGGGGGGGCAACGGACAAATTAGCAAGGATAGAGTTGGAACTCCTATCTATAGGGCAATCTTATTTGGAGGAAATTGTTATGTCTATCGAGGCACGCGGGAATTGAATTGGGAATTTGAAATAGGGAGACAAGCAGTTGAGGAACGCAGAGAGACGCGCCCAGGTGACCACCGAGAAGAAAGCATACCCGTTTCCATTACATAAAGGAGTGGGCGCAGATCATTGGCCAACGGAACGTCAAACCAGCGGGCTAAAAACACAGTGCCCGTCAATCATCACGTAGCCGAGTGTCTCGGCGCTTGCGATATGTCGCTGGCAAATTCACCTTAAGAGATGAAGGTCCACCGCGAGAAAAAGATTTCAACATCAACGAACCTACGCATGTCTCAGTTCTGTTGGAGCATGGAGAAGTTAAACGATCTCAAGCATGCACCCAGGTTCACTTTAGATTTCACGCTGAAGACAAATTTCCATGGATCGGGCGCTGCAGGCCCCGCTGGCCCACGGCAAAATCAAACGGTCCGAGAACCCAATATGTTATTTTCCGCGTGTGTCATGTTAGTAGATGGGGAAGATGAGGAAGCCTATATCACGTTTGCAGATTTGTTTTCTGATATCCCAAAAGATGCGGGAATGCAGATTCGAGGTGCGCATTTGGATTTTGCACGTTTCAACAGTGTGGACAGGAAATATAGGAGGAGTTTATATTTCCATCGGCGGGCGCAGCACGCTCGTTAAAACATAAAAACGGAGACAAAGAAAAACGAAGAAAGCGGGCAAATGTGTCTTGCGCGCCCGAACACGACAGTTGGCACATTAACATGGACAGCGGTTACGCAGGCAAGTGGGATGGCACATTAACACGCACAGTAGGTTCACGAACGACAGAGAAGTCAAAGGTCAGCCTGATTTTGCCAAATATTTGAAGGATTCTCATTTGCAAGGACGACAGTATTCGCGCAGCGCGGGCGTCTGGACTTGGAATGGCACCGCACGGTTGCACAACGTTTGCGGCACATGCCATTGAACGGACACACGGCTCATTGAAGAGTCTGTTCGAGTCTATGGAAGTTCGGTGGTTTTTATGTCCCGGAGCCCGTCCCAGCTGCGCTCGCGAGCTGGCTCGGCCGCCGCTCCGCTCGCGCCGTTGTACAGGGCGAATTTTCAGAGTCCGCCTGCGCGGACAATATGATATATCAGGGCACTGCGTCGGGGCCTCCTCTTCTGATTCGCGCGGGGCTGTGCGAGCCACAGGTTTAGGAGGACTCACTTACGCGTGGTCGAGTGCAGCGTCGCAAACGAGCAGGGCCACCGCATTCTCGACGAGTGCTAACGCATTGCACGTAAGGGCAGTGCCCCGCGAGCTCGACCCTTTGGATTGGAGTCCTCTTCGCGGCGATCCGGACGCAGGTGCAGATTATCTAATCCGCGTGGTTTCGCAAGCTGTCGAAAGGCGCGCGCCTCGAATTCAAATTCCCTTTCAGTCTAGCCACCCACGGTCAACTGAGGAGCGTTTCAATGCAGTGTCTTTGAAAGCTCAGGCGGCAGAAACACCAGGATATCTTTGTGTTGTGCAACGTTGCAGTCGCACTCTTTCGACTTAATGCGCATTGCAGCAGAATTCGTCTAAGTTTGAAATCGCCCCCACGCGGCTCGAACTGTCGGTGGAGACTATCCAAAGAATTGGTAAAATTGTCGAGCCCACGTCCCCTGCTCTACGCCGGGTCAATGGCGCCCGGGTAATCCGAGGAGACGAAGAACAGTTTTTCTTCGCGAATTGATTTTCCGATCGATGGAGAACCCCGTCGTCGGAGGCGACGGATTTTCTGCGATTCCACAAAGTTTTATATTTGAAGGAACGAATTCGTTCCAGCCCGCACTCGCAGCGTTTTGCGCGCTTTAAAGAATTTGAAGCGAGATTCCGCCACTGGGCCAAGCGCTGCGCCAGTGCGAATGCTGACTTCTTGGGCCGCTTCTCTTGCTCGCCCTGTCGCTTTTCTAACTCGCTCGATTCTTCGCGAAGGTAGATGGCCAGATTGTCGGCGGCTGCACCACATCTGTCTCCGTCACAAGCGCGGATCGCAGCACGGTTCTTCGAATTACCGCGGGATCCATCTTACATCTCAGATTTCCAAGTGGGCGGAACGCATGTTGTTGTTTTTATTGCCGCCACGCGCGCGCGGTTCAACGTGTTTTGGAGACGTTCAATTCGCTGATTCTCCATGGCGCGGTGCTCGCGATGCAATATCGCATTCTCTGCTGACGTGGCCCCTTCTTTTTTTCCGAAGGCCATCGCATCGGACTTTGCTGCACTGACGTTTCTGGAGCCGTGGACAGAGTGAATTCGGACCGATTGCGAGCAAAGTTCCCTTATTGGGGGCCCCCGTTTTCCTCGCGCGCTGTTTTTCCTCGCTGGCTGGGGGCCCGGCGAGCCCGCGCCGCTGCGGGCGGAGTTCCCCCCCGTCAGGTACCCGTCAAAGACGCGGCGCACCACGGCACTGTGCTCGGGCCACTTTTCTGGAATACATCCGCCAGCGACGCGGAAGAACAACTGCACATCTAAATTGTCAAGAAGTCATATACGCGTTCCGCCCTCTCCTTTCCCCCCCCTGACTCTGAAATTGTCGCTGCTGTAGAGCAGTGCCAGAATTGTCTACGCGATTGGGGCCGCGCAATCGCCGCTGTTTTAGAGGCCTCCAAAAACAGCAGACACATCGCGTTCTCCAGCAGACCTTCTGTAGGCAACTTCAAAATTATTGGCGTCAATTTCGATCGTGAATTAATTTTGCTAGACGCTGCACGGGAATGCTCGCACGAATGTGGTTGGAGACTGCAATCACTTCTTCGCTCGCGGCGCTTCCACGCGGACTCCGACCTAGTCCTCCTGTACACGGCGCACATTCTTTCTTTCATCGAATATCGGACTTGCGCCTTTTCTCGCGCCCCGAATTCTGCCTTGTTGCTGCTCGACCGAGCACAGTCGCCCCCCCTGCGCGCCGTCGGCATCTCCGACGAAGAGGCTTTGCATAGCGTTAAAATAATTCCTCTGACGCCCCGCCGGGACATTGCTAATCTAGGCTTGATCCACAGATTTGTCGCCTTGGGCCTGGGGCCGGCGTGTTATGCAGAATTCTTCGCTCTGGATACATCGATGCCGGCCTTTTGCGCGGCGCGGCGGCGAGCGCGGCATCTGGCGGGCCCGCGCTCCACGCGGGCACCCGAGCACTTGCTCCGTTCCGCTCTGGGCGGGGCCCGCGCGCACGACGCGCCGCCGCCCTCTATTGTTGCGGCAGGCGACGCGCGCGCGTTTCAGCGCCCCTTGTCAGAGCTTCTCCGTTTCGCTTCCACTCTCGGGACTGGCTGGTCTGAAGCGTTTTCATGGCGATTCCCCTTACATGTTCACGGGATTCGAGATTTTCCCGCTCGGCACCTGACTGCCCGGGCGCAATCCCCCCCGGAGAGCCCGGGCGGATTTTCTTGAGCCACGAAAATCTTATGTTTTTCCATATGCATTATCCCTCTTCTTCTCGCCTTCGTCATTCCTCTTCCCCGCCCTTGTCTTTTTCCCCTGCCTGTATTATCGCCTTTTGTTCGTTCTCCTTCTCTGTTTGCATTGTCTTCGCTTCTTTTTTTCTTTTGCTCGTTTCTCGCTTGGTTCGCTGCCTGCCGCCGCCGCCCCTCGTCGCCCATTCTCCTTCTGCCCCTCCTCTTTCCGGCCGCCTGCGCGGAGCGCAGGGCGCGCGCTGCGCGTCTGCCGCGCACACGGGCCCGCGCCCTTCCCCCCCGCCCCCCCCCCCGCGTTGCTTGTCGTCGCTGCTTGCTCTCTCTGCTCTTGTTTTCTTCCTTTCTTGTTCCTTTCGTATTCCTGTGTCCTTCTCTTTTTTCAAATCGCATTTCCCTTGCCCCTCTCTTTTCTTCTGTTCCTCTTTCTCGCTCGCCCTCCTGCTGCTTCCACGCCGGCCTGTCGAGCAGGCCCTGGCGGCTCTGTTGGAGACAGGGTTTTTCCCCCCCTGCCCTCGATGTAACTTTTTATTTAAATCTGACTTGGCGAAGATAACTGCGCTACAGAGGTCCGATAGAGGAAATCGCCCTCCTCCCTCGCCGCCCATGGGCTTTGTCCAAACGCGTTTTCCTCGTCACGCGATCGTTGCAGAAAAGAAGGCTTCGCCCCATGTCTCCTGAGCCCCTCTCGCAAGCAGGCGCGACATTGCCATGCTCGGGGTAACTCGTCGCGCCGTTCTTGGACGCGGCCCCGGCCTCCCCCGCCTCGCCCCCCCCCCCATCGCCCCCCTCGCCGCCACTTCTGGCATCTGGATGATCCTCTCCACTTGCGGGCCCCGGACTTCGTTCGTCGACCCGCGCCAGGCTCGGTTGGCATCTACAACCTGTTCCCCGACAGCGCCGCAGCAGCCCGCGCAGCTTCCGCTTTTCAATTTCCATTCCAGGCTTTAGTTCGTGAGTATGCAAATTCGTACCCTGAGTGGCCGGACTTACCTAGTTGTCGCATTCCCTTCGCTAACCACCCTCTCCATCGCTGCCGCCGCTGGTTACCTCCTGATTGATGCTGGTGTTCTTGGTCCTTCCTGTTTGCCCCCCTCTTCGCCCCCCGTCTTCCTCTTCTTATGTTTTGTCTCCCCTTTCTCTTCCCCCCGCCGTCTCCTTGCTGCCGTCGTCTTTCGTCGTTCGTTCTCCGCCGTCGCCTGTCTCGCGCGCTGCCGTCGTCTGTTTGTCGCCGTCGTGCCCCCTCTTTTCGTTCTCTCTCGCTCTGGCCGTGCTGCGTGGATTTCAGCGCGCGCGCTCTGCGCGTCGCCACCGCGGGGCGCGGCCCTCCCCCCCCCTCGCATCACCTTCCTCGTTCTTGTTTTTGTCGTCTCCCGCTGCTCTCTCCTCCTCTCCCCCCACCCCTCTCGCTTCTCCCGTTTCCTCTCCGCGTTTTCCTCGCGGTTTGTCGCGCTGCGGAGGCCCGCGCCAGGCCGGCCGCGCTGTTTCTGCGCGATCCGGGAATTTATAGAATGAAGATGATGATTTTGTTTGTTGCATCATTCCTTCTGCCTCCCGCCACGCCTTAAATATACACGTTTTGGCGCGCTCCGATTGGGCGGGCACTTCAGCGCGGCCCGGCCCCTTCGCAGCGACGCGCGGAGAACAACAAGAAAAGGTGATATAAAGAGAGAGAAAGAAAGAATGAAAGAAAGAAAAAAGGAAAGAAAGAGAAAGAGAAAGAGAATGAGAGAGAGAGAGAGAGAGAGAGAGAGAGACGTCGCACGCGAAAGGCTTAACGCAGCAGAGCCCACGGCACAAATATGCGAAATCATGTCCGCCAGTATTGTTCAGGGCCGCGCGGCAATTAGTCAACGAAATGTTGAAGTCCTGGTCTGGTTTGAGGAGTTGGCCGGAACGGAATGGCCCTGGTCGAGATGAAGTATACGACGCAGTCGCAGAGGACGTACCGCTACAGGTTGCACGTTTGGATTACTCCAGCATGCTCAAACATTGCCGCGAACATAGACCAGAGTGAACAGATTTGACGCAACGACGGGCGAGGCAGCAGCATACGCGCACACGATGCCGACGTATAAATTAAGTCGCACTTAGGAAAACCTGCGTGACATGGAAGCAATGTTGAACTTAGCGCAAGCGGAAACATGATCATATGTTCGGAACGCCTGCGCAGATCGAGATTAGGGCACGCGCGATTTGTTTCGCCATAGGGTTTACGCAATCCGCACACGTTCGCACCTGTTACGAGAGAGGGGACATGTCGGGACGCACACCGTGATTACGTGCAGGGACATTCTGAACCTTCAATAGTCATCAAGGCTGCTCATACGAAGCATTCTCTAGACAGCATTTATGTTGGACCTTCGAATTCTAGAGTCGCGAATCGCAAACGTCCTAAAACAAGGCAAAGGCATCAGCAGAATTGAGGGAATTGTTGCGACCTCCTGTCCGCGAAGTTCCCAGAGATAACCTATCGTTAAAAATGCAGACATGTCCAAGCGGATTGATGACCTAGGTTTTTTGGTGCCGCTACACCACGTCAAGTCTCATTCCACTAAGCTATGGAATCTTCAAGTAAAGATTTAAACAGCAAGATTTGCACGGCTCGCGTAGGTCAGAGTGGCCGCTGCAGACGGGAACGCGAGCCAGGATCTAATTTTTTGAAAACAGCTAACAGAGATGGCGCACGGCAAGAAACGATCAAAATCAACCGATTGAAGAATGCTCTCGCGATGTCATCCAGAGGATTCCCGGGGGAACCAGCATCCTGGAACGTTGAATGCAAAGCAGATGCGCCGATATTGCCTATCAACATAAGTTGGGCGAGGCAGGAGCGGAGCCCGAGCAGGCAATGGCTCTCGCACAACAGACGAAACGGGAACGCAAACGCCAAGCATTAGCTAATACATTGGATCTCGATGCTGCCCGACTTGACGCGAGCAATGCACAGCTTCGATCTGCAATTAGCGCATCGAGCGGTCCCTCTAGTGGCGCCGCTTCATACAAGTACCATCATTGTTTGTATTGCGGGAGCGTTGCGGATGCACGGAAACATTGTTGACCAAATACGAATTCGCTCATCAGCTGTATCGCATCGTCTTATTTTCGACATCGTTTGCTCCATGTTCCACGTAGACACCATGATAGGATTTGTTTGTCACGGCTGTCGCAATGAATTGTTGGGGTTTCTGTAAGCATTTACGCAGATATACTTGTCCTGGTGTGGGATGGCTTGTTTTACACAGTAGTGATTGAGATTTACAGTTTAGAGACATGCTTCGTTCGTTTTGATATATACGTCCCTTGACATGTCTGAACATGCTATGTATAAAAATGAGTTGTATGCATATGTATATAAACATATACATATATATATACAGACCTATGAATATATATATATATATATATATACACACATCTACATATATATACATATATATACACATATATATATATATATACATATACATGTGTTTATATATCGTCTTGCGTTTGGTGTCATGGTCGGTTGTTGCGCATTGCGGTTTATGTGAATTCGCACAGAATCTCAGATATCCTAGTTGTATTAAATGCAGCAGTTTGGGCCGTGTGTTCCATTTTTTCTTTGTTTAGAGTTCGTGTAGTGTTTCATCGCAGATGTCCCGTCAATTTAGATCCATGCAAAGGAATATGTAGGTAACCCGTGCGACCAGCACCGGTTCGGAAATAGTTTTTCTCATCAGTCTGACAGCCTTGATTGCGCTTGCAGTTTTGAGTTTCGTATTGATCAACAGTGGCGCGAAATGCTTGTTGGGTGAATTTGTTTGTCAATGGTGCATTGGTGGAATGATTAGGTTTATTGTGCGACGTCAGTATCACAGATGTGTTGGCACCGTCGTGTGCCACAATATTTGTTTAACTCGTAGTCAAGGCGTTGCAGTCTTATGTTGTCCTGCTCTACGTGAGTGGTAAGTGTATCATTGCTTGGTTTGTTTATCACACGTATGCGCATAATCCCAGTTCGTCTTCTAGGTTTCATTACCGCCATGTCAATGCGGCCCTGGCACACACTTTTACTTGTAGTACGACAGACCTCGGCAGTTAAATGTTCAGCACCTAGTTCGTTGCTTGTTAACATTGGGTTTAGTCATACTGCAACGGAACATCAGTTGCTCGAATCTAAACACTCTAGCAGCACGGTGTTTTAAACGCAACACCTTTACGATTGCAAAACATGTCGTTGAATGGTTCCATTCTGCTAAAACTTGCAGTAAACATTGACGAAACACATAATATTACACGTTCTATGCATATCGTGGCACATTTAATTCAGATTGTGCCTTCATTTTTTTCGGTTTGGATATTTGAAACATATTCGCGTTGATCCCGTTCGTACAGAGAATGGGAGAATTCAGAAATTATCTATGTGTGCGGTTGGTTTGCTTTGGAAGCCATGTTTAAGCTTGCTGATGGTCGTCGCAGTGCAAATAGTAGCGGCACAAAGAGTAGCAACACAATTAATGATACTAACACACGGCTGGCCGCAAAAAAACACTTCGGTGTTGCCCCCTTTTTCCCAATTCTGCCGCAGCGCGGCCGCGCCTCAATTGGAAAAAAATCCACCGCGGAGAAGCAGCGATTCCCCCCGCGACCGCCGCGAGACCTGTAGAGAGGCATTCTATTCACCAGACAACGCGTGACAAGGGTAATATTATTCTTGGCGCTTCGCGCATCCCCACCAGCCCATCCAGAAACGACGCCCAGGCAAGTTGAAGAGATCAGAGAAGTGGGGGAGCAACGAGAGGGGCAGCCGATCCGTGCAAAGGATGAGGCGGAAGAGGAGGCCAGATGGATAGATGAGGGGGTGGCGAGGAACCGAGCGAAGGAGGGATGAGGAGACTGATGACGTTGGGTGGATGGTTGAATGCCGCTCGGATGCCTCTTGGAAGCCTTTTGGAAACCTCTTCGGGCGTCTTGGGGGTCTCTTGGCGGTCAATGGGGGCTCTTGGGCGTTTTGGGTGCTTCGGTGGGGCCTCTTGAGGCCACTTGGGATCCTCGTGGGGGACTCTTGGGGGCCTGTTGGAGGCCTCTTGGGGCCTCCTGGGGGTCTCTTGGAGCTTCATGGCGGCCTCTTGGAGCCTCTTGGAGGCCTCTTGGAACCATCCTGGGAGCCTATTGGAGCCTCTTGGGGGCTTCTTGGGGCCTCATGGCGGCCTCTTGGGGCTTATTAGAGGCTTATTGGAAGCCTCTTGGGGCCTCCTGGACGCCTTTGGGGGCCATCTTGGAAGCGATCGATCAAAGAAGAAGGTAGAGTTAATTACCCCCCCCCCCTCCCCAAGAGGCCACAATGTGTCCAAAATCTTAGTGAAACCGATGATTTTGGCTTCCTCGCCGATGCCGTTTTGGACGCTCTAGCTACCAGCGGCCCCCCCGTCCAGGTCCAGGAGAGGGGGTTGGGGGGGGGGTAAACCCCTCGACGAAGGGGAAGAGGGGAAGATGGAAGAGGAAATCCCCTAAACAACCTACGCCCAGAGGGCTGGTAGGATTACTACTACTACTACTACTACTACTACTACTACTGCTACTACTATTTCTACTACTACTACTACTACTACTACTACTACTACTACTACTACTACTACTACGACTACTACTACTACTACTACTACTACTACTACTACTACTACTACTACTACTACTACTCGGACACGTGCACCACATCACCATGGCTCAACTGCCTTGGGATGAGCGTCCTTGTGGCTGCCTCATTTCCAGTATATAGCGAGCACCTCTTCTGGGTGAAATGGCGGGTCTGACGTGCATGCAGCGGCGGGCGCTTATCCGAGGGCAACTGGCCCCTACGGCCCAAAGTAAAGCGACGGCGGCGGCACAGCAGCACACGGGGCGACCCCAGCACCGCCATCGAGGCCAACGAGCGCAAGTAGGCGCGAGAAGAGGCCAGGATGGCAAGCCAAAATGGCCAGGCGCACAGTTGACCGTGCGAAGAACGAAGAACTAAGCAACAGGGCCCGCGGCGCGAGGGGGGGGAACCGCTGTGGGCGCACCCGCGCAAGCTGGCACGGCGGCGCTGCTAAAGCTGGAGCGCAAGCGAGCACACAGGCGCAGCATCATAGAGAGTGGCAGGCTCGGAATCTTAACACAGGAACTCACGTAGCCAGCCCCCCCGATGGGCTCAGAAGTAAACGATGCTGGGGGCCTGCAGAGTCTCAGCGCACAGGCGGACTGGCCTGTCCCCTGCGCAATGGCTGCGAAGACCTGCGACGGCAGCGCCTGCACCTCTCCCCCGAGATCACCGCTACCGCCAGCCTGCCCCGGGGGCCCAAAGATCTGGCGCTCGAGATCCTCACCGAGGGCCACGTTCAGGACGGCGGCATTTGGGATCTGCTGCGGGGGCGGGCCAGCCGGCGGCGGCGGCACCGCAGGGGGCGCAGTCAGCGGCGGCGGCGGCGGGGCCATGATGGCCGCCTGCGGGGCTCCAGCAGGCGGCGGCGGCGGGACCTGGCTGCCGCGGGCCGAGCCAGCGGGGGGGGCGCTGGCGGCGCGGACGGGAGCGGCACGCGGGGCGACCCCGGTACCACCCCCGCCGCCCGCGAGGCTGCTCATAGGCCTCCAGTTCCGCGCACGCGGCCGCCAGGCGCTCCTTCTTGGCCTTCTTCCGCTGGTTCTTGCTGTAGCCCGCCCAGGCTGGATCGTTCAGCCCCCAGGCGACCTGCGAGTACAAGTCGGACCACTCGAACTCAGGCAGGTCGTCCCAGGAGAGCCCGTCCATTAGCACGTAGTGGCCCTCCCACTGCGGCTGCAGCGGAGCGTAGCGCTTAAAGACGGTGCCCACCGCCAGCGGCTCGACCCTGGGCAGGTGCTTCAGGAGGTCCACAGCGCTGAGCACCGCTACCCCCTCCCTCTTGAGCTTGTCGTAACGCAGCAGGGCCTTCAAGTCGCGGATGTCCTCCTGAGGGAAGTCCGCGTGCATGTAGTACGCGCGGGGCGGGCTCAGCTCTTCCTCTATCATCTCGATGCAGACGCCGTAGGAGGTCGCGTAGCGCGCGCCACAATGGCAGTACCAGCGCTGGCCGGACTCCCCCGCCGCCTCCTGCGCGCAGGTGAGCAGCTGCGTCCAGCGATCCGAACGGATCACCGAGCAGCATCCCTTGGGATTGTCCCAGGTCTTGTTGGCCGAGCACTTGTAGTACATGTTGAACGTAAAGCCCTTGCCACGGTAGAGCTGGTCCGTGTAGTCGCCCATCCGTCGGTAGGCCTCCTGCGCCATGGCGTTGCCCTGGCACTCCTCCTTCCACGCACGCTTGTGTCCCAGGTGCGCGTCCACGATCTCCGAGGCCTCCAGGAGGCCCTTCTTCAGCCCTGCCACATCAGCCTCTGCCTCCACATCCAGCGCGTCGAGCCACTTCTGAACTCCGCCCTGCGCCGCCGCGCCCTTCATCATGTCCTCCTTCTTCTCCGGGATGGGCCCCATGCCTCCCAGCACGTGGGCGCGCATGGTCTCGAATTTGAGGGCACCGTAGGCCCGCGCCATGCGCTTCAGCGATTTCTTGGAGAGGCCGAGCCGCAGCAGGGGCTCGACATCCGCGACCTCCTCCACAGTCTTGGCGTCGACCAGCTGGTGCTCCTGGCACTCGGCGTCGTTGTCGAGCAGGGGGTCGCTATCATCGCCGCGGGGAGGGTCTGCGGCGCCAGGTCCGTCCTCGAGGGATGGAGGTGGCGCGCGGGGCGGCCCCGGCACCACCTCCACCGCCATCGGGCGACCGACCTCCTGCGCCACCGTCTCCGTGGCCGGAGGGGCGCCCACGCTCTCGGGAGCGATGCCCACCCCGACGCCTTCCGTCGCCCTCCGCAGGGCTCGCAAGCCGTCGTTGGAGAGCGCGTAGCCCACGAGCACGTCCATGCCCTCCTTGATGCGGTCGAAGCTCGCGCGGAACTTCGCCACGCGCTTGGCGGCGTGGGCAATGGAGCCAGCTCCCTTGTTCTGGCGCGCCGCGAGCGTCACAGCCTCGTGCTCGGGGATGCCCTGCGCCGCCGCCACGCAGCGCGAGCACGTGTACAGCTTGCGTTGGCCTCGCTCACCCTTCCGCAGCTTGGGGCACTGCGGGTTGTGCTCTGAAGCTTCGCTGTAGCGGCGCATTTCGCCACGGTTGAGCTCGTCCACGTACTCCACCATCATGACCTTCCAGTCATCCAGCGCTGCGCACTCACGACACCAGCCCAGGCGCTGCGGCGGGAGCCAGTACGCACCCATGCAGTGCACGTAGCCCGCCGCGAGGTAGTCCACTTGCGTCATCGTCTCAGCGCCCTCGAGCCCAGCGGCCGTGCCGCCGCTCGGCGGGGGGGGTTTGCCGCAGGCGGCCCTGTTGCTGCGACGGCGGTGGCGTTTGCCGCCGTGCCCGCTGAGGGCGCCCGTGGTCGCCGCACTCGGGGCCTCACTGGCGGTCTCATCGTCCATGAGGCGGCAGCCGTCGGCGTCGCTGCGCGCGCCTCGTCCGCCGTGGCCGCTCACAGACTGCCCCCGCAGCTGGAGGTTGCGGAGCGCGAGGGTGATCGCGTCCAACCCGCGGCGCTGCTCCGAGGTGAAGTTGGTGAAGTTGGAGTAGGTGGCCGCCGCCACCAGGGCCGCCTTCGCCACTGGCACCACCGCCGACGGGGGCATCGCCGAAGGCTCAGCGGGCGCCTTGGCCGTCGCCGTGGGGGTACCGTCAGAGGCACCGTCAGAGGCAGCGGCACTGGGGGTGGCCCCCGTACCGCTGCCTCCGTCGGCACCCTCAGCAGGCGTCGCCGACTCCGTAGGCAGTGTCGGCGCCGTCCGAAAGGTCGCCGCCTCCGACATCACGTCGAACTCCTCGTCCGAGATGTCGCTGCTCTCCGACACGCTCACATGCTGGCCAGGGCGCGGCGCAGGCCACGCCTTGGGAGTGGGCGCGTCGGCCGCGGACAAACCGCTGGCCTTCGCGCGCGCCTCGGACTTCGCCTTAGCCTTCGCCGCCAGCGCCTCGCGAAGGGGCGCCGCATCGTGACTGGGCGAGTCGGCATGCGTCACCGCAGGCCACGGCATCGGCGCGGGCTTCGAGAGCTTGGGCGCCATCACCTGGTCGGAAGGATGGCACGGGAGGTGCAGCTCGAGAGATCGTGCGAAGCGAAACTTCAAGAGCCAAACAGCTGCCGAGGGAGGAAGGGGAGGGAGAGAGGCTGCACACCGAACAAATATGGGGCGGCCGACTGCAAAGGCGGAGCACAAATGAAACGGGGGAACTAAAGGTTGAAACCAGCGGCTCCAGGTGAGCGGAGACCGATCTTTGAGAAAGCTGAAAACGGCCTGACCCCCGTTCGGGGCCCTGGAAGGGCAGGAGAGGGGGAAGGGGGCCGAGGAAAACACGTCGCGGGCGGGCGACAAAGCGGACGGCGGGCCGCCGACGGTCCCAGGACCCGCGGGGCGCCCCCGATCTTGAACGCCTCTTGACGCCTCTTTTGCATGTGGCCTTGCGCTAATGCTGCTGGCGGAACGAAGGCACATCACGGACGGGTTGAGAGAACAGCTCAAGACTATGAGCCCAACGAAGGTGGCACGGCGGGAGCACAACGCGCACAAAACTGGGTAACTGCACAACGCGGCAGGTAAAGCTGACATGACAAAGCAAGAGCGCATCGTGCACACTATGAAGGAACTACACAGTTCAGTACACACTGCTGACGTGACCAAGGCTTTACAACTAATCAGGGCAGCAGGCAGGCAAGGAGGGGGGGAAGGAGCAGGGAGCACACACGTGTGTGAGGGAGCCACATCTAGTCAAGACCGGACACTCGGGGCGACCCCGGCGCCCAGCCCGACTACGTCTTCCGTCGCCAGGGCGACCTGCTCAGCGATTTGGCCCTGCAGGGCGTTGGCCACAGCCGAGCGCAGGGACGAGCGCGCTGCGGGCCGCTCGGCCTCGGGCAATTCCCCCACGGCGCGGCGCAACCACGTCTCCGCCTCTGCGCCCCAGCGGCCATTGACATCGAGAACAAAGGGCGCCAGGCCAAAAAATTGGTATCTACGGTGCTTCACTTTCTCCCTGCGCTGCAGGGATGCCTGATGCGGCCGCCCCGTCTGGGCCACGGCCACCGCGCCCACCAAGCTGATGTCGAGACACACCCGGCCGTGGAGGCCTCGATGGTAGACGACGTCCAGTGTGGCCGCGCCATGTTCTTCCGTGTGCCACTCTGGGATGACCTGCTCGGGCGCGATGGCCTACCCCGCGCAACCAGAGCGCCACGGCATCTCGAATGGCGTTGTGGCGGCGCACCGGGCCACCTCCCCGGGGGCAGTTGAGCGCGCGAACGCAGCGGACGTCCACCGCGCGGCCACACGCCGGGCCGGCCTGCGCCACCGCGCGAGTGGGCGCCGCCGGCCGGTTCTGGCACGTGCATTCGGACTGCAGCAGCGGCAAGTGCATGCGCCTCTTAGCCGCAATGCAGAACGCGCGGTCGGCGAGGGGCGAAACCCCCTCGAAGTTATCCGACCAGGCGCCCGCTGAGCTGCCCGAGGCACTGTGCACCGCCGCCGCCGCCGACGCCGGCAGCGCGGCCAAGAACGTCTTGGTGGCGTGGTCCCGTACATGCTGGGTGTACGTCTTCTGGTCCTTGCCCTTCCGCCCTTCCAAGAGGCCCTGCCAGCGGTCACCCTGGGGGCGACGGCCTCCCGCCAACCGCCCTTGCTCCGCGTCCGCCGCCGAGAGGGCGCGGCCAAGGCCCGGCCACCGCCGCCAGAAGCCAACCGCTGTCGTCTCGCGGAGCTCCTGGGCAGCCGCGCGGATCCCGGCTCCCCGGGACGCCAGGAGGGCAGCGGGGCCGCGCTGTTCGGCGCTGCCACAGCCCAAACCCCCGTCGCTGACCTTCATGAAGATCTGCTCTCGGGGGGCGGCCGTGACCCCCAGAAGGGCGCTGACGAAGGCGACCACTCCGTCACCCACCCGGCGGCCCCACGCCGCCGCGAACGGAAGCGCGCGCTGGACGTGGACGCAGGCGCCCCTCGACCAGATCCGCGCCAACTGGAAGGCGTCAAAGGCAGACAGCCCGCGCGTGCGGAGCGCCAGGAGTTCCCGGAAGTAGCGGCCCTGCTTCTGGAGGAAGGCCTCGCCGCAGGGGAGTGGCATAGCGGCACCCGGGGCGACCCCGGCACCGCCGGCCGGCGCGAGGCCGCCCGCGTCGAGGTCCTCCGGGGCGGCAAAGTCCGTGAGCGGGACGCCCCGCCAGTCAGCATCCACGTCGTGGTTTGCGTAGGCCAGAGTAGACCCCACCGCCTTGAGCTTCGGGACGCGGCAATGGGCGCACTCCGCGAACTCCGGCGGCAGGACAGCGCGAGGGTCCGGGGACCAGATCTGGGTCTTGGACATCTTCAGCTTCATCCCATGGGCTTCGATGCGGGCTCGCCAGGCATCCAAGCCGCGGAACACAGCAGCCGCGGTGCCCACGAAGTACGTGTCGTCCAAGAACGCCAGGCATTCCCCCTCGACGTCCACCGCGCGCACGGCCGTGCGACCGATGCTGAGGTCATCCGCAGTGCCGACCGCGTAGAAGCCAAGGCTCATAGGGCAGCCCTGGTCGAGGCCGCGGATCTGATCGACCAGCTGGGCAGGTTGGGACCCACCACCCGCCACGTGGCGTGCGCGAGCAGGGAGCCAGGCCTCCGCCAGCGGCGCCAGGGCGGGCACCTTGGAGCGCACGGCCTCCTTAACGAGGTCACGGGGGATGTTGCTGAACGCATCCCCGAGGTCCACCGCCACCACCCACTTGCCAGGGCTCGAATTGGCCATCGTACCGAGGCGTCGATGGAGGGCACCGCAGCCGTCCTTAGCCAGGCCGAACTGTTGGTCCCCCACCGCCGCCCGCATGTCCGCGTGATTGACCTTGGCCGCGCTGCGGCCAACCATGCAGCGGGTGACACTCCCACAGCCCAGGACTCGCACGTCCCTAGGGGTGGCCTTGGGGATGCCTGTGAGGCGCGCCGCGGTCAGGGCGGCTAGAGCTTCAGGAGGAAGGTCACCGATGGCCAAGCGCGCCAGCGTGTTGGCTACCGCCTCCGCTCCGTCTTCGTCGTGCTTCAGCGGAGCCCAGTGCTCGTAGCGGCCGCCTCCAGGTCCCGCACCGCCACGGCGGGGGAAGCGACCAAATTGGCGCTTGAGGTGGTTGGCCACGCGGTGGTGTAGCTCCGCCGCGCCGCGGAGCTCGTGAGGGGGCGTGGCTGGCGGCATCGCCACGTCGGCCCCCGCCGCGGGGGGGGCCCCCCCTGGCCCATGCGGGGCGGCCCCAGTGCCAGGGGGAGGGCCCCATTCGCCTGGGTGAGGCGCCGCAGGCTGCTGGGCGGTGCTAAACTTCCGAACCACCGCCGCCGCATCCGCCATATCACCCTGGGGCCACACTGCCGCTGCCGCCCGAGACATTTCGCCCGCTCGCGCGAGCTCAGTGACACGGCGAACGCGGGCCGCGACGTGGTCTTCGCGGCCCTTCGTGGTGACCGAGGTGCGCGTCTGGTCCTCCATGGAGAGCCAGGCGACATCCCACTGGCCGTCCTGGATCCACTGCAAACGCTCCTGGAGGCGTTCTCGTCGCGTCGTCGGGGTCGGGGTCGCGCTCTCGCTGAAGAGCAGCCCGTCCAGAGCCAAGAACACCTTCCACAAACGCGTCAGCGTGCGCGACGCCAGGCCGTCACCGCCCTGGCGGGCCTGCTCGATCGCCAGGCACAGCCGCACCTTCACGTGGCTAACCGCGGCGGCCATGCTGTCAGGGATCATGGCCGTGGTGGGCGCGCCCTGCAGGAGGATGCGGCCCCACCCGATGGTGTCCCACCAATCCAGGTTGACAAACCGAATCTCCTGGTACGCATCTTCGCCCGCCACCTGGTCGTCCAGGTAGTCATCGTAGACGCCTGCTTCGAGCCCACCGCCGTCGTCCGCGGCCGCGGGGGCGTCAAGGGGCGGCTGTAGGATGTCCGCAGGAGACGGCGCCTCCGCCTCGGTTGCCACCAGGGGAGCCCCACGGGAGCCTGGGCCATACGCCCCTGGCGCGGCGGCGGCAGGGGGCCCCGGGGCGACCCCAGCACCCCTTGCCGCGCCGTCTCCCTGAGAGGGGGGAGTGGGCACCTGGCCTTCGACCGTCTCCAGCAGGGGCAAGATGGGGCCGCCTCGGGCCTCCAGAGCAGCTGTGAGGCGTTCCCTGTCGCCCTCGGGGAGCCGCGTGTAGCCCTCCAGCGCCGTCGTTGGTGGCAAGGGGCCATCCACGCAGGTCATGTGGAACCACTTCTTGCCCGCGTGCGCCTGGGAGCCCACGGGGCGCGTCACGGCGCCTGCCACACGCCACTTGCCCGCCTCGAAGCCTCCCATACAGCGGGTGCAATGGGCTTGCTTGCCGCGGGTAGCCTGGGCGTTGACGCACCAGCGAGTGATACGTCCGCCCGTCATGCGGCGCCGTCGCTGCGCCGGCTGACCTTCACTGTCCCGCATGTGGACGTCGGTGCCGCCGTCCACTGGGACTTCTGGAACGCTTGCATCGGCCGATGCGCGTGCGGCAACGGAGGCGCACGGGGCGGCCCCGGCACCTCCGCTGCCCGCTTGTGCTGCCAGCGCACCGCCTTCACCTCGGGCCGCCGCGTCGTTGCTCCCAGCCACTCGAGCCCCTGCACCTGCGTCCGCAGCGCCGCCAGCGGCCGCTGCCATCCCGGGACCTCCCTTCAGGGCAAGGAAAAGTGTGCGTAACGGTAAGGGCACGAGAACAGGAAGGGTGGCTGTCACCCGCGGTTTGAATGCAGCAGCAGCCCCCTCGCCCACAGGCTCCCCAGAGCCTTGGTTAGACTACTACTATTACTACTACTACTACTACTACTACTACTACTACTACTACTACTACTACTACGACTACTACTACTACTACTACTACTACTACTACTACTACTACTACTACTACTACTACTACTACTACTACTAACTACTACTAACTACTACTACTAACTACTACTACTACTACTACTACTACTACTACTACTACTACTACTACTACTACTACTACTACTACGACTACTACTACTACTACTACACTACGACTACTACTACTACTACTATACTACTAACTACTACTACTTAACTACTACTACGACTACTACTACTACTACTACTTAACTTTTACTTTTACTCTACTCCTACTCCTACTATTACTACTACTACTACTACTACTACCTACTACTACTAAACTATACTACCACTACTACTACTTTGAACCATTTGGGGCTTACTACCTACTACTACTACTACTACTACTACTACTACTACTACTACTACTACTACTACTACTACTACGACTACTACTAATACTACTAATAATATCTATTGTTGTCGCTTCGCGAATCCCCACCATCCCATCCAGAAACGATGCCCAGAGGAATTGCCTCGATCAGAGAAGTGGGCCGCACACAGAGGAAGCCATTATGAGACATCTTGGGATATCTTGAGCCATCTTGGAGGTCATTTTGGGCTCTCCCAGACGCTCTTGGAGTCATCTTAATCCGTGCCCCCCCCCAATAGGCCTCCATGTGGCTAAAACCTGTGTAGAATCAATGATTAGGCATTCTCGCCGAGGCCTCTTGGAGCATCTTGGGTGCATCTGGGGGGGCTCTTGGGGCCTCTTGGGGGTCTCTTGGGGGCCTCCGGGGGGCCTCTTGGGGGCCTCTTGGGGCCATTTTGGTGCCATCTTGGGACCTCTTGGGGCTTCCTGGGCGCTTCTTGGGGCCATCTTGGAGGAGATCGATCAAACAAGAGGGGGGGTTTAATTAGCGTCCCCCCTCGGAAGCCCCTAAAATCGCCTCTTGGACCCCTCTTGGAACGCTCTTGGAGTGCTCTTGGGCGCTCTAGCTCTTGGCCTCTTGGCCACTTGGAGATTAGGCCTCTTGGGCTGTTTGGCCGTCTTGGGGAGCTGGGCTTCTTGGAACCATCTTAGGAGCCATCTCGAGCGATCTTGCGCTATCTTGAGCCATCTTGGAGCTCATCTTGGGTTCTCTGAGGCGCTCTTGGAGCCGTCTTGGGCCATCTGGGACGCTCTAACTACCCGCGGCCCCCCCCGTCCAGGTCCAGGGGAGGGGGTAGGGGGAGGGGTAAACCCCTCCCCAAGGGGGAAGAGGGAGGGGTGGAAGAGGATCTGCTCTAGACCACCTACGCCCAGAGGGCTGGTGGGATTCGGGGGACGATGTTGTTCGCAATGTTGTTGTGACAATGTTTGAATACTGTTTGACTGTTTTTTATTTGTCGCCCAAAATCCGCCTGTAGGCGGACACGCCCGACCTAACTCTAGGGTTCCGAACGCACCGCCCGAGCTGCGTCCAGGTGTGGCGGGAAGGAGGCCCGAGGCCTTGCGAGCCTTCTGAGAAGGCGCTCCCCCTCTTGGACGTCTGATGGTTTGGGGGGATCATAACTTGCCTCTTTGGCGGCCGTTCTGGACGATCAGGGCACCTCTAGTAGAACGCCCTCGGCGAGGCGCAGCCGCTAGAACAAAAAAACATCCCGATTCTGGAAGACATCTGAAAACCTATGCACGTTCCGAGGCAGGGGTCCACTTCCACCGCCTGAGGGAGCGATCTCTGCGGATCTACACAGGCAGTGGACACGGATAGATCGGACAGGCGCAGAACTACACTTTGGGAGAGTGGATTAGCTTCTTGCGCGGATCCCCAAATTCCAAATTACTTTTGCGACATCGTCTTACGTATTGGTTCGCCCGCCATTCGAGGGGGCCGATCGCGCCTGTCGGATTTGCCAGGGCCTCGACGTCGCTTGCCAGTGTCAATGTGGAATGAACACTTGCGCCTTACGAGTATATTGGAGGATGAGCGCAATGTGAGTCTTTCAGCTGCGGGGGGGCGCGGGCGTTTGCCGCCACGCAGGGGCCTGGGGCAATTGGGAAACGCTCAGGGCAATGGAGGGCGGCAGGTACAGGAAGAACGGGGGAGGGGGAGGGCACAGCAGCGGGCGGGAATGGGGAACATAGTGACCAGGCACGATGCTCTGATAGTGGGCGGCGAAAGTGGGCGGCGAAAGTGGGCGGCGAAAGTGGGCGGCGAAAGTGGGCGGCGAAAGTGAGCGGCGAAAGTGGGCGGCGAAAGTTGGCGGCGAACGTGGGCGGCGAAAGTTGGCGGCGAACGTGGGCGGCGAAAGTGGGCGGCGAAAGTGGGCGGCGAAAGTGGGTGGCGAAAGTGGGCAACGAAAGTGGGCGGCGAAAGTGGGCGGCGAAAGTGGGCGGCGAAAGTGGGCGGCGTACGTGGGCGGCGAACGTGGGCGGCGAACGTGGGCGGCGAAAGTGGGCGGCGAAAGTGGGCGGCGAAAGTGGGCGGCGAAAGTGGGCGGCGAAAGTGGGCGGCGAAAAGTGGCGGCGAAGTGGGCGGCGAAAGTGGGCGGCGAACGTGGGGCGGCGTGGCGAAAGGGGCGGCGAAAGTGGGCGGCGGCGAAAGTGGGCGGCGAAATGGGCGTGGGCGGCGAAAGTAGGCGTGGCGCGGTGGCGGCGAACGGCGAAGTGGGCGAGATGGGCGCGCGAAAGTGGGCGGCGAAAGTGGCGCGGAAAGTGGGCGCGAAAGTGGGCGGAAAGTGGGCGGCGAATGTGGGCGGCGAGTGGGCGGCGAACGTGGGCGGCGAACGTGGGCGGCGAACGTGGGCGGCGAAAGCGGGCGGCGAAAGTGGGCGGCGAAAGTGGGCGGCGAAAGTGAGCGGCGAAAGTGGGCGGCGAAACTGGGCGGCGAAACTGGGCGGCGAAACTGGGCGGCGAAAGTGGGCGGCGAAAGTGGGCGGCGAAAGTGGGCGGCGAAAGTGGGCGGCGAAAGTGGGCGGCGAAAGTGGGCGGCGAAAGTGGGCGGCGAAAGTGGGCGACGAGAGTGGGCGGCGAAAGTGGGCGGCGAAAGTGGGCGGCGAAAGTGAGCGGCGAAAGTGGGCGGCGAAAGTGGGCGGCGAATGTGGGCGCCGGAAGTGGGCGGCGAAAGTGGGCGCCGAACGTGGGCGGCGAAAGTGGGCGCCGAAAGTGGGCGGCGAAAGTGGGCGCCGAAAGTTGGCGGCGAGCGTGGGCTTGCTTGTCGTGAATATGTCTCTTCCTTGTCGTGCAGCTGCTTGTCGCGATACCATCCCGGCCATTCCGAGGGTGAAGCGCTTGTTCGCGTTATGTTTTTTCTTGCGGCTGCCGCCAAGCCTCGCCGTGAAACATGGTGATCGCTTCCACGCTTGGCACGCAACGTCGTTGACACGACCGTCGCCTGCCATCGTAGGTCGCGAGGCGGCATCCGTCCACCCAGACCGACCGACGCGCCAAATCTAAGTATGATTGCCACCCCTGGTTCCCGCACCAAGGTGCAGTTTTGTTGTGTGTATTTGTAGATACGTTCGAATAGATTCGGGCCCCTGGGGGCCCGGAGTACATCTTTATCCACCGCCCGCTAGGTCCCCAGGACGTCGGTTTCAAGGCGGTGGATTTTGGATTTCTTTTCAGGAGGGGAAAAACAGACACACATACTCGACGCGGAGATCCCCATATGTGCAAATCATAGTGATTGCAATCTTTGGTACAAGGCATTCTTGTCCTCCTCAATATCCGAGTGTGAGCGAATCCACGTCGAAAACGAAGCCGAGAGAGACGCCGACGACTACGACGTTTTTCAGTAGTTGTTTCCTCCTTCCGTCCTCCGCCTCGTTTTCTTGTCCTCTTCCTCTTTCTCTTCATTTCCCGATGAACACGTGTCAGGACAATCCATCCGTGAATGACGAGGACGGGCCTGTGCAATACCCCTTGGCGCCCCCCTTAGGGAGTGCTGAAACCATCGCCCCCGCCTTAAACATCCTCGGGGACTGCTCCGAAGAGAAGGACGTTGAGCACCCAAACAGGCAAACCGCCTGAGACATCCCCCCAATTTGGGCGCGAACGGGCCCGTGCAACACCCCCTGGCGCCACCAATTGGGAGTGCTGAAGCTATCGCCTCGCTCGAGACATCCTCGGGAACTGCTCCGAAAGAGAAGGATGTTGAGCACCCAAACAGGCCAGCCGCCTGAGACATTCCCACAATCTGGACCTGAACGGGCCCGTGCATACCCTCTGGCGCCCCCCCCAGGGAATGGTGAAATCATCGCCTCGCCTGAGACATCCTCGGGAACTGCTCCGACAGAGAAGGATGTTGAACGCCCAGACAGGCAAACCGCCTGAGTTATCCTCCGATCTGGGCGCGAACGGGCCCGTGCAATACCCCCTGGCGGCCCCCTCTGGGAGTGCTGAAACCGTCGCCTCGCCTTAGCCATCCCCGGAAACTGTTCCGAAAGAGAAGCATGTTGAACACCCAAAAGGGGAGACCGCCTTAGACATCCCCCCAATCCGGGCGCGAACGGGCCCGTGCAATACCCCCTGCCCCCCCCCCCCCTTGGGAGTGCTGAAACCATCGCCTCGCCTGAGGCATCCTCGGCAACTGCTCCGACAGAGAAGCATGTTGAACACCCAAACAGGCTAACCGCCTTAGACATTCCCCCACATTTGGGTGCGAACGGGCCCGTGCAATACCCCCTGGCGGCCCCCCTTGGGAGTGCTGAAACCGTCGCCTCGCCTGAAAAGTCCTCGGGAACTGCTCCGACACAGAAGGATGTTGAACACCCAAAAGGGGAAACCGCCTGCGACATCCCCCCAATCTGGGCGCGAACGGGCCCGTGCAATACCCCCTGGCGCCCCCCCTTGGGAGTGATGAAACCGTCGCCTCGCCTGGGACATCCCCGGAAACTGCTCCGACAGAGAAGCATGTTGAACACCCAAACAGGCAAACCGCCTTAGACATCCCCCCAATCTGGGCGCGAACGGGCCCGTGCAATTCCCCCTGACGGCCCCCTTTGGGAGTGCTGAAACCAACGCCTCGCCTGAGACATCATCACAACGTGTGCTTGAATCGGAGCGCGGAAGTGGTCTGGCTGAGTCTGAGTGAGGAAGAGCGAGGCAGAATACGAGTGAGTCCTAGTTTGAGTGGGTCTGGGTGTGAGTGAGTCTGAGTATTCGTCTGGGTGAGTGTGAGTGTGAGTGTGAGTGTGTGTATGATGAACCTTGAATATGAGAAGCGACTCGAAGTGCGAGTGAGTCTGTATATGAGCGATCCCGAGCATGAGAAACCTGAGCATCAGAAATTTCAGACCGAGTGCATATGAGGATGAGTGAGTCTGAATATGATTGAGTTTATTTGTAAGTAGGTCAGAGAAAGAATGATGACCTCAGGGTGGGAGGTGTGTTCCTTCCTTCCTGTTCCTTCCTGTGTTCCACGCGGTCTAAGTAATGTAACGGAGCCTCCAACTGACTCTCCAGAATGCCTTAAGAGGCCCGACGCCAAAAGGAACTCCCAAACACCAGGGAAAGCCCGCGACGCGTGTGTTGTGTGCTCTGTGTGTTGTGGGCGCGTGTTGTGCGTGATGTATGTTGTGTATTTTGTGTGTGTGTGTGTGTGTGCGTGCGTGCGTGCGTGCGTGCGTGCGTGCGTGCGTGCGTGCGTGCGTGCGTGCGTGCGTGCGTGCGTGCGTGCGTGCGTGCGTGTGTGTATGCTGTACATCGGGGATCGCTTTGGGAGGAGGTCTTTAACGAAACTGGAATGTTCTAAGAAACGTGCGCGCAATCAAACTGATTCTCATTGACACGTCCCCCGCACGTGAAAGGTGGAAGGAACGCCAAGTGCTGTCTGAGAGGGTTCTGTAGTCGTTTCAAAAGACTCCCCAGCATCCGGCCCGCATGAAGGTGCGTGCGTGCATCGCTATCATTACCGGATTACCGGGGGGGTCCTTGGCGGCCATGGCGTGTCTCTGATGGCCCAAGAAGCCCACTCAGGGCGCCAAGATAGCCGAATGTATTGCTAAGACGGCCCAAGATGCCTCCAAGGCGGCCCAAGAGGCCTCGAAAACGTCCCAAGAGTCCTCCAAGAGCCCTCATGGCCCCAAGTGGCAACATTCATTGAGTTCTCAAAGGTGTTTGAAGGGTGCCGCTTTGCGCGGGTCTCTCCAAACATCTTGGAATGATCTTGGGCAGTCTTTGAGCCTACTGGGGGCCTCTTTGGGGCTTCGGAAGCCAAGACCCCGAACCCTCGATACCCGCCCTTTTCGTTTTCGACTGACCCCCTTCGGGGGGTAGATCTGCATACCCTGCCACGCGTAGTTGGCGCAGCCCACTCATGGAACGAGGAGGGGCACAAAACATTAGCGAGTAGAAGAAGCGCAGGGAATCAAGGGTGGGAAATGGGTAAAAATGAGCCAGCATACTTAAATCCACAAGGCTAGGGACTTCAAGAAGGAGGTGAGCAAACAACTTATACGAGTGCACACACGATGTGATTCTGCGCAAGGAGCACAAGGTGGCATCTGTCTGCGCCGAGCGCGACAACGTGAAGCCGGCGCCTCCACAAAGCTACGGGAGATGTGTTCTGAGCACCCTGGCGGGGGTGCTCACAGCGGCGACGATCCCAGTTCCACCCAAGAGGCTCAGGATGGCCTCGACGACGAGGAGGAGGAGGAGGAGGAGGAGGAGGAGGAGGGGCCTCTTGTGCTCTTCTGGCCAGGGCCCCTTGTGTGGAGGAGGAGGAGGAGGAGGAGGAGGAGGAGGAGGTGGCCAGGACGAGGAGGAGGAGAGGGAGAGGAGGAGGAGGAAGGGGCCACAGTCTCCGAGAAAGCTTCCCTGGCGCCTCTTGTGCTCTCCTGGGGCCAGGGCCCCTCGTGCGGAGCCTCCTCGGCCCTCCGTGGGCCTCCCCCTGTACAGCCTGCGGCTCCCTGCGCCCTCTCAGAATGCCGCGCGCCAGCCCGGAGACCCCAGCGACGGAGAGGACCTCAGAGACGGGAGAGACGGAGGAGCCTCCTCCTCCTCCCTCCTCCTCCTCCTCCTCCTCCTCCTCCTCCTCCTCCTCCCCTCCTCCCTCCTACCTTGTCTCTCTCCTCCTCCTCTCCTCCTCCCTCTCCTCCTCCTCCTCCTCCTCCTCCTCCTCCTCCTCCTCCTCCTCCTCCTCCTCCTCCTCCTCCTCCTCCCCCTCCTCCTCCTTCTCCTCCCCCTCCTCCCTGAGGAGACAACACCTCGAGCGCAGAAGGTGCGACGCCTGGAGCTCTCGTCCGCGGTGTGACGGCGTCTCCTGCTCTTCCTCCTCTGTACAGTCAGGACGCTGAGATGAGGAACTGTGTGGGTTCGGACGTGGCTCGATGTTCCCCAGGTTCCTCCATTACCGTCCCTCTCGCCCTCCTCGGGCACGGAGGCGCTTTTAGGGCCAAAGAGGGGCTTCATTCCTTATTTAGCGTTTATTCTTTCAGCGGCCCGACTGTATGCTCCTACGCTCCCCTGGTCACATCAACTCCTCTGGGCATCGTTGCTGGAAAGCTAACCGACGAATGCCGATCGTCGAAGCTCATTGGCGGAGTGGCTGTTTCAGGATGGGCTGGTGGGGATTCTTTTTTGTTCGCGAGCGCAAGCGGAAGGGCCGCGCGCCGTCCAGAGCTACAGCTAACAAGCCGGACCCTAAATTGCACGCGAGAGAGAGGAAAAGAGAGACATCAAGAGAGAAGAAGCGGGAGGTAAGTTTAGCCGGGGCGGGTCGCGCGGCGCTCACGGAGGGGGTGCCATCGGCAGCAGTGATGGGGATTCGTGAAGCGTCAACAATTGCGAATTGGCTCTCTGGCGGCAACGGGACCATAGCTTCACCCAGGCCGCGGGGGAGGAGGAGGAGGAGGAGGAAGAGGAAAAAGAGGAGGAAGGGGAGGAGAAGGAGGAGGAGGACGACGACGACGGCGACGACGACAAGGGGACGCTCCCGTCTGAATGGCACGAGCGTGGGGCAGCACGCCCAATCCCCTCCTCCTCCTCCTCCTCCTCCTCCTCCTCCTCCTCCTCCTCCTCCTCCTATTTACTTTTCTCTAACTTCGGGGCGTTGTCCAGAGAGCGCGAGCAACTCGAAGAGGGCTTCGAAAGTCCGATAGATCAACTCACAATGGATTCTGCAAGAAATCTACGCGCGCAGGATCCGAAAAGCCTGAAGGAAGGCTGGGGTCGGCGGCAGAGGCGGCAGCCTTAAGATCCGGCCGCTCCCGCCCTGCGGGTTGGGCCGTGCGAGACCTCTCTGACAAAGTGTTCGGCACTATCTTTCCCCTTCTTTCGCCAGTGGCTGGTCAAAGCCCTCCTGAAAGTCCCTCCGAGGGGGCCCCACTCTGCCGGCGGACCCCCCCTCCCTGAACAGTTCCGGCGCCCGGGGGCGATTCAAGAGCGCCCTAAAATGAACATGTCGAGCTTTCGGCTCGAGAGGCCCCCAGGAGACCCTAAGAGGCCCCCTGGAGGCCCCCAACAAACCCCAAGAGAGCCCCAAGAGGCCCCAAGAGGGCCTCAAGAGGTCTCCAAGAAGCCCCTGGGACGCCCCCAAGAGGCCCCTAAACTGCCCCGCAGAAGCCTCCGAGAGCCCTCTCGAGAGACCCCAGGAAGCGTCCATGAGGACTCCGTCCGACCCAAAACCCAAGCACGGTGGCGGGATGGGGCGACGGCTATTTGATAGCTGGCATACGCGCCGCGTCACGACTTTCGATGCTGCGCACCTCTTCGAAAAACTCCCAGGGAGCGGCTGGTGATGCGCCGCCGGCGTCCTCGATTTCGAGGCGGACCCAGCCGTGGCGAAGAGGAACCCCGGGGACACCAATTGGGCACCCAAACAGGCCAATCGCCTGAGACATCCCCCCAATCCGGGCGCGAACGGGCCCGTGCAATACCCCCTGGCGTCCCCCCTTGGGAGTGCTGAAACCATCGCCTCGCCTGAGACATCCTCGGAAACTGTTCCGAAAGTGAAGGATGTTGAGCACCCAAACAGGCAAACCGCTTCAAACATCTCCCCAATCTGGGCGCGAAGGGGCACGTGGGATAACCGCATGCCGATGATAATAAAGGGACCCCCCCCCTTCAGTGTTTAGAGTTGATTATCGTCGCCCTATACAAAATTCAAATTGGGCGGCGAGCACTGAGGCCGAACTTCATTATCACCTCGAAACGCTATGTTGAGATAGCAACATCAAGCGATGTTTCTATCCCCGCGCGCGCCTGAACTTTTTTATCTCTGGGGTTGAGTATCCATGGAAAGGGGAGCACATGAGCTACCCTACATGAGCACTTAAAAAAATCAATTTTCATAAAGCGTTTGTAAATTAAAATTGATAGATGTGGAACTTTCCATTTTTCCGTTCTTCTTCTCTTCTTCTTCTTCTCTTCTTCTTCTTCTCTTCTTATTATTCTTCGATTTTCCTCTTCTTCTTTTATATTTCTATCTGTCCTCACGCTCGCCTGAACTTTTTTGTCCCTGGGGTTGATTATCCATGGAAAATGAAGCACATGAGCTACCCTACACGAGCACTTAAAACAAACAATGTTCATAAAGCGTTTGTAAATTAAAATTGATAGATTTGGAACTTTGGATTTTTCCTGTCTTCGTCCTCTTCTTATTCTCCTCTTCTTATTCTTTCTTAGTATTCTTCTACTGTATTCTTCTTCTTTTATATTTCTCTCTGTCCCCACGCTCGCCTGAACTTTTTTATCTCTGGGGTTGATTATCCATGGAAATTGAGGCACATGAGCTACCCTACACGAGCACTTACAAAAAAAACAATTTTCATAAAGCGCTTGTAAATAAAATCTAATAGATTTGAAACTCGAGATTTTTTCTTCTCTTCGTCCTTCTCCTCCTCCTATCATTTCTTTTATTTTATTCTTCATTATTTTTTCTTTTATATATATAGCTTCCTCCATTCCAGCGAGATAAGCCATTGTTGAGGATATTTCTATGAAAACTAAACGCCAAGGATGTCTCAAAACGTGCTCGGCTTGGTCTCCTCTTGATCATCTCTTACTTCGAGATTATGCTGAGGTCTGCTGGGCTACTTTTATTATCTCTCCCTGAACCCCGAACTTTATTATCCCCTAGTGTTTATTCTCACGGGCATGAGGTTACCCTTTGGCGCCCCCCCTTGGGAGTGCTGAAACCAGCGCCTCGCCTGAGACATCCTCGGAAACTGCTCCGAAAGAGAAGGATTTTGAGCACCCAAACAGGCAAACCGTCTGAGACATCCCCTTAATCTGGGCGCGAACGGGCCTGTGATATATACCCTGGCGCCCTCCCTTGGGAGTACTGAAACCAGCACCTCGCCTGAGACATCCTCACAACGTGTGTTTGAGTCTGAGCGCGGAAGTACCAGGAGTGAGAGTGAGTCTGCATATGAGTGATCCCGAGCATGAGAAACCAGAGTATCAGGAATCTAAGAGCGAGTGCATCTGAGTATGAGTGAGTCTGAATATGTGTGAGTCTACATCTGAGTGAGTCAGAGAATGTGATGACCTGAGGGTGGACGGTGTTCTCTCGTTCTCCGCGCGGTCAAAGTAATAATAAGAGCCCCATCCTTAGGATATGGGGAATGAATCGTCGACTCCCGGGAAAATCTCGGGATACAGGGGAGGTGTGGGGGGGGGAGACGAAAGCTCCCGGAACATCTGGGGAAAACAACGTATGGGGAATCTTGGGACTCGTGTCTATTTCTTTGTGTCCCTGGGCCCCTTCAGAATCTCCACCTCGCAAAGTCAGGCGATCGCAAACATGGATCAAGGGGGCGTGGATTAGCGACGGGTCCTGTTTCCATGGGAAATCGCGGATTTCCGCCGCCGAGCGAGGCGGCACCGGCCGCATTTCGGCCCCGCAAAACTGGCTTGCAGAAGTACCGAGGGAGCCCTCTTGAGGGCCTCTTCTCGTGACCGCCCCCGTGGCGGCTTGGAGCGGCTGCCGAGCGCAACCAGCGGTAGTCTGCGTGTTGTCCCTGCTCACGCGCCGTCTGGTGCGAGGCACTCGCCCCAGACATCCGACGTCTTGCGGTTCTTTCACCGCCCACCGAACCACCCCAACCCAACCCGAAGGTCCCGATTTGCCCTCTGCCCTCCATTTCCATTGGGGGGGGTCGTGGAACACTGAAAAAACGTATGAAACATCCGACGTCTTGCGGTTTGCGCGCCCCCCTCTCCAACCCGAAATTCGGGTCTTCGGGTTGGGTTGGGGTGGTCCGGTAGGTAGTCAGTTTTCCATCCGGTTTTCCTGCAGGTCCCGACCCTGTCCTCTGGGCCCGCTTCTCTGTCCACGGATCGCTGCTCCATGTTTGCGCGCCCCCAATTCTCGTAGAGAGCCTGGCATCAAGCAGTGGCGAAGCGTCCTGGCTCGCCTGTATAGGTCCACCAGAGGACGTTCTGAGAACCTGTTGTGGTCTGCCCGGAATGTTCTCAGACCGTTTGTGGTTGAGACTGTCTTGTTTCCACACATCGGGCTTCTGTTTGCGCGCCCCCGGCAAAGGTGGCGGCCCTGACCGTCGCCGCGCTCGCGGGCGGCACCAGCGCGCAGGCCCTGCCCGGGCAGGCCGCGCAGTGGCTCGCCGCGGGCGGGCGGGGGCCCACGGGCAAAGGGCGCCCCCCCCGCGGGAGGGTGCCCCCCGGCGGCGCGCGGCTCTCGGGGGGCCTTCGGACGCGGCGAGCCTCGGCCACGGCCAGGCATGGGCCTGTTTACCACCACCACCACCATAAGTTGGAGAGGGTGGAGGGAGGTGTAGGAGGAGGAGGGAGGAGGAGAGGGAGGAGGAAAGGGGAGGAGGAGGAGGAGGAGGAGGAGGAGGGAGGAGCCCCCCCCGCGGGAGGGCCCCCGCGGTGCGCGGCTCCCGGGGGGGGGGGGGGGGGGGGCACTCGGACGCGGCGAGCCTCGGGCACGGCCAGGCTTGCTGCCCGGCCTGGGCCCGTCTAAGCCTCCCAGATGGGGTCGGAGTGGACGGGGGTCGGAGGATCGCGCCGCATCGCCGATGAATCGTCGATGCATCGGCGATGCAGCTCGATGCGGGGTTCGATTTGCTTCACGCCGACGTCGCCGATGCATTGCCGACGTCTACGACGCATCGCGGGTGCATCGCCGATGCATCGCCGATGAATCGGCGATGCGGCGCGATCCTCCGACCCCATCTGCTCCGACCCCATTCAGGAGGCCTCTAACCCAGGGAGCGTCCCCAAGACCAGCGGGGGGAGGGGGGCCGAACACCCCTTCACTGTCCCCGGGTGCGCAGCTGGCGTGATTTTCCGCGGTGAGGGTAGTTGCTGCTGTTGTTGTTGTTGTTGTTGTTGTTGTTGTTGTTGTTCTTGTTGTTCTTGTTGTTATTGTTGTTCTTGTTGTTCTTGTTGTTCTTGTTGTTCTTGTTGTTGTTGTTGCTGTTGTTGGTGTCGTTGTTGTTGTTGATGTTGATGTTGATGTTGATGTTGTTGTTGGTGGTGGTGGTGTTGTTTTAGCTGCTGTTGAATTCTCGTTTCTAAAGAACAATTGTTGATGATCCCCCCTGCTCCGTAACCGCTGTACTTTTTCCTTACATGGTTTCCTCTGGGGCTCGCAACCTGTCTTTTACAAGGGAAGAGTGAGGTGACACCGAACTGCGCCCCTGGCCCCCAGTGTACAGCAACAACGGCTCCCGCCTAAGACTTCTCCACAGTTTATTCCCAGATCGCGCTCTCGCGCGGGACTTCACAAATTGTTGCAGGACTCGCGCTCCCGCGTGGGATCCTCACAATTTATTCGGACGCCGCGCCCTCGGCATTCAGGGATCACGTTTTTGCGGTGGATTTTCTCACGATTTATTTGGAAATCGCGCTCTCGTTCGGGACTTCCCCGCGATTCGTGCAGGACGTGCGCTTCAGCAACCCGCCTGTTCGACCTGGCCGCCTGGGCCCGCCTTCCCGACCCGCCTGTTGGGTCTACCGGCCCGATATGCCCGTCTGGTTCTGCCACGTGTCTTCCGCTCCTAGCCCCCTCTCCTGTTATTTGTTCTTGTGGTCCATCCTCGTTGCTGCCATCCGTCCTCTCCACTCCTGCTATGACGGTTGCACGAAATATACGTTGCAAGTACGAAGGGTATACCCTTAAAAGGGGGCACGATCGAAGACGACGAGGGCGGGCATCCAGGGTTTGGGATGTACATGTTGAATGGCACACGATCGGACGGTGTGCCGAATACAAATGGAAATTGCGGCTGATTGCAACGTGAATCTGGCACGCGAAGTAAGATGACGGGGTCACCCCGTGTACCACATGCACAGCGCAATAGTTGCCCATTGTCCCGCGTATACGAAGCATTAGGGCTGAATCACGCCGTGCATCGGGTACACTAAGCAATCGCGGGCGATTACTCCGTATAAGCGGAGTAATACGGGTAGATTTTTCTTTGTAGCCAATACCCGGAGTAGTAGCAGTTCATGTTCCGTGTATCGGATCCACGGAGTAACAGCGGCATACTATTCTTTGTATACTATAGTCGTTGGTTTGTATTCCGTGTATAGGATGCACTGAATAATTGGGGCTACAGGCTCCGTGTGCTGGATACACGGCGCCAAATCGGCTGATTGCTCCGTGTGTACGTACGGAACAAAATGAGTTTCTTATTCCGTGTTTTTTGAACCAGGGAACGCCACGAGGTTTTTTTTGTAGTAGTAGTAGTAGTAGTAGTAGTAGTAGTAGTAGTAGTAGTAGTAGTCGTAGTCGTAGTCGTAGTCGTAGTCGTAGTCGTAGTCGTAGTCGTAGTCGTAGTCGTAGTAGTGTAGTAGTAGTAGTAGTAGTAGTAGTAGTAGTAGTAGTAGTAGTAGTAGTAGTAGTAGTAGTAGTAGTAGTAGTAGTAGTAGTAGTAGTAGTGTAGTAGTAGTAGTAGAATCTTACTAGTAGTAGTGACCGTAGTAGGAATATTTTGTAGTGGTAGTACTCGTAGTAGTCGAAGTAGTAATAGCGGCATTCCTACTTGTAGTTGTAGTAGTGATCGTATTAATATTTCTCGTATTCGGAGGATTCGTACTCGTAGTCGTATCTTACTTAGTAGTAGTAGTCGTAGTCTTCGTAGTAATACGAGCGCGAGTTCTTAGTATTAGTAGGATTGGTGGTGGTAGGACTAGTAGTAGTACCGGTAGTAGTAGCAAAGGTAGTAGTAGTAGTAGTAGTAGTAGTAGTAGTAGTAGCAGTAATCGTAGTACTAGTAGTAGTAGTAGTAGTAGTAGTAGTAGCCGTCTTCTTCGTAGTAGTAGCAGTATCCGTGGTCGTTGTGGTAGCAGTAGTAGTAGTAGTAGTAGTAGTCGTGGTAGTAGTAGTAGTAGTAGAAGTAGAAGAAGTAGTAGTAGTACTAGTCATAGTAGTACTAGGAGTAGTAGTAGTACTAGTAGTAGTAGTAGTAGTAGTAGTAGTAGTAGTAGTGGTAGTAGTAGTCGTAGTAATAGCAGTAGTAGTAGTTGTTGTAGTAGAGGTAGTCGTAGTAGTAGTAGTAGTAGTAGGAGGAGTAGGAGTAGTAGTAGTAGTAGTAGTAGTAGTAGTCGTATTTGTAGTATTCGTAGTAGTGGTAATAGTAGTCGTAGTAGTCGTAGTAGTAGTCGTAGTCGTAGTAGTATTAGTCGTAGAAGTAGTAGTAGTAGTAGTAGTAGTAGTAGTAGTAGTAGTAGTAGTAGTAGTAGTAGTAGTAGTAGTAGTAGTGTAGTAGCGATAGTAGTAGTGTTAGTAGCAGTAGTAGTAGTAGTAGCAGCAGTAGTAGTAGTAGTAGTAGTAGTAGTAGTCGTAGTCGTAGTCGCAGTCGTAGTAGTAGTAGTGGTGTTAGTGGTAGTAGTAGCCGTACTTATGTGGTAGTGGTAGTATTGGAGGTCGTCGTACTAGTCGGAGTAGCCGTAGTAATTGGTAAAGCCGTCGCATCATATGTAATATTCGCCGTGTTAGTAGTACAATTTTTAGTAGTCATAGTTGTGGTGGTCGTAGTTGCAGTAGTATTGGTAGTTGTGGTGGTACCAGTAGTATTAGCAGTCGTCGTGGTCGCAGTCGTAGTAGTAGTAGCAGTCATAGTCGTAGTCGCACCACGCAATTTTTATATTAACATTTGAGGCAGTCAGTTGAAGTAGTAGTAGTAGTAGTAGTAGTAGTAATAGTGGTCGAAGTCTTTGACGTAGTACTCGTAGTCGTAGTAGTAGTAGTAGTCGTAGGACTCGTCTTCGTAGTTCTAATAGTCGTTGTAGAAGTATCAGTGGTCGTGTTTCTAGTGGTAGTAGTCATAGTAGTAGTAGTAGCAGTAGCAGTAGTAGTAGGAGTCGTAGTCGTCGTCGTCGTAGTCGTAGTCGTAATCGAAGTAGTAGTAGTAGTAGTAGTAGTAGTAGTAGTAGTAGTACTACTACTAGTAGTAGTAGTAGTAGTAATAGTAGTAGTAGTAGTAATAGTAATAGTGGTAGTTTTACAAGTCGTAGTTTTGGCAGTGGGCGTAGCCCTCGTAGTTGCAGTAGTCGTCGGATTAGTTTTGGTAGGTATTCTGGTACTCGTAGTATTGGTAGCAGTAGTAGTAGTAGTAGTAGTAGTAGCAGTAGTAGTAGTAGTAGTAGTGGTAGTAGTAGTAGTAGTAGTCGTAGTAGTAGTAGTACTTGTTGTAATAGCAGTTGTAGTGGCAGTGGTAGTGGTTGTGGCAGTGGTTGTAGTAGTCGTAGTAGTAGTAGTAGTAGTAGTAGTAGTAGTAGTAGTAGTTAGTAGCAGTAGTAGTAGTAGTAGTAGTAGTAGTAGTAGTAGTAGTAGTAGTAGTAGTAGTAGTAG
>CAUYUJ010015164.1:105000-120000 GCA_963575745.1 Prorocentrum cordatum
ACCAGGCTTCCAAGTTTTGGTTCCGCGCAAGGGTTCGCCCATGGAAGGTTGGCCTGGAGGAGCCGGTTCCGCCTGCCTCTGCCGCTCGTTCCCCTTTTTCATTTTTTTTGTTTGCAGCTATGTCGGCACAGCCCGCCGGCCGAGGCGCCATGTTGGCCCAAAAGCTCCGCTGCGGCAGAGGCGCTGCTGCCCCCCCGCTGAAGCGGCGCCGTTTGCATCGCCCGCTGCCGCGCTCCAACTGTCGGCCGCGTGTCGGCGCCAATCACCGTTGTCGTCGTGTGCTTCCATTTGGCGGCCCCCCCCCGAGTCGCCCGAGCATGGAAGCCATTTGTTAATCTCGCGGTTGGCTTGTCTAGTGGCCACAAGCTGACAGCACATGGGATCGGATGACCGCGCCGCATGGCCGATTCATCGACGATGCGGCGCAACGTGATGTTCTCCACGACGACGACGCCGATGCATTGCCAACGTCGGCGGTGCATCGCCAACGCGTCACCGATGCATCAGCGACGCGGCGCGACCCTCCGACCCTATTTGCTCCGACCCCTTTGATGGAATCCTTCTAGTGTAGGGGGGCCTCATTTCCTGGGCGTTTTGACCAGAATCAGCTCAGATCTGCATTGAGTTTTGTATTTTTGTATCGGGTTTCGGCCTCCAGGCTGCTTCTGTCGAGCTCCGAGGCCGTCAGGAAACGGTTTCGGATGACAGGCTGGCCTTGGGTAGTTTCAGCGATCCGTGGGCGCGGGGGGCAATGGCAAAAAGGGGACATGTTTTGGAAGGGCGCATCGACCCCTGACCGTTCACTCATCTCCGATGGGAGCCCGATAACTCAACCCGCTCCAAGAGCGTGCGGATTCGTCCATCGGGGGCCGATCGCCGATCCTCGACGTTCCCCCCCGTTTGACCCCGTTCCCCATAATGTTGCCCCTCACAAGCGGAGAGGCCTGACCTCCTGAGCGTTTGGTCCGCATATTGGAAGCGTTCCGGCTTCGGGGTGCTCTGCTGCCGCTGCGCCTCGCTTGGGGCGTTCCGGGGGTGATCAGATCGTACGGCCGCCAGAGACCCGAGGTCTGACTCTAAATTGCTGTGGACAAAGACGAAACAAACACTTGACGGACGGTCGTTGGCCGATATCTTAGGGCGAGCCCTCATCCGGCCACGGGGACGTCAAACACCAAACCCTGGGTGAGAAGCTGGCCCGGGCGGGATTATTTGTGTGACAACTCGACAAACCTATGGGGAACCATGTTGTGACAACTCGACAGCGCCGGGTGTCTGGGAAAGAACGCGGGCCCGTCACCAGCAACTCCTTATGAGGGCATCGGGTCCCAAATCGCGGGGTGCTCCCCCAAACTTGCTTGCCATCTAGGTTGCGCCTGGCGGTCTTGCAGGGCCCGTGAGGGGCCACGGCTCCGAAACAAGCGGGGGACTTTCACGATGTGACCGTTTTTTATGAATTGTTTTGCCGATCGGCGAGGGCCCTCGCACCCCTCCCTCCCCTCCATGGAGTAGACCTTGGCTGTTTTTGGCACCTGTTTCGAGCCGGTGGAGTCTTCCCCACAGGAAGCACGTTTGCAAACAGTCGCACTGAGCAGAGGTCCAGAGCCAGAACCCCCCCCTCCACCCCTTCCGCCAAATATCGAAACGCCGAATGATAAAACTGCATCTTCTCTCCCCGCATGTTCCTCCTCCCTCCTCCCCTCCCCCCCCCCGTTTCCGCTCAACGTCGAAGCGCCGAATGAGAAACGTTTACGATGTCTTTCCTCCAGGGCCCGCTTCCTTCCCTACGCATGGTGTCGCACCGTGGGTAGCGATTGATCGACAGCGCACCAGAGGCCACTTTTGCCTGTCCCGGGCATCCGGCGAGGTTGTCTCAGACCGCGGCCCCATGGCAGTCAGTCAAAGCTGTGTGTCAGAAGGCACACGAGCAAGATGGCGCACTTAGCGCGCCCAGCAGAATGAACGCACAACCTGCTTGCAGTCTCGAACTGGGATTGTGCGTAACTGTTCAATTGAAACCTCAAGACTGGCACATACATCACTTGCGGCCCCATGATGTTCCGATCCTTTCCCACGTTCAGTAGGGGGACGAAGAATGACGTAAACATAAAAACTCTGAGGTCCGCGTGGATTTCTCGGATCCGCGCTGGACCCCCTGGCGGCGCCTCCGGCGCCGCCCCTGGCGCGCTCCGCGCGCCAGGGAGGGGGGCCCAGTGCCGATCCCAGAAATCCGCGCGGACCTCCGAGTTGTCATGTTTTTGTAACTTTCGTTTCGCTAATTTCTGATGGTCCCTGGGTTCGCAAAGTGCCCAACGCCGGAAGAAAGAACATGCAGCCATCCCACACATCTGGCGCCTCGATTTTTGTGGATGCGTGGGCCCCCGGACCGCTCGTCCCCTTCCCCAGGCTTCCAGAAACCAGGAACGGTGATACACCGGACGCCTCCGATTTGTGTCCGAGGTGTCCGATGCCCGGGCAGAAGCCTGGGTGCTCAGAATCCACGCACTTGGAAAATTTGCCGACGGATGCCTGGCATAGGGTCATCCCCTGGTTTGCTTACGATTCGTCATTCGCGATGACGCCTGTGACCGGCCCCGCCTCCCTTCGCCCCGCCGGTCACGTCAGGATTCGCGCCGGCGCCGTCTGGAAATTGGCCATTCCTAAGCATGCTTGGACGGCGCCGGCGCGAATCGTGACGTGACCGGCCCCGTTCCTCCCCCCTATATTCAAGAGGGAAAAAACACAGACACAATTAATCGTCGATCCCCAGGAAAATATAAGAAATTATGGGAAGTGGGGGGGAAGACAAAAATCCAGAAAATATAGGAAAATATGGGGGATCCTGTTAGTTGTGTGTATTTCTTTGTGTGTCCCAGGGCACCTTCATATACCCCCTCCCTCCCGGTCACGCTTCCCTGAGATCTGACGTCTCGGAAAAAGTTGGACCATCGCGATCCATCAGGAGCGGAGCCCTGGACCCCAGCTCTCTGCGCCGGTGCGCCGTCTCCCGCGCCGGAGCGATCTGTGAGGGCCCCCGGCACGAGTCTGGGCGAAAGCGCCCGGTTCGAAGAAGTGGAGACGCCAAGCGGGATCCTCGTGCAAACGCCTGCAGGATCCTGCGAAGACCCCCTCTGGCTGACCCGGGTTATAATAGCGAGCCGCTCGTGGCCGCGATGCGGCCGCGCATATTGGCTGACCCGGGTTTGCGAAGACTTGCGTTGCGTTTTTTTGCATAGCAGTTTTTTGGTTTCTTGCTGACCCGGGTCTGGATTGACCCGGGTCAGAAGGTGCCCGAGCCAGGATCTCAGGGCTGCCCTCGCCAGGGGGGCATACGAAGTTGTCTCTCTGCGCGCAGCCGAGAGGCGGGCAGTGGCTGGCCGCCGCGGGCGGGGGCGCCGCGCAGCAGGTAGTCGCGGCGGCGGGCGGCGGGGGCGCCGCGGCGTCGTGCCCCGGCTCCGTCATGCTCGGAGGCTACGGGCCGGTCTCGCTGGTGCCCGCCGGGCGGGGCCCTGGAGGAGCCCACGCTGTCTTTTACCAGCCTGGAACATATCCCTATCCCTAAGCTGGGCATCGCCTCGTCACAATGCCAATATTAGGGACTCCCTCAGTTTTTCAGGGCGCATCCCTAAGATTGTCATCGCCTTTTGGCGTGTCAATCTTAGGGATAGGGCTAAGTTCGAGGCTGGTGAGTCTCATCAGGGGCGGCATTAGTCTAGGGTCTCCGAGGTGGGGTCGGAGGAGCTCGCCGAGAGGGTCGAGTTCCGTTTGTAATCGCCCTCTGTGGGCCTCCAGGGGGTTCCCCGTCGCCGCGGCTCGATTTGCAAGGCAATCCTAGCCAGACCACACCCAGAAACAGGCCCAGGGGCCGATTTCTGACCCTCTAGTTAGGGGCGGTGGGCATTCGCGGTCCGAGGTTTTCGGACATGTTCGTCGGGTCTTGTCGGCTTTCCAGCCTCGGGATGCCTTCCCGCAGCCGCGCCTCGTCGAGAACGCTATGGGGATGCCAGGATCGTCCCGAACGGCCGCCGGAGAGTTGAGCTGTGCCCGCAGCCCAGGGGGCAACGTTAGAGTTAAGTCGGGCGTGTCCCTCTACAGGAGGAATCTTCAAAAACATGTTTTACAACAATAGTGTCGGGACGATTTTTCTACCGTTTTTGATTATTTTGATTTTTGTTCCATCTTAAATTTTCCTCCAACATCCGCCTGTAGGAGGACACGCCCAACCTAACGTTAGAGAGGGGATAGGCTCAAGGGGGGCGCATCGACCCCGAATCGCACATTGGTCGCCCATTGGGACCCGATGGCTCAACCCGCCAAGGACCGTGCGGACTCGCTATCGGGGGCCTATCGCCGATCTGTCGGCGATGTGTCGCCGATTCTGGAGCCGCCCCTCCTAGCGTTGCCCCTCAGCGTGGGATGGCGCGTTTCGTATGGGATGAACCTGATGCCACACGAGGGCCGCGAAGATTACCGCGCTTCGCGCATCGCGGCTTGGGTCAGGGAGTAGTGGAGAGGCGCCTGCCTCCAGGGCGGCGGCGCGAGGTCGCGAAGAGAACTGCTCGTCGCGCATCGCGGGGCGCTGCCCTCGAGTTTAGTTAGGACTCCGTTTCGTCAGTCCCCTGGCGGTAACGGGGGAGACCTGGGGACAGAGGGCCTGTCACGTCTGGGATTGCCTAAGTCAGGAGAGAAACAAAAACACACAGACACAATTCATCGTCGATTCGCCAGAAAATATAGGAAAATATGGGCAGTGGGGGGGAATACATAAACCTAGAAAATATGGGAAAATATGGGGAATGATTTTATGTGTGTGTATTTATTTGTGTGTCCTGGGGCCCCTTCACTAAGGATGGCCTCTGGGAGTGCCCAGGAATGGCTAATTCCCAGTCGGCGCCGGCGCGAGTCGCGACGCGACCAGGGGAGAGGGGGGGGTCGGTCACAGAAACTACCGCGCATGATCAGAAAGTGAGGATGCCGAACGGGCGTTCCTTGTTCTTGGGTGCGTGGCTGAAGTGGGGTTCGCGGTGCGGGGTGTTGTTGCGTTGTAATATCGCGTTGTTGTCGTCGCCTTCGCCCGCGATCTGCCCGCGACCCGCCCGCGACCCACCCGCGACTCACCCCGCGACAAGCCCGCGACCCACCCCGCGACCCGCCCTGCGACCTACCCGCGACCCATCCACGTTGTTTTGACGAACATCGGCGTCTGCGGCGGGATTCTTCAGAGTTTCGCAGGCTCTCGACGAACCCGCCGCCCTCTGACTTTGATCCTCAGCTTCGGGGCGCTATGGTAAACAAATGGTTTTCAGGTGCCTTATATATCAACCGTTTTTAAGCCTCCCAGAACGCTCTCATATCGCTCCAGAGCGGCCTCGGCGCCCAGTGCATTCTCCAGACCCGCCAGTGTTGGGAGATTCCTGATTTATCGACGACGACGACGACGACGACGACGACGACGACGACGACGACCGCGACGACGACGAGCGGTGCTCCCACATCCTGCCGTCTCAGGCATCCAACGTTCTGACAAGAGTCGGGGCGGAGTTTTTGTTGCATGTGTCTGCCTCTTGGAGCTTTTTTCCGGGCTCCCAGACCGACAGGAAACGATGTAGCTAGGATGACAGGCCAGTCCTGTGGAAAGGGTCCGGACTTTCGGGGGCCCCGCACTGAAAATCGCAAGACGTCGAATGTCTTTTCGGTTCGAGGTTTTCGGACGTTTGGTTTCGAGGGTTCTCGGAAGTTGTTCAGCCTCGGGATGCTCTCCTGCAGCTGTGCGTCGGCGAGATTGTTCCAGGGTCGTGTGGATCGTCACGAACGGCGTCTGGGGAACCGGGTTACCAAGAGGCTTCTGGCTGCCCTCACCCGGCCTTGGTGCTGTCAAGAAAAAAATCATGGTGAAAGGCCAGCCTTGGGGAAGGACTCGAGACCTCCAGTGGCACACATGAGCAAAACCACATCATCGGGTTTTTGGGGCACGCCGCTGCCCAATCGTTGTTGCTCGCTCTCGTGCCCCCGAGGGACTTCCGAAGGTTCCGTGCGGGGACACCCAGGAGCTCCCCAGAGTGAGAGGAGGTCGCCCGAGCGCTGGGCTGGAGCGAATGGGGTCGGAGGATCGCGCCGCATCGCCGAGCCATCTAAAAATAATCCAGGCGGACCCCGGCGTCGCCGACGCATCGACGATGCATCGGCGGTCGCGTCGGGGGCGGCAAAGAGGGGGATGATGACCAGGGGGGGGGATATCATGGCGGGGGCCATGACGTCTCCCCAGATTCCATGGCGCCTCGTCTTGTTCCAATGCGTCCCTGGCCAGCCCTTTGGGCCGCGCACATGCCGCCGGCCATGATCTGCGCCCCCCCCCTCTCGGACACCCCCCTCTGGGCCGCCCCCGCTCGCGGGGCGCACACCCTGGCCCCACCTGCTCGGGCGCCAGCCCCGCGTGGACGGCCTCCGAGGAGACGGGCCCCGGGTGGACGTGAACGGCGGCTGGCAGGTGGCGCCCCGCATGGGCGGGCGCGCGTACTTCGCGAGCGCCTGCTCGCCGGGTGCCTACGACCGCACCGAGTACCTGTCTGTGGGCCTGCTGGGCAACCGGGAGGGAGAGAAACACACGGACACAATGAAGCGTCGACTTCCAGGGAAAGATGGGAAAACATGGAAGGTGGGGGGAAGAGGAAAACCCCGAAAATATTGGAACATGTAGGGGAATCCTGTCATTTGTGTCTATTCACTTGTGTGTCCCAGGCAAGCGCCTCCGCTACACCACGGACGTGTCCGGGGCCGGGTGCGGGTGCAACGCTGCGCTGTCCCTGGCCCCCATGCGGCAGAATGCCGAGGCCACCTCTTCCTTCCTCTGGCGCGGCACGAACCGAAGAAGACAGAATTGGACAGGCCTCAGTACGGTAGGTTCGCATCGGGTCGACCGGCGGCGACCCCGCCGTCGGCGTTCATCCTTGAACGCTGCGGTCGATGCTGAACGATCTGACGTTTCGGAAGCGGTTGATCACTCAAGGTTGAGCGATCCTCGCAGCGTCGGGAACCAATGCCGGGGTCGACACGACACGAATCTACCGTATTCGGAAAGCCGCGCAGAATTTTTGGGTCGGCGCTGGATCCTTTCGGGGGTGCCTCTACTGGCGCGCTCCGAGCGCCAGGGAGGGGAGTCTAGCGCCGACCCCTGGATGCGCGCGAACCTCCGAAGGTGCAGGTTCAATTTCGCAGGTCGAATTCTCACTTCTTTGACGAATGAGTATTCTTGATCCCCACAGCTGGTGCGCCTTGCATTTTTTGCTCAGTGTGTTGTCCAGTTGCGCTGCCTCGCGATTCCCCCACCGCGCTCGATGAGGAGCCGATGGGCTCCAGCTATTGCTGCGCAAGAGGCGACAGGGCCCGACATGCAAATTGTGTGGTTGGACCCACGGGCTACAGCAGCAGCTCCGGATCGCCCGATGCCTTGCCTGAAAGCCGGCTTGCCCCGCCTGTTGGGGCCCACCCGACCGACCCACCCGACAATGTCCGCCCGACCGACCCGCCCGTGAGGGTCCGCCTGCCCCACCCAGTCAATTGAGGCACCCAGCAGGGGTTTACCCACGAGTTGGGATGAAAAGAAGCTTTCCAACAGGGGTGCGTTCATAAACAAAGAGGGTGGGAGTCGTGGGTTGTGGGCATACAAGTCGCAGAACGCTAGCAACACAGAATAAGCATGCTCGTCATGATTGCCGGCATTACCAGTAGCATTGGGAGCGGTATTATGTTTCGTCTTGCTATTCCGTTTCTGGTAAACAAACATAGAGACGCACACGAACACACACACACACACACACACACGCACGCACACACACACGCACACACACAAACACACACACACACGCACACACACACACACACGCACACACACAAACACACACACACACACACGCGCACGCGCACGCGCACGCGCACGCGCACGCACACGCGCATTTGAAGATTACACTTGTGAAGGTTGAGCTCGATACTGGTTGAACGTGATGTCGTCGAACTGCCAGCTTCTTTCCCCTCCCTCCCCCCCACGACCTTGCGAGAATAACTGATACAAGAAGAAATGTGGCGTTTCGGCAGCGTGAGTCTCCCATACTGCGGCGTCCTCGTCAGGGCCCGCTTCTGCAGCAGGGCGGGCAAATTCACGCTGCAGCGGGCCGACGCCTTCCCATATTCAATCCCACCCCCTTCCAGGCAGCAACAAACGAGACTCCCGTTAGGCACAAGGGCCTCACGACGCAAGACCGCCTGGCTTCAACATGAGATCTCCCTGCCTTGTTGAGCACCAGCGCGGGTTATCCCCCCGCTCCTCTTCTCCATGACACTGTCTACCCCTACACCTACTCCCATCCCATGCCTGTCAGCAACGCCCAACACCCCGAAGATGATGGTGCTGTCCTACGCATCTTTTCCAAAGCGTTATTGCCATAGAGAATGCGTGCATGCATGCATGCATCTGTTCGTGGTTGTCGATGAAGAACCCGTCCTGTTTAAAACCAGAAAGATTGTCGCCGGAGATCTCGACGCCGAGCTTTTCTACTATACTCTTCCACTCCTTTCTTCTTTGTTTCTTTTTCGCCCTACTCCTAATCCCCGAGACGCCCCCCCCTTTGTGGCGAATTCGCTTCGCTGTTGTCGATGATGATGGTGTCCTCTCTACTTATATTATACCTTCTCGCTGAAGATATCGACGTCGGGCCTATCCAGTATGTTATTTGCTTCGCCGTAATCCTTATTCCCGAGACGCCCCCCTGTCCGTAGCGAATTCGTGCATGCATGCATCTTTTCTTCTTGGTTGTCGATGATGGAGCCGCCCGATCTCATTCTCCTAAACCTTCACGCCGGAGATCTCGCCGTCGAGCTTCTTTATTGCATTTTTCTAACAATCTTATGTTTCGCCCTGATCTTAATTCCCGAGACGCCCCCGTGTCCACAGCGAATTCGTGCACGCACGCACGTGTTCTTCGTGGTTGTCGACGGTAGCCCAGCGACCCGATGTCAGCTCCCCCCCGACACCCCTACAACTACGTACCCCCATATGCATGCCGCGTCTAACCACACGACGATGATGAAGTCGCCCTTAGTCCCAACAGTAATTTGGAAGGTTCGGCCACAAAGCGGTTCTTTGACAGTCGCGGGGTTGGCGACAGATTGCCCCTGACCCCCGCAAACGGGGACCAACACACATTTGAAGATTACAGTTGTGAAGGCTGAGCTCGATTCTGGTGGAACGGGATGTCGTCGAACTCCTGGCTTCTTCCCGCTCCCTCCCCCCCAAACATCTTGCGAGAATAACTGATACAAAAATCGTTTGGCGTTTCGGCAGCGTGAGCCCCCATACTGCTGCGTCCTCGTCAGGGCCCGCTTCTGCAGCAGGGCGGGCAAACTCACGCCGGAGCGGGCCGACGCCTTCCATATTCAATCCCACCCCCCTCCAGGCGGCCACAAGCGAGACTTTCCTTATGCACAGGGCCCCCCTAGGCACACACACACACACACACACGCACAGACACACACACACACAACACACACACACACGCACATACACAATACAAATCATGCCGAGGCCACCCCTAACGGCGACCACTACTGCGACGCGGGTGCCTCCTCTGGCGCCGCCTGCGCCGAGATCGACCTGCAGGAAGCCAACAGGCACTCGGCGGCGTGCACAAGGGGCTGGCTCGAGGGGGGTGGCCTTCTAGAATCTCGATGATCCTCAGGACGTGTGTCACAGTCCACGCGCCTAGTCAGGACGCGCGCCTTGTGTTCTTGCCTCTGCGGCCAGTCCTTTGCCGTTTTCACTGGCAGCCCGCCGCCCAACAAGTCCCAATCTTTAGGGGAATGAAGAATTACAAAACATAACAACACGCAGGTCCGCGCGGATTTCTCGCATCCACGCTGGACCCCCTGGGCGCGCCTCCGGCGCGCGGAGCCAGGGAGAGGGGTCCAGCGCCGATCCGAGAAATCCGCGCGGACTTCCGTTTTTTGGTGTGTATGTGATTTTTCGTTGCCCCACGTAAATCCCAAGTTTGGCCTCCAAGGGTCTTGCGGCACCGTCCTACACGTCTTGACTGTAACCCCGTCCGCCTCCGCCGCTCGCGTCGGCCATCTCTGCGCCGCCCGCGTCGGTATCGAAGGGCCTCGGGCGGCCTCGATGGAGGAGGAGGAGGAGGAGGAGGAGGAGGAGATGCATTTTTTTCAAAATGCTGCTCTCGCTGAGGCGCCGGCCTCATTTTCGGGCCCCGCTCGTTCCGAATCGTGCTCCCGCTGCAGCGCTGGCTTCATTTCCGTGCTTCCGCTCGTTCCGAAGCGTGCTCCCGCTGCAGCGCTGGCCTCATTTCCGCGCTTCCACTCGTTTCGACTCGTCGTGCTCCCGCTGCAGCGCTGGCGTCATTTCCCGTGCCATGCCACGGCATGCAATGCAATGCTAGGTTGATACTACGCTTTGCGGTGCTCTTCTACGCCATGCCATGCCGTGCTCTACAATGCATCGCGTACCCTTTCGGGATCATTGCCCTGCTCGACATCCGACTGTGCGAGTAGAGAGGGGATCTACGCCATGATAAGGGATGGGAGGGAGGGGTAGGATGTCAGATATGACGCGAGCGCACCTAGCTTGTCCTCCACCTCCTCCTCCTCCTCCTCCTTCCCGCTCCTCCAGGTCTCCAAGATTAGGCCTTCTGGTGGAGCCTCCTCGCCCTTCCAGGAAGGCTCCCTTCCTCTTCCGACGCCCCCTGACCTCTCGGATTGCCCGCCCCTCGCGCGCCCGGGGGGTGGCTGGGGGGGCGGCCCGTCTGCCCATCCCACGCCGACGCCGACGACGACGACGACGACGACGACGACGACGACGCCGCCGACGACGACGCCGACGACGACGACGCCGACGACGACGACGCCGACGACGACGACGACGCTGACGACGACGACGAAGACGACGACGACGACGTCGCCAACGAAGACGACGACGGGGCGCGAAGACCCCCTCAGGCCATGAAGAAATCACGACGGGAGGTTGCTCGCGATTGTCGGCCTCCGAGGGCCCTTCCCAGGCCTGGGAATCGTCAACGAAACGACCCAGGACGAAAAACCGGTCCCATGGTCCGGACCCTCTAGGGGTCGCGTCATGAAAAATTCATGACGTCGGGGGTTTGGGTCCCTGAAGACGGGAGGGGGTGGGCACGAGTGGGCGTCATAGACGGCTCAAAATCAAGCGAGGCATCAGATCCTCGTCATTGACCGCTCTCATTGGCATTCATTGCATGCGCATTAGCATGCTCTCCCCGACGTCGTGATTGTTTCGTAACGGCAGCCCCAGGAAGTGTCGACCCATTCCCTAGAACTGGTTTTTGATCGCGGGTCGTGTTTGACAGACCCGAGGCCCAGCGAGGGCGCTTGGTGGCCGAAAAACACAGAAAAAGTTCCGTCGCGATTCTATGACGGCCCGAGGGGTTCTGGGGCCACCGCTTTGCAGGGCTGAACCGAAACTGTGTGTTTGGCCATCTCGCAGGCCGTTTTGTTTCTCTTGTTGTTTTGCATTCAAGGCGAAGCGAAGGCAAAACGAGGAAGAGCGACAAACAAATGAAAACGAACAAACCCGTTTAGGTTCAGCCTTGCCGCCTGATGGGCGCCGCCAAGGTACGCTTGGCATTCCACGCTCCACGCGGTGGCCGACAGGGAGGGCGTCGGTGCGGGCTACGGCGGAGGCGGCGCTGAATGGAGCGGGCCCCGGGACCTCGGGCGACGAGACCTCTACATCTATACCGCCCTCAGGCCAGGCTCGTCCTGGCTCCGGGATCAGTGTATACGCTCTCCTAGGGAGGCATGTTGACCCAGACATGCTCGCGTCGTAAAAGAATCAGGACGGGAGTTTTTGTCGCCGGTTCCGGCCTCTAGTGGCCCTCGCTGGGATTTTTTTCGTCAGCAGGGAGGCGGCGAACTCCCTTCCAGCGAGAAGCTAGATAGGGGCACAAACCAGCGAATTGGCCAGCGAGCAAAGAGGGGGGGGACGGCCGAGAGGAAGAAGGGACGCGCAGACGTCGAAGAGTTCGGCGATGACCAGCCGAGGGGGCAGCAGCAGACAGGCGCGCAGACCCTCGCTGGGACACGGGACCGTGAAAAAACGATTCGGGATGAAATGCGATGACGATGACGATCGTCATCGTCATCGCCATCCCAGGGCAGGGTCGGGACTTCCGGGGGCCGCGCCTTGAGAACATCAGGGCGGCGCAGGCCTGGGCACTGCTCCTGCCCAGGTCGGGCTGCCCAGGTCGGGCCTGGCCCGAGGGCGGTGCCCATGTGCAGGTGGCGTCCCCTCAGGACTGGGCGGCGCGGGATTACGCTCCTGGCTCCTTGTGCATCAACACCTCGGCGCCCTTCCAGGTGCCTGGCCTGCTCCGGAAGCCCTCCGCTCCAAAGTGTTGACGTCTCACTTCTGCCTCCTTTCGCTGGCGGACCCGCCGCCGTTTGACCTCCGCTGGCCTTCCGCCGCCTCTCGCCGAGGGCGACGATTGGTGAAGCGTAAGACTCGAGTACGCCGGACCCCGGGTTTTTGGGTCTCGTCAGTCTCATGATGGTCCCGTCGGGCCAGCCCGAGTCCCCCGAACCCAAGTCTGAAGTCTCCCCGAGATGAGACTCTCCGAACACGATTTTCTCAATACGGCCCCCCCCCCCCGAAGTACAGACCATTTTCCTCAGGGCCAATCTAGTCATCCCGAGCCATGTTTTGACGGCCCTGTTGGCCCCGCCAGGACCCCCGCAGGCCGAAAGCGGCAGACAGTTTTTTAGTCGCTTCGCATAACCCCACCAGCCCATCCAGAAACGATGCCCTGACGAGTTGCCCTGATCATGGATGTGGAGGAGCATGCGGTGGAATAAAGGGCCTCCCGTCAAAACCGCGAGGGGGAGGATGGAGGAGGAATCGGAGTAGGGGGAGGGAGAGAAGGGAAGAGGGAGGAGGGAAGTGGGAGGCAGAGGATCAGACGGAGGAGGAGAAGAAGGAGGAGGAGGAGGAGGGCGAGCAGAATGGCCAGAGGCCTCTTGGACGCCTCTTAGAGTCTCTTCGGATGTCTCTTGAGAGCTTCTTTGAGTCCTCTTAGGGCGTACCGGGATCTTCTTGGCGGTCGCGGGGGCCTTCTGGAGCGTTTTCGGTGGTTCCTTTGGGGTCTCTTGGGAGCCTCTTGGAGATCTTTTCGGGGGCCTCTTGAGGCCTGGGCGCCTCTTGGAGCCACCACCTGTGAGGTGTTCGACTTAGAATCATCATTCAGTTGGGCCTTTCGCCGAGGCCATCGTGGACGTTCCAACGCCTCGCGACCCCCCCGTCCAGATCCAGGGGGAGAGGGTAAGGGGAAGAACGGGGTTTGGAAGACGAAACGTCAATCTAAACCATTCACGCCCTCGAGGGTTGGTGGGATTCCCACAGTACGTCTCTTCTCGACTCGAGGAGGTCACATAGGGAGGCAGGGCCCAGATTCGCTATTGATTCCGGCTGGCCTGATCCGATCCCGATATCCCGACATCCCGACGATCCGATGCGGCCTGAGGTTGGCATAGCCTTGTTGTGCATCTTGGCGCGGCCGACCTGCCTGCTCCGACGCTAATGCGCAGACGATGCGATGCCCCGACGCGGCGCTGGCTGCCTCAGGGAGGGCGAGGCGCGCCGGAGGCGATGGCGCCCCTCCTGGAGCGCCCCAGGCGGACGGGTGCTTCTCGGATCGCGCGTGTCGCGCACCCCCCCCCCCGCCCCCCACTCCGACAGCGACCCCGACCATGTCCCAGAGGGCGATCCCGACAGTGGTCAAGCCGTGGCGAGACGTCCTGGCCTGCCTTGGGCCCACCAGAGGCCATTTTCAGAGCCTTGTGCGAGATGTGCTCAGGGCACTTCTGGGTGAGACCGTCTTCGTTTGATATATGTGTATATATATATATATCGGCATCATTGTCATAGAACATCGTTTCTGTTCTTGACACATTATTTTGTCCTGAAGAGGTTTTCGTGGTAGGCCAACAGGGATGCTGGGACGGTCGGTCCCTGTTCGAAATGACCCGTCCCCCCAAACGCCTACAGCGAGGACGCCGAGGACGCCGACGAAGACGCCGCACGCCGAGGACGCTGTACGGCCCCGCCACCACCCGCAGATCCCCGGGGCGGAGTCGATGCCGTGCGAGCTTTCGCCCGGGCCAAGCCGCGTCGTGCGGTGCACGGGCCCCCCCGGCGCAGGGCGACGTCGGATGGGCCTGGAGTCGGGACATATCCGCTTCAGAGCGCAACTCCTCCTCCTCCGCCTCCTCCGCCTCCTCCTCCTCCTCCTCCTCCTCCTCCTCCTCCTCCTCCTCCTCCTCCTCCTCATCCTCGGCACCCGACACATCTTCCAAGCCCGCCGATTCTCCGAGAAGCTCGATCTGTATCGGTCCGATGATGTTTCGATTCTGCCACAGTCTCCCGGAAGGCGGGCCGACGGCTTCCCAGGCCGTCAGGCAACGGCTGGAGAGAGAGCAAACGAAAACACGATCTTGGGGGAGGAGGGGTAGACGGGGGCTAAAGCGCGTCGTGCGGTGCACGGGCCTCGTGGGCGCAGGGCGCACCGTCGCCGGTGCACGGGGCCGAACGGCTCGGGCCACCACACCGGGGGTGCAAAGTTAGTCGCGCTTCGCGGGTTGGGCGATTCCAGTGCGAGGCGCGAGTCTCTCATCTTGTTCTCGGGAAGGGGAGGCGGCGCGAAAGCGCGAAGACAGTCGCGCTGCGCACCTCGCGGAGCGCGAACCGCGAAGATGCTCGCGCGCTAGGACGGCGAGCTGACGGCTCCCCGGGCCGTCCGACGACGGCTCGGGAGAGGAGGGCCATCCCGGCGGAGGGGGCGACGGGGCGAGGGCGAGGAGGAGGAGAGCGCGGGGCGGGGCCGGTCGTGGAGGCGCGCCGACGGCGAGGGCCCCCTGCGGGAGCGCTCCAGGTGGACGCCGCCTTCCCCGTCGGCGCCGACGGCGTGCTGAGCT
>CAUYUJ010015164.1:122500-222500 GCA_963575745.1 Prorocentrum cordatum
AACCAATGGTTTTTCAACATTTATGTTACATAAGCTCGCGCGAGCTACTTTTTCTTGTTCTTACATAATCAAATTTCAACATCCCTTGCAAAAAAAAAGTAAAGTGGACATTCGCGCGCGCAAGACCAACAAAAAACACGACGATCTCAGGAACTTGCCCCAAAAATGTGACCAACTCCGCTCTCTCTGTCTCTCTCTCTGTCTGCTCTCTGTCTCTCTCTCTGTCTGTCTGTGTCATGTATTGTATGTCACAATTGCAGGATGCTGGGCACACGCGCGCCCCGAATAAGTGACCAAGTTCTGTGGGTGTGTACCCCACGCCAGTGTAGTAGCCACGGTCGTCCGCACGCCACGAAGTGAAGTGTCCCAACGTCATAGGGCGGGAAGCTGGGTTTGGGTGGTCGCGAAGAGTCGTTTGGATATTTGGTAGAGCTTGAACTGCCCCCCCACGAAGTGGGGGTATTGTCTCGCGTCGCATGAAAACCCTGGCACTGGTGAGAACACTGAGCGTTCGGGTAAAATGATTGTTGTTGTTGTTGTTGTTGTTGTTGTTGTTGTTGTTGTTGTTGTTGTTGTTGTTATGGTTGGTCGTGGTGCTGGTGTCTTTGTTGTTGTTGTTGTTGTTGTTGTATGTCTGTTTGTTTGCTTGCTTGCTTGTTTGCTTGTTTGTTTGTTCGTGTCTGTTTGTTTGTATGTGTGTGTGTTTGCTTGTGTGTTTGCTTGTGTGTTTGCTTGTGTTGTTGCTGTTGTTGGTGGTGGTGTTCGCGTTAGTGTCGTTGTTGCTGTTGCTGATGTTGTTTGTGTTGTTATTGCTGTTATTGTTGTTGTCGCTGTTGTTGATGGTGTTGTTGAATTCTCACCCTTGAATAATTATTGTTGATCCCCCCTCCGGTGCACATTGCATTTTTCAATTGAAGTGCCCCTCCACGCGCTCGCCCCCTGTGTTTTTATCAGAGAAAATATTCCTCCATGAACTGTGTTGTTGGCTCCTGGGTTACAACAACAACGGCTCCCGCCTGAGACTTCCTCACAATTTAGCCAGGACCCCCGCTCCCGCCTGAGACTTCCTCGCATGTTATTCAGGAATCGCGCTCTCGCTTGGGACATCCTTACAATGTATTCAGGAATCGCTCTCTCGGCGCTCTGGAGTCGCGCTCTCGCTGGACACTTGCTTGCAATTTACTTAAGAATAGCGCCTTTGCGTTGGTGTTTCCCGCGGTCTACTCAAGCGCCGCGCTACCGACATTCAGGCATCCAGGAGTCGCGCTCACGCTTAAGACTCTCTCACAGATTATTTAGGAAACGGGATCTCGCTGCCCTTCGTGGCTTAGTTGCAGCCCTTCGTGGCCCCCTCGCCGCCCGTCGTGGACCCGTTGCAGTCATTCGTGGCCCACTCGCTGCCCTTCGTGGTCCCGTTGCAGCCCTTCGTGGCCCCCTCGCTGCCCTTCGTGGCCCCGTTGCAGCCCTTCGTGGCCACCTCGCGTTCCGTCGTGGTCCCATTGCCCCTTCGTGGCCCCGTTGCAGCTGTTCGTGGCCCCGTTGCACCCTTTCGTGGCCCCCACGCTGCCCTTCGTGGCCCCGTTGCAGCCCTTCTTCTGCCCCCTCGCTGCCCTTCGTGGCCCGGTTGCAGCCCCTCGTGGCCTTCTCGCTGCCTTTCGTGGCCCCGTTGCAGCCCTTCGTGGCCCCCTCGCTGCCCTTCGTGACCCCGTTGCAGCCCTTCGTGGCCCCCTCGCTGCCCTTCGTGGCCCCATATCTGTATACCCTTCGTGGCCCCCGCTCGTTCGCGCCCTCAGTGGCCCCACATGCATGCCCTTCGTGGCCCCGCTGTCGCCCTTCGTGGCCCCCTCGCTGCCCTCCATGGCCCCGTTGCTGCCCTCAGTGGCCCCGTCCTTACCCTCCGCAGTCCAATTTACGTATGCCCTTCGTGGCCCCCGCTCGTTTGCGCCCGTCGTGGCACCATGTGCATGCCTTCGTGGCCCCGCTGTCGCCCTTTGAGGCCCCGTCGCTGTCCTACGTGGCCCAGTTACTACCCTCAGCAGTCCCGTCGCTGCATTCTGTGGCCCCACATTATCTGCCCTCCGTGGCCCCCGCTCGTTCGCGCTCTTCGTGACCCAATACGCATTCCCTTCGTGTCCCCGCTGTCGCCCTTCGTGGCCTACTTCGTGCCCTTCGTGGCCCTGCTGTCGTTCTCTCTCTCGCTTTCGCTCGTCGTCGTCGTCGTCGCCGCCGTCGTCGTCGTCGACGTCGTCGTCGTCGTCGTGGTCCGTCCCCTGTCCGTCCCTCTTGGGGTCGGGTTGCCAGTAAGCGCTGCCGCTGGCCAGGCCGATGGTCCGCGGCGCCCCGCCGCTTGCTGGGGCCCCGCCTGCAGGGAAGAAAGGTACACCCCCGAAAAGGGGTACGATCGAAGACGAAGAGGGCGGGTATCGAGGGTTTTGGACATACGCGTTAACCGGCACTCGAGCAGATAAAAGCGAACAGTCTTAATAGGATTGTTGTTGTCGTTGTTGAGTTTTCATTTCTGAAGAAATGTTTAATGTTTGTCTCCGGAAACGGTTCCACGCGCTCTCGCCTCGACGCCGGCTACATTTTCTCTGAAAACGAGGTTCCCGTTCGAGCGTTGGGTTGAGCCTAAATGTGGACCCTTGGAGGCCTGGCTACGACAACAATGGCTCCCGCTCGATACCTCCTCACAATTTACCCCGAGACACCCTGGCCAGAGAGGCCCCCGAACTCAGGAACGGCGCTCACGCTCGAGAGGTCCTCGCAATTCAGTCAAGTTGGCGGAGGCCCAGCCATGACGGAAAGGGTTCCTGCTCGATACCTCCTCACGATTTACTCCAAGAGCTCTTGGCCAGGAAAGCCCCCGAACTCAAGAACGGCGCTCTCGCTCGAGACTTGCTCACGATGCAGTCAACTTGGTGGAGACCCAACTACGACGACAATGGCTCCCGTTCGATGCTTCCTCAAGATGTTGTCGCAGAGGCCCTTGCCAGAGGCCCCCGAACCCAAGAGTGGCGCTTTCGCTCGAGACTTGTCTGTCAGGCAAGTTGATGGAGGCCCAGACACGGCGACGAGGGTGCCCGTTTGATATTTCTCAATATGTATTCCGAGAGACCCTGGCCAGAGAGGCCCCCGAACTCAGGAACGGCGTTCTCGCCCGAGAGTCCTTCGCATGTCAGTCAGTGGCCGACTAGGGAGGTATCCCCCCGAAAGGGGGTGCGATCGAAGACAAAGTGGGCGGGTATCGAGGGTTGGGGTATACAGAATGCAAGACACGAGTGCCAGTGAGAGGGAACAGTCTTACGATGATTGTTGTTGTTGATGTTGATGTTGATGTTGTCGTTGTTATTGTTGTTGATGTTGGTGTAGTTGCTGTTGTTGTTGTTGTTGTTGTTGTTGTTGTTGGTGTTGGTGTTGGTGTTGGTGTTGTTGTTGCTGTTGTTGTTGGTGGTGGTGTTGGTGTTGTTGTTGTCGTCGTCGTCGTTGTTGTTGTTGGTCGTGTTGTTGGTGTTGTTGTATTTGTTGTATTTGTTGCTGTTGCTGTCGTCGTCGTTGTTGTTGTTGCTGTTGAATTCTCATTTCTGAAGAATAATTATTGTTGGTCCCCCCACCGGTGCATATTGTTTTTTCTCAATCAAGGTGTGCCCCTCGACGCTCGCACCCTGTTTTTTGGCAGGGAAAGTCTTCCTGCTCAAACTGGCCCCCTGGCCCCGGGGTTACAACAACAACGGCTCCCGCCTGAGACTCCCTTACAATTTAGCCAGGACCCCCGCTCCCGCCCGAGACATCCTCGCATTTTATTCAGCTTGGGACTTCCTTACAATGTATTCAGGAATCGCTCCCCCGGCGCTCTGGAGTCGCGCTCTCGCTGGAGACTTGCTTGCCATTTACTGAAGAATGGCCTTGCGTTGGAATGTCCTGCGGTCTACCCAAGCGCCGCGCTCCCGACACCCAGGCACCCAGGAGTCGCGCCCGTTGTGGCCCCATGTGCATGCCCTTCGTGGCCCCGCTGTCGCCATTTGTGTCCCCCTTACAGTCCTACGTGGCCAAGTTGCTACCCTCAGTGGCCCCATAGTTTCCTTCTGTGGCCCCGCATTATCTGCCCTTCGTGGCCCCCGCTCGTTCGTGCCCTTCGTGGCCCTGCTGTCGTTCTCTCTGGCTCTTGCTTTCGCTCGTCGTCGCCGTCGTCGTCATCGTCGTCGCCGTCGCATTCGACGTCGTCGTCGTCGTCGTCGTCGTCGTCGTCGTCGTCGTCGTCGTGGTCGGTCCCCTGTCCGTCCCTCTTGGGGTCGGGTCGACGGTCCGCGGCCGCCCCGCCGATCAGCACTGCCGCTGGCCAGGCCGACGGTCCGCGGCCGCCCCGCCGCTTGCCCGGGCCCAGCATGCAGGGAAGAAAGGTATACCCCCCAAAAGGGGTTTGATCGAAGACGAAGAGGGCGGGTATCGAGGGTTTGGGATATACGCGTTATTGGACACTCGAGCATATAAGGGCGAACGGTCTTGAATTTATTGTTGTTGCTGCTGCTGCTGTTGTTGTTGTTGTTGTCGTTGTTGTTGCTGGTGTTGTTGTTGTTGGTGTTGTTGTTGTTGTTGCTGCTGCTGCTGCTGTTGTTGTTGTTGTTGTTGTTGTTGTTGTTGTTGTTGTTGTGGTTGTTGTTGTTGTTGTTGTTGTTGTTGCTGTTGTTGTTTGGCGTCGTCCCCCCCGCGATCCAGCTCGCGACCCGCCCGCGACCCACCCGCGACTCGCCCGCGACCCACCCGCGACCCACCCGCGACTCACCCGCGATGCACCCGTGACCCACCCCGCGACCCACCCGCGACTCACCCGCGACCCACCCGTGACCCATCCGCGACCCACCCCGCGACCCACCCAGATTGATTTGACGAAAACTCGGCGCCTGCGGCGGGCTCATTTATGATTAATAAGAATTAGACACCTGCAGCGGGCTTCTTCAGAGCCTCGCCGACTGAAAACGTCCCCGCCGACCCCTCACTCTTATTCGCAACTGCGGCATACGTATCGTTATTCCCCCTCCTTTTCCCTCCTCCCTCATGCCTTCATTCCTCCTCTTCCTCCTCCTCCTCCTCCTCCCGCCCTCCCCCTCATTCACTCCCGCCCCTCCCCTCCACCTTTCAGATGTCGGCCCTTCGTTTGCCACATCTGGTGCGCCCAATGCCCCCCTGCAGGAGCTGTCGGCGGTCCTGGCGGCAGGGGTGACGCCGGTGGTCAGCTACTGGAGCGACACTAACCTGATGTGGCTGGACGGCAACGAGGGGCAGCGAACAATCACGACGGGCTCCTGTTCTTCGCAATTGGGGCATTCGGGGGCTGGCTTCGGGCCCTCGGGCCAGCGGAGAGCCGCCAGCCACGAACGCGGGTCCCCTCCCCCCTCCTCCTCCTCCTCCTCCTCCTCCTCTCCTCCTCCTCCTCCTCCTCCTCCTCCTCCTCCTCCTCCTCCTCCTCCTCCTCCTCCTCCTCCTCCTCCTCCTCCTCCTCCTCCTCCTCCTCCCCCGTTACGATGTCGCAGGTCAGGGGTCCAGGGCGGGGTGGGGGGGGAATGTGTCGACCCCCCGGCGGCCCATGCATCGCCTGCCGGGGGCCGATCGCGGATCTGTCGGCCAGGCATCGCGGATCTCCAGGCCGACGTTACCGCCTCCCCTTTCCGAACCAGTCCGCCTGCTTCGGCTCCCTCTCCAGAGGCAAGGGCAACGACGGCCTCGGCCCCTGCGACTGGGACGACTCCGCGCTGTGCGCGAGCTCGGTCCAGTTCTACGACTTCACCGTGGAGGAGCTCCAGGCTTACGTCGGGCACGTCCCTCTACAGGAGGAACACTCAAACATAGTCATATAGAATAGTCTGGGGACGATGTTTGGCTACTGTTCGCTATTTTGTAGTATTTGGACTGTTGGAAGTATTTCGTCCAACACCTTCCTGAAGGAGGACGCGCCCGACCTAACTCAAGGCCCCGAGCGGGGCAGCGGCCGCCTCCGCGGTCCCCGCCGCCTCGGTGGCCACCGGCGCCGCGGCCGAGCTGGAGCTGGTGTCGTCGCCCCCCTTCGACTGCACCCACGGCTACCAGAATTGGCAGCAGGCCAAGGGTGGAACAGCAGATACCGGTGCCGCTGCCAGTTCTGCGGAGGTTGATAGACCTCCTACCCTGACACGCCGATTAGCGAACTGGCCGTTTTCAGTTCGCGCGGGGGCGTCGCGGCCGTTTTTTTTGCGGGTCCAGGTCCGTCGGTTCCGGCCCCAGGCAGTTTTCACTAAAGGGTGGTTTACCAGAAGGAGGTTTGTCCACCGCCGAGTTCTGGAGAGCCCCCGCCGCCACGGCCGGATTCGCCTCCAAGTCCCTGTCAGCAGGCACCTCGGGCGGCATCGGTGCTTCGTGGTTCCCCCAACAGGGGTGGTCGGACGCCAAGAAGGAGTGGTGTTGCAGAAGCGCTCGGCTCGGCTGCGAAGACGAAGGGGCCGCGCCCGCGGCGGACGAATGCCCCGGCTCGGTGGAGGTCGCCGGCTACGGGCAGGCTGCCATGGTGCCCACCGGCTGGGGCTATCCGGGCGCGGGGTCGAAGCTCGTGGAGGTTCTGAGCGGGGTGGCTGCACCGACAAACAGATGCACGACACAATTTGTTGTCGGAATTCCGCGGGACGCTCGTGGATCGGCGTGGCCCCCTTCCCTGCCTGGCGCTCGTAGCGCGCTAGTGTCGGCGCCGGAGGCAATGCCAGGGGTGTGAGCGCCGATCCAAGAGATCCGCGCGGACCGCCGAACGTTTGCCATTGTTGTGCCTCTAAGGTTCGGAACGGGATGACTGTCGCCCCACGGATTGGCAGCCGTCTATACTTCGCAGACCGTTGCGTGGGCGGCGTGTACAACAATGACGAGTACCTGGCCGTCAACCTGCTTGACAAGACCCTGCGGTACGTGACTGACTTGTCGGGAGCCGGATGTGGCTGCAATGCCGCTCTTTATTTGACGTCCATGCGCCATAATTCAAACGCCTCGTCTTGTGGCGACTACTATCCAGGTGCCTGCGGCAGGTCTTGCTAGCGTACCATCGCATTCCTCTATTTTGTGTTCATCTTAGAACCGCCCGTAAGCCACGAACTTCTATTTTGTGCCGGGTCTCGCCCCAGGCCTCTGGGAGACTGTAACCACGTAAGACGCTCGTCCGCAGACTCAAGAAAGATGTCTTACGTGGTGGTTGTCTCCCTCAGGGCCCAGAGAGCTAGAACATGACCCCTTCTCTTCCCAGATGTCGGACGGCTGTCACAGGTACCAGCTCGCTTCCCCAGTGGAGAGACGGCCGCAACACCATGATTAGCACGTGACCCCAGAGGGCCGTGACATGGGTTTTTTCGAGCCTGCGGGGCGCGTGTTGGGGGGGGTTCGGCACACACGCTCAACAATGCCATGCTCTGAGCGTGCTCCTCTTCGTTTCCGCGCGCTCTGCCCCGTCCTTGGCCTGTTGTGCCCAATTAGGTCCCGCAGGGCCCGTCGGTTGCTTTCGAACGCGGTGAGGATCCTCGCCGTTGGGACTCATTTTTTCGGGGGTCCTTGGGCGGTCCGACCGTCTTGGGAGGTCTTGCGGTGATAATTTATGGCCCTGGGGTAAACTGGCGCCCGGCAGGCTTTCTCTCTGACCGCCTCGAGCGCGAGTCGTGTGCCGTCTTGGAGCCCGCCTTCTGGCCGCCTTGGAGCGGTCGCACAGCGGCAGGTTCGCGTCGAGTCGACGCGGCGGCGACCCTGCCGCCGGCGTTCAACGTTGAACGTTGTTTGTGGGCGAAGTGCATTGACATCGTGGTCCTTTCCGAGGTCCCTCTACGCGCAAGGGGGACCCCTGGCCAGAGCGGCCAGAGTGACTTTTGCTGCGGACCCGACAGGAGTCCTCCCAGCATTTGGCTGGCGCGCATTGGTTTGCCCTACCCTCCCTCCTCCCCCCCCGCCGCTGCCGCCTGAAGCCGCGCACGAGATGCCACTCTTGCCCACGGGGGATACAGAATCAGTCGATGTTGAACGATCTGACGTTTCGGAAACGGCCGATCGTTCAAGGTTGAACGATCCCCGGGGTGTCAGAGACCAGCGTCGAAGTCGGCACGACACGACGTTCACGCAGGCCGGATGCCGTTTTTGAACCGCTCTGGGGGTGAGTTTCGGGGCCACCGTGGGGCGCCTTGCCGCCTCCCTCGGATCGGCCACGGGGTCGCCCGCGGGGGCACGAAGGCGGTCGCGCTTCGCGCGTCGCGGTCGGGGCCAGAGCGGCTGCCCTCCTCGAAGGGGGCAGCGCAAGGGCGCGCGGGCGGGAAGATGAGCGCGGCGCGCGACGCGCGGAGTGGGGTGACGTGGGTGTCTCCCCTTCCCCGACAGCGAGGGCCACCTCGACCTCGGCAACCTCGCGGTCCGGGCCAGAGTGGCTGCCCTTCTCGAAGGAGGCAGCGCAATGGCGCGAGGATACTCGCGCATCGCAGGGCGCGACGTGCGGAGTTTGGTGACCCAGGATCGAAACCCGATGTTACTCTGCCTATGAAGTGCCGCCTTGCTGTAGGGCCTCTCCTGGAGGCGCCTTGGGCATCATTGAGTGCCTCGTGGCGCTTCTTGGGCGCCTCATGGGTTTTCATGAGGGCTGGTTGGGCCCACTCTTGAGGCAGTATTGGGCAATCCTGGCGGCCGTGGTGACCTTCCCGGGCCACCTACGCGATCCTGGGCATCTTGGCGGTGTTGAAGGACGCCTGGGTGGTGTCGGGACGTCTGCGCAGCAAGAGGGAGGGGCGGGGGCACGCAGGGAGATGTGGTGGGGGGCCCTCAGAAGACGTCAGAAACCAAGAAAGGCCGAGCAGGTACTGTAGCACGCCCCAAACGTGCCAGGGGACACTGTGGCGGACTGCGACGCGTACAGCGCATGTGGCGTCAGCTGCGCGGAGATCGACATCCAAGAGGCCAACCAGTATTCGTGGCACTCCACTCTGCACGCTTCTGGAGACGCCAGCGGCGTTGGCGGGGGTTACGGCGGCGGCGGTGCTGCGTGGAGTGGTCCTCGAGACTGGGGTGCGGCCGAGTACGCGCCGGGGGCCAAGTGCATTGACACCACAGCCCCCTTCGAGGTCCGACAGCGCGCAAGAGTGACCCTTCGCCAGAGTGACTTCTGGTGTGGGCTTGCAGGAGTCCTCCCAGCACCTGGCGCGCATGGGCTTGCCATACCCCCCCGTTTCCCCCCTCCCCCACGCTGCCCCCTGAAGCTGCGTGCCAGAGGTCTCTCTTGCCTAGTGTCACTCTGTGCTTGCAGCCGAGGTCGCGGCGTCTTTCCCCACGGACGGCTCGGGAATCTTGCGTGCCGTGGAGGTGGTGCTGTCGCAGGCGGGCCACTCGTGCACGCTGTCCCTCAGCGTTCACGAGTACGGTGGCATGCCCGAGCTGTCGCGGGCCCTCTCCGCGGGCATGACGCCGACTATCAGCTACTGGAGCGATGACGATATGTTGTGGATGGACGGGAAGGGCGCTGACTCCAAGGGGCCTTGTGCTGCAGACAGCACGGCGAGCTGCGCGGACTCCGTGCAGTTCTACGGCTTCTCCATCGAGCCCATGGCAGACAGGACGGGCCCCGAAGTCACCACCAGTCAGCCAGCAGCCGCCACTGCTCCCGCCGACGCCTCCGCTGCAGCTGAGGCGGCCGCCTCGGCCTCCCAGCCGTCCGTACCAGAGGTGGGCGTCGGCAGCCTCCCTTCGCCCGCGGCTGTGCCCGCCACCGCGGGCCCGGCGCCCAGCGCCAGCGGCGCCGAGTTTTCCACCACGTCGCCGCTGTCTCTTCGCCAGACTCTGACCAACGATCTGGAGCAGCAGACGACCCGTGCCGCCTCCGTCGCCGAGCCTCCAGCGGTGGAGCCCTCGACAACGGCGGAGCGGGCGCTGGTGGTCACAACCGCGTCAGCCACGTCCTCGTCCCCAGCCGCTGCGGAGCTGCACCCTGCCGTCGCCACCACAGCCGAGCCGTCCGGCGAGGAGGAGCGCTCGTCTTCAGGCACTGCAGCGGTGCCGCCAGAGGCCCCGCCGACGCCAGAGTGCCCTGGCACCGTCGAGGTGGTCGGGTACGGCGAGGTGGACCTGGTCCCGACCGGTTGGGGCACGCCAGCGGGGGTCGGCGCCGAGGTCCGAAAGAGAAAACACCCAGAGCCAATAGCATGTTTACCATACGATTCGGTGCCCGCCCACCGCTTAGTAGCAGATGGCGGCCCAACCACAGTGCGCCTGGTTTGTGCAACGCCTGTTGCCCGGAGAACAGGCTGGACAATGACACATCATACGTTGTCCTGTCGTGTTTCTGCAGAGCCCCTCTGGACAGGACCCAGATATCTTGGTGTATATACGCGCGCTACCGAGATACGTCATACGCATACAGTGAGGGCGCCGACAGAAGGACCACTCTGGGGCTCATGTGGGGCTCTGGTTGTCGGGCTGTGGTTAGATCATGTTAGACCCGTGTTGCGGAGCCAGTTCTTTGCCGAGATTTTGCCGTTGCCAGCAGGAGTCCATCGTTCCTCATTGGCGTTCCTAGTTGTAGCAATACGAAATACGATTGTAGCATTATGAATGCTCTTTCGGGTATCTTGGGTCGGCGCTGGACCCATATGGCGGCGCCTGGAGCGCCGCACCATGGCGCGCTCCGCGCGTCAGGGAGGTGGGTCCAGCGCCGATCCAAGAAATCCGCGCGGACTTCTGGACGTTGATGTGCTTCATGTGTGATCCTCCAGAGGTCGCCGTGGAGGACGGGAGGCACGTGGTGTCGCACATGGGCTCCCGGGCGTATTTCGCCGACACGTGCACTGCGGGTGCTTATGACCGCCATCAGTACATTGCCCCCAACCTCCTTGGAAAGAGGCTGCGCTACACGACGGACGTGTCGGGCGCAGGCTGCGGCTGCAATGCGGCCTTCTACCTGGTGTCCATGCGGCAGAACAAGGAGACATCTGAGTGCGGGGATTACTACTGCGACGCAAACAGTGTGTGCGGCCAGTCGTGCGCCGAGATCGACATCCAGGAGGGCAACATGCACTCGTGGCACTCGACCCTGCACACGAGGGACGACCCCAGCGGCCTTGGCGGCGGCTACGGCGGCGGCGGCGACGATTGGAGCGGCCCGCGGGACTGGACGGATGCGGAATACGGTCCCGGCGGCAAGTGCATCGACACCAGGTATGCGTTCAACGTATCGGCGTATTTCTTCGTCGATTCCACCGGAATTCTTGCGGCTATGAACGTGACCCTCTCGCAGGTAGGCAGCCCCTGCATTGTGTCGACGAACATTCCGCAGTACGAGGGGATGTTGGCCTTGACCGACGCGCTGTCGGCAGGGATGACCCCGGTCCTGAGCTACTGGAGCGCCAACGACATGCTATGGATGGACGGCCGCGGCAAGGACATGAAGGGCGCCTGCAAGAAGGACGCCGCCGACGCCTGCTCCGAGTCGGTCATCGAGGAAGAAAAAACGCATAAACATGAACTTTCGGCGCGCGGCACCGGAGGCGCCGCTGGGGGGACCCAGCGCAGATCCAAGAAGTCCGCGCAGACCGTCGAAAGTTTATGCTAATGCAGTTCATCGACTTCTCGGTCAAGTGTAAGTTTATATAGTTTATGCTTATGCAGTTGTCTTAACAGGTCATGTTCATGCAGTTTAAGTTTATGTGTATGCAGTGTTTCCTCTTCCCAGGTCAAGTTCTACGACTTCTCCATCCAGTACATCGACGCGGAGCAGGCGCGCTCGGTGACCAGGCACTCACCAGAGGCAAAAGAACCACTACCACCAGCTCGGGGGGGTGGCCACTGGGAAGGGAGTTCCATGGAGTTCTGGTGGCAGTGGCTCTCCTTGCTCTCGTGAGGCACCGGGCCGCCGCCCGCGGCCTGGCCCGCGCGGCGGGCGCGGGCACGTCTTCCCGGCCCGCCTGGCCTCCGCCGCCGCGGACCCCCGCGGCGCCGCTCCAGGACGGCGCGGGCGCCGCCACGTCCAGCAGCACGCCTGGTGAGCACCGCTCCGGCGACGAGTCCCCGCGGTCGCGTTCCACTGCGTCGACCTCTGGCGGAACGAACAGTGACATGAACAGGGTATCTCCTGAGGTCCGCGCGGATTTCTCGGATCGGCGCTGGGCCCCCTTGGCGGTGCCTCGGGCGCCGCCCTTGGCGCGCTCCGCGCGCCAGGGAGGGGGGTCCAGCGCCGATCCGAGAAATCCGCGCGGACCTCCGATTTTTCATGTTTATGTCATTGTTCGTTCCCCTAACATCCGCGACGCCGCACACCACGAAGGTGCGGGCCACCTCAACGACGGTGACTGCGACGACAGCCAGAACGTCGTCCACAAAACCGCCCACAACAACAGAGCGTCGCACCACGACAACCCCCATCGCAGTGCTGGTCTCGGTACCAGTGACGACGGCGACCAGTACGGCGACGCAGACCCTGTCGACTGCATCATCTTGGGTCGGACGACAAGGGGCTTGGGCAAGGGGGGTGCGACATCTCAGGTGCTGCACGCAGCTGATTTCGGCCCCGCCGCTGCCACTTCTCTCGACACATCGGTGCCTCTGGCTGTCAATGCGTGAGCTGATTGGCTAACCCCCCTTTGCTGTTCCCCCTCTCGACCGACCCGACCGTCCACGCCCACCCGCAGCATGTCAACGACAGCGTCCACGTCGACACAGCCTCCATCAGCAGTGTCTACGACGGTGTCCACGACGGCGTCGGCCGCGTCAACGACGAGCGGCTGGGGCCACCGACGACGAGCGTCTACGTCGGCGGTGCCCACGGCGGCGCAGACCGCGCCCTCGGCAGAGCCCAGCAGCCTGCCAACGGTGACGCCAGTATGCCCAGGCAACGTCTCCGTCGACGGCTACGGGGACGTGTCGATCGTGCCCACCGGAGGGGGGGGGATTTGGCGTTGTTGTCTCTTCTTCCCTTTCCTCGTCGTTGTCTTCTCTCCTCCCGCCCAGGCCCCTCCCCTCTCTTAACGTAATTTCTTAACGCTTCGCGTATACAAACCAGCCCATTCAGAAGAATTTCCATAGGAGCCGACAGGAGAAGGGAGGAAGAGACACACTGGGAAACAGAGCGTGCAACAAGGATGAAGGGAGAGATCTGGGAGCGAGGGGGAATGCCCTGTTTGGCCTCTTGGAGCCAACTCTGGAACCCGCTTGGTCTTGGATACATCTTGGGGCTTTGTGGAGGAGTTTGGGACCCTCTTGCGGCTGTGGGGGGGTTTGAGAGCCCTCGTTTGGCTGGCTCTTTGGGGATGCCTCAGGGCCTCTTGGTTGCGACCTAAAGTGCCCGAACTTGGGCGCCTGCCCATGGGGACATCAAGACTGCCTCGTGGGGCGCTCCTGGGGGGAGCTTGGGCGCTCTGGGGGCCGCCCTGTGGCCCTCCTGGGCCGACCCGAGGGCTCTCGGGGCCATCTTCAAGTCATCTCGAGGCCTGAGAGGCCCATCTGAAGCGAAAGAGCGAGAGCGCAAAAACAGAAACAATGAAAACAAGCACCGCGTATCTGGACGAGTTGTGTTTCTTGGGGCGGTCCTGGGGAGATTCCGAGAGCACTCACGGCCGCCTTATGGCCCTCTTGGCGCACCCAGGAGGTATGTAGGAAGTTATCATAAGCTATCTTCGGCCAGTTTGAACCAGTTTGAGGCCATATGGGGCATCGGGAGCCGTCTTGGAGCCATCTTGCGACAACAAAAACGCTCTGGCACATCCCTCCGAACCCCGTCCAAACCCAGATGAGGTTGTACGGGAAAGGAGTGCACTCCTCCCCGAAGGGGAGGATGAGTGGTTGAAGAGAGAAGGCAGAACTCGTGAGACCACCTCAGCCCAGAGCGCTGGTGTGATTGTACTACATGAATACAGCTCTCCTCTTCGCCCCTGGTGCTGCCATTATCTGCGCCCGCCTACCTCGTACATTGTGCGTCTACATAGGATTATCCCGTACCGGTCAATGATATAGATGATTCCTGGCCAGAACGGTCTCGGACTTTCCATATTGCCGCTGCAACTCTCGCAAGATTCAATTACATCTAGCCGCCTTCGGCCCATCCCGCCATCTTGCCTGAGGTGTGCGTATGGAGCCTCGTGGATGTTCGTTGGGATCTCGGGGGAGGCCTCTCGGGGGCCTCTCCGAGGCAGTTTTGAAATCTCTTTGGGGCTTTGTTAGTGGTTTGTGGAGCCTCTTTTGGGCCTCTTGGGGGCCCCTTGCCCGCTGCAGCGCTCACCACATCCAATGATATCCAGAGGGTCTCCGTCCAACGGCGCTCTCGCATACTTTCGCACCAGGGAACACGATGTTCGTGCTGTAGGGTTCGTCACATTTAGACTTTCTGCCTATCTCTCGAGCAGTGGCGAAGCGTTCTGGCTTTCCTATATGCCCCCACGAATGTTCTAAGAACCTTCTTGGTCTGCGCGAAATGTTCTCAGAACGTTTCTGGCTGAGACTGTCTTTTTAGACACATCGGGATTCTGTTCTAGGAACATCGGCTTGGTTCTTCAGACATTCTTGGTTTCTAAGACAATGTCCTGGTAGGCCGATCGGATTGCAGGGACGGTCGGATCGTAGGCCGATCGGATTTTTGATCGATGTTGGTCGGATTGCAGGGACAATGGCGATGTTGATTCTTGGTAGGACAATGTCGATCGGATTGCAGGGATCGGATGTCGATGTTTCTTGATCGTAGGCCGATCGGATTGCAGGGACGGTCGGTCCCTGCTCAAACCTCTTGTCCGAGGGAACGGCGCTCTCGCTGCAGGCGGGGGCCGCGCTCCTGCATCGGCGGCGCTGGCCCGCGGCGGCGTGTGCAGACAACTCCCGCCTGCGGCGCTCTCGCGGCATCGCGGGGCCGCGGTCCTGCCTCGGCAAAAGGTGGTGTGCCCGCTGCAGCGTCGGCTCCTCCTCCTCCTCCTCCTGCTCCTCCTTCTCCTCCTCCTCCTCGTCCTCCTGCTTCTTCTTCTCCTGCTCCTCCTCCTCCTCCTCCTGCTCCTCCTCCTCCTCCTCCTGCTCCTCCTGCTCCTCCTCCTCCTCCTCCTCCGCCTCCTCCGCCTCCTCCTCCGCCTCCTCCTCAGCCTCCTCCTCCTGTCAGACCATCATCGGGCTCCCGTCCGAGGGAGCCACGCTCGCAACGCGGCGCTAGCCACAGCCCCGCGTTGGCATGTGGATTGTCACCCCAGAGTGGCTGCGGCCCAGATCTCTACTTTGTCTCCCTCTGCAGGGCCACCAGACCTCTAAATTGTTTCCCTCGGGGCCCGTGTTTCATCCCGGATCGTTTCTGATGTCCCCGGGGGGTCATGAAACCGACTCTGGAGGCGGCGATCGACGGTTTTGCTGCCGTTCCTGCAGGGTGGTCCGAGAGAGGGAGGGAGGGAGGGGCATGAACGCTGCCTGCAGCTGGTTTCCGCGCCACCGCCAGGCACGCTTCTCGACGCATGGTCGCCGCCGACGCCTCAAGGCGCCCGAGCGAAAAAGCAGTTGTGTAGCTGTAGATGGCGAAGCTCTGCGCACCCTCTCTCGCCCTCGAGCCTGCCAGGCATCCGTCGCCGTGTCTTCTTTGATGAGCGCATTTTCCACCACCACCACCACCACCGTATGTAAGAGAGGGAGGGGGAGGAGGAGGAGGAGGAGGAGGAGGAGGAGGACTTCCTCCTCCTCCCTTCTCTCCCGTCCTACATCTGGTGGTGGTGGTGGTGGGGGACAATTGGCCCACCACCCTTCACGGCGTGGATCCCCGGGGGCCCGGGCACCCTCCCGTGGGCCAGCTTGCCGCTTCCGGCAGTCCCGGGGCCGAAACCGGCCCAGGCTTCCCCGCCGTGGTCTTGGTTCACGAAGGGAACAAACAACGACATAAACATAACAACGCGGAGGTCCGCGCGGATTTCCCGGATCGGCGCTGGACCCCCTCCCTGGCGCGCGGAGCGCGCCAGGGGCGGCGCCGGAGGCGCCGCCAGGGGGGTCCAGCGCGGATCAGAGAAATCCGCGCGGACCTCCGCGTTGTTATGTTTATGTCATTGTTTGTTCCCCTATTCACGGCGCGAGGAGGGGCCTGGCGTTCGTCGGGGTCGGCAAAGAAGGGGGTGATGTTTGGGGGGGGGGATATCATGGCGTGGCCCATGATATCTCCCCAGATTGTATGGCGCCTCTTCTTATTTCATTACGCCTCTAGCCCCCCCCGGGGCCGCGCACATGCCGCCAGTTATGATTTGCACCCCCCCCTCTTGGACGCCCCCCTCTTGGCCGCCCCCGAGTTCGGGCCATGGTTGTAGGGCCTCCGGCGGCCGTTCGGGACGATTCGGGGCACCGACCGCCAGAACTCAAGCAGTGGCGAAGCGTCCTGGCTCGCCTACAGGCCTACCAAAAGATGTTATAAGAACCTTTTGTTATCTGCACGAAATGTTCTTATACTATTTCTGGCAGGAACTGTCTTGTTTTAGTGCATCGGGTTTATGTTCTAGGAACACGGTTCCTGTTATTAGAACGTTTCTGTGTTCTAAGAACATTTCGTGGTCGGCCTATAGGAATGCCGGGACGGTCGGTCCTTGCTCAAAGAACGCTCCTGCCGAGTTGCAGCTGTTGGAAAGCATCCCGAGGCAGGAACACCTTTCGGAACCGACGAGCACGTCCGAAGACCTCGAGCAGCGCGAAGAGGTCAAAGGTGGGAGGACGAGACGGAGCGCCAGGCTGGGGCAACGACGCGGGCGTCGGGGCGGACGTGATCGTGCAAGACGCCCGCAGGGTTGGGGCGGGGAGCAGTGTATGGGGGTACAGCGGGTCATCTACTCGATTCCTCCACTCAGACATCTAGGCATTCAATGTCTTGGGGCAACTCGAGGCAGATTCTATTTTTCCTTCCAACATCCAGCCTCTGGGGGCCATCGCTGGGCCTTGTGACTGTCAAACAACGATTCGAGATGAAAAGCCTGGTTCTGGGGAAGGGGTCCAGACCTCCCTTGTTATGAACAAAATCACACCGCATGATGTTCGGGGACATCTTGCGGCTCGAAACAAGCAGCACGGCTGGTTTCTCTGAGTTTTGGCTTGGGGGGCTGGTTTCCAGCATTGGGTTTCTTGGGCGTCGGGACCAAGGGCAACACATTTTCAGGAGGGAAAGCATGGGTGTCCGCGGTTTGGTCGGTTCGGCTACGTCGCAGTCGGTTGCGTTCAGTGGGATCGAGTCGGTTCGGTTCGGTCAGTTGTTGTGTTTGTGCAGCGTCGCTGCGCCCTTCTAGGCTGCTTGCGGTCTGTCCGACTTGGTCGGTATCGGTGACGGTGTGGTAGTTGTTCGTTTTTCTAGTCGTTGTGGACGGCGTTGAACATTCGGGTGCAAGCAAGGGTCTAGAGACCAGGGTGCCCGTGTTTCGAAATACGTCGAGCCGCCAGTTGCTTGATTCCTTCTATTTATCCTCGTCCTCCTTGAACACGGTGACTTCTTGATAAGCCTCTTATCTTGCTCCACTGAGCTCCTGGGAGGACGCTTGCAGGACACGAGCTTGACCCAAGCATCGATTGGCGTCACATATTGCGTGGGTTGGAGTCCGAACGTGAGTTGCGCATATTCTTGGTGCAGTGCGCCATATTTCGGCACAAAGCCACAGTGTAGCACATCCAGCCCGAAGACACCTGCGAGACGGCTAGCGCGCATTGCGCGTGTCCAGGAGCAGGAGAGTAGCACACCAATTCAAGTTCGATCCGTTGGGCTCCATAGAGCAAATACTCTCCCGCTGCCAGTGCGGTGTTCACCACGTCATTCATCGTCTGTTTGCTTCTCTCTCTCTCTCTAGTTCTCTCTCGCTCCACCGTCACCGTGTTGTGGCAAATTGTAGACGCTCGTTTCATGTGTTTTGACGTCTGTCCTCGAGACGTACTGAACCAAAGCTCTGCCATGAACTATTTCCAGGTCTCTAATTGTATTCAAGGCCATTCGTGCCTTGCGCACGATCATTTCACAACGCATGTGCCCTCGTCAGATGGTTAGGCAGGTACATCGCGCTTACATTAGTACAGGCTGCGCTCTGAGGAGTAGCTTCCTGAGTGGTGACTTATCCAGTTGCCTGCGGAAAGTCCCGCCACAGTGCCAGTCCAGCATTTTGGGTTGCGATTGTTCGGGAGACGCACGGGAAGCTGGAGCCGTAACGTGTGACACCTCTTGTCCCGAAGCTTGGGAGAGCCGCAACATGTGGCACACATTGTTCCACGTCGTATCGCGTTGGTTTCCGTCTTCAGAGTATTCCTCCATTCCTTACGTCTTTTCTTGGGTTCCTGTGGCGCAGTCTTGGGGGTCCATTGGGCCACTTTGGATCGTCGTGGGGCCCTCTTGGGCCGTCTTGGGGCCCTCTTGGCCGTCTAGGGGGTCTCTTGCGGCCTTCGGGACCCCCAGCTAAGGTCTATGGGGACCTCCGTAGTCCTGCACCAATCACGAAAATCGCCCCCCAGAGAAGAGGTTGGAGAGGGGCAGCGAAGAATTTCACTGGCTACCCCAAGCACCAACCCGTGTTCCATTGCACGTCGTCAACATCTTTGCTTCCGTCATGCCGTATGAAACATGTGCACTCTGCCGTCATGTGGCTCGAGCGTCGCTGTGGAGGGAGGGTGTGCTAGTCAGCCCGCACCTCCTCACTCGTCGCTGATGTTGGCAGCCAGCGAGCAGGCCGCCTGGTGCGATACCAACGGCCGTGTTGAACGGGGAGACGGAGAAGGGTAATGCAGGGAAGGATCGAGGGTTCGTCGAGGGAGGGTTATCCCAGGGTGGGGCTGGGGAGCGGCCCAGCTGGATGCTCCCGTTCAACGCGTTTCTTTCTTCCAGGGGCCGTTCGGAGCGATGTTCATTCCAATCCTTGCCCCAACCCCACCTTTGTGCCCCCCCGAAAGGAGAGAGAGAGAGAGAGGGAGAGAGCGAGAGGAACCGAAGGAACGAGACAGAGAGAGAGAGAGAGAGACAACACATCCAACCAAACGGTGGACGAGAGCACGACGGGGGAGGGGACGTCGCCCCGGCAATATGATCTGGTCCGTTTCCCTCGATCCTTGCACGTGTCACCGCAGGGGAACCTCGTCCTGAAGGAGGAGGAGGAGGAGGAGGAGGAGGTGGAGGAGGGGGAGGGGGAGGAGGGGGAGGGGGAAGAGGGCGCCCGCTCGCTCGCAACTCCCCCCTGCAGGCGCTCCCCCGCGCCGGCCCGCTGCCGGACGAGGGGCGCGAGGACCGGGCCCGGAGCTGCTCGAAGTCCAGCTCCTCGACGGCGACCCCGCGCAGCAGGCTCGCGCGACGATGCCCGTGCCTGGGGGAGCCTCGGGCGGCGACGCGGGAAGCGGCCTGCTCCTGCACTGGGGTCGGTCGGCCCCTGCCTCCTGCTCCTCGCCCTCCGCGTTCTCCCCTCGCCTCCTTGTCCTCCTCCTCCTCCTCCTCCTCCTCCAGACGTCTCCTCCTCCTCCTTCTCCTCCAGTCGTCTCCTCCGTCCTCCGTCCCCCTCCTCCCCCTCCCGCTGCTGTCTCCCCTGCGGAGGGGCGAATCGGGCCCACGGCCGATCCACGTCCCGTCCCCCAGCCGTGCTCCAGGTCCCGAGGCAGGCCCACGGATCGGACGGCGCCGGGGGCCAACTGCGCAGGCTCCCGCGGAGCAGGCGCGCCGAGGGTGCCCGGGTCCCTGGCCTCCTCCCGCAGGAACAGCGGCGCAGGGCGCAGGGGGCGTGGCCGTCTTCGGCGTGGCGGCTGCTCCCCGCCGAGCAAGAGGAGCGGGATGTGTGATGTTCCAACCTGCTTTGGCCTTGATCACCAGAAGGACTGTCGAGCACCAAGAAGATGCTGAAACTGGAGGCTTTTCACGCGTCGGCCCCGGAAGGCGATACGCCATGCTCGTTCGACATTGTTTCGATACTTTTCCGGGTGCTCGAAATTGTTGTCGCTTCGCGAATCCCCACCAGCCCATCCAGAAACGATGCCCAGAGGAATTGCCTCGATCAGAGAAGTGGGCAGCACACAGAGGAAGCCATTATGAGACATCTTGGGATATCTTGAGCCATCTTGGAGGTCATTTTGGGCTCTCCCAGACGCTCTTGGAGTCATCTTAATCCGTGCCCCCCCCCAAGAGGCCTCCATGTGGCTAAAACCTGTGTAGAATCAATGATTAGGCATTCTCGCCGAGGCCTCTTGGAGCATCTTGGGTGCATCTGGGGGGGCTCTTGGGGCCTCTTGGGGGTCTCTTGGGGGCCTCCGGGGGGCCTCTTGGGGGCCTCTTGGGGCCATTTTGGGGCCATCTTGGGACCTCTTGGGGCTTCCTGGGCGCTTCTTGGGGCCATCTTGGAGGAGATCGATCAAACAAGAGGGGGGGTTTAATTAGCGTCCCCCCTCGGAAGCCCCTAAAATCGCCTCTTGGACCCCTCTTGGAACGCTCTTGGAGTGCTCTTGGGCGCTCTTGGGGCCGTCTTGGGGCTCTTTTGGGGCTCTCTTGGGGCCCTCTTGGGCCATCTTGGAACCATCTCCAGGCCTCGGATGGCCATCGGAAGCGAAAAGGCGAGAAAGCAAAAATCATTGATTTTCCTTAGGTTTTGGGACGATTTTGGCCTCTTCGGGGCCTCCTTGGGGAGCTGTTTGGCCACTTGGAGTTATCTTGGGGCCGTCTTTGGGCTTCTTGGAACCATCTTAGGAGCCATCTCGAGCGATCTTGCGCTATCTTGAGCCATCTTGGAGCTCATCTTGGGTTCTCTGAGGCGCTCTTGGAGCCGTCTTGGGCCATCTGGGACGCTCTAACTACCAGCGGCCCCCCCCGTCCAGGTCCAGGGGAGGGGGTAGGGGGAGGGGTAAACCCCTCCCCAAGGGGGAAGAGGGAGGGGTGGAAGAGGATCTGTTCTAGACCACCTACGCCCAGAGGGCTGGTGGGATTATTTCTGGGATGTGGTCCTCAAGTACGACGGGAGCAACATAGAGCTGGATGAGAAACCGGTCCCTGGGAAGGGGTGCGCCGCGCCACGCTTCGGGCGGGTGGCAATGGGAGGTGACCCAGAGGGGGGGTGAAGAAAAGTGCCCCAAAGGGGCCCTTTGGGGTTCCTTTTGGAGCCAGCTCGTGTCAAAAAGTGGCCCCAAAGGGCCCTTTTGGGGCCTTGTTCTTCACCCCAAGGAGTCTCTCAGCACTCTCGTAAGACCCTCCAAGAGCCTCTCGACAGACTCCAGAGCCTCTCAAGAGCCGCACACCCGAGTCGTTCCTGGACGGCTTCGCAGCTTGGGAACGGCCCCCAGCAGACGAGGACGGCGAAGAGAGCAGTCCGTCCCCAGACGTCTTGCGCTCCGCACGTCTTCGGTGCGTGGTGCCCTGGGCTCCTCGGCCCCTGCCCCAGGGCTGTTTCTTCATCCCGGGCCGGTGGTTGTTGCCCTGGAGTGAAGTCGGGCGTGTCCCTCTACAGGAGGAATATTCAAAAAGAGTGAAGAGTTCGTATGGGGAGGATTGCTAGAATCTTATTGGCCATTTCGGAGCATTGTTGGACTATTTTTGATTTGTCGTCCAAACTCCGCCTGCAGGGGGACACCCCCGACCTAATCATGGAGCCCGGAACTGGCCCGCAGATGCCACATATGGTCACAGACAGGCCCAACCTGCCACCGCGCACGGGCCGAAGGTCAGATGCCTCTTCGATGGTCGTGGGGGTTTCGTGGGAGGCCTTTCGGAAGCCTCTCGGGTGTGGTTCCGGCGGTGTCCTGGAGCCTTTCGGGGCCCTCTCGGGTCTTGGGGGCCTCCTGGGGCCGCATCGATGGCTTCAAGGCGCCAGACGTTCAGGTCCTCGTTCCTGCCAGGAAGCTCGATGTCTGGGTATCCTAGGTCACCCGCGGGGGCGCGACGATGATTGAGCTTCGCGCGTCGCCGTCCGAGGCACAGCGGCTGCCCTCCTGCATGGGGGCGGCGCATGGGCGCGTTGGCGCGAAGATGATCGCGTATCGCGGGGCGCGATGCGCGAAGTTCGGTGACGTAGGTATCTCCCCATCCCTTGCAGCGAGCGCGACTTCGACCTCGGCAGCGTCGCCTCCGAGGACGACGACTCCGAGCTGCCAGCCGAGGTGCCACGGCTCCTGGAGAGGAGCAGGGGCAACGTTAGGAATGCATCGGCTCAGGAGGTGGGATGCATCGGCCACCAGTCACCCATTCATCGCCGATAGTGGCCCGATAGCCCATCCCGCCCAGGCATGACCCATTACGATTCGATCGTCCCGATGCGACGCCCAGTTCGATGTCGATTTTCTGGCGATCCGATACGGGCCGTTGCGTACACTGCGCGGCTGTGCATCCAGGCAGCGGCGGTTCGATTCGATTCGACTCCGTGCCGATGCGGTCCGACTCGATAGACGTTCCGATCCGATCCAAGTTCCCGATTCGATGTTAACTGTTCCTGCGAATCACCCACTCATCGCAGATGGGGACCCGACAGCCAATCCCGCCCAGGAACGTCTCGTTTCGCTCTCGGGGCTCTATCGCTGATCTATCGGCCATGTATACCCGATGCCAGGTCGATGCCCCCCCTGAGCACGTCCCCCCATCGTTGTCCCTCAGAGGATGAATAGGGCCAGCGAAGAGGTGAATTGCTTCGAGACGCTCGCTGCAGAGGCGAGGGCGCGCTACAGGATCGCGGCTCGCTGACCAATTTCCGCGTTGTGAAGACAATCACCACGGAAGGTGTTTGATCGTTCTCTACATCTGGGGGCCTTCATTGGGACTTGTGGCCGTCACAAACACGGCCCCCTGGGAAAACGCCGGGCCCTGGGAAGGGGTCCAGACCTCTCGGGCGGGTGGTAACGAGGAGGGACCCACATGGGGGTGAAATAGGGCCCTAAAGGGGGCCCTGTAGGTTCCCTGCTGGCTCGGAAAGAGGCCTAAGTGGCCTCTTCAGGGCCTCTTCTTCATCCCCAATTGAGGTCACCCCCCATTACCACCCGCCCGAACCTCGGGGCTCCACGTTATGAGCAAATCACCATGTCGGGGGCCTGGGTAAGAAGGCAGGGGCCTTCTCTGATGAACGGACCAGAAGCTTCCCCTCGCCTTTTTGAAAGCCCCCCGCCCGCCTTCTTAGAAGGTCACCCCCCCCTCGCGCCACTCGCCAGTGCGCGCCACCACGGTTTCTTGACCCCAATCCCCGAGTTTCCCCTCCACTGAGATGGCAGCTTATAAAACAAGGGAAAGCTCGGACGTCCTCCACTCTCGAGGATGGGCGCTCCTCCATCTTACATCCCCGAGTTCAGCCTAAGATATATTGTTCTGTCGAATGACCCCCAAAGCAGGGCTCATTTCGATCCAATCGATGCGATTCGATATCGAATCTGGCTGGCCCGATCCGATTCGCTTCTGGTACTCCGACGGCTAATCTACCGCCCGATGCTCGCATGGCTTTGATGAGCATCTTGGCGCAGCCGATGATCCGATCTCGACTCCGTGTCGATGCGGCCAGATCCGACGCGCATTCCGATTCGACCTGTTTTCCCGATTACCACCAGGCGGGGATTCAGCCATCACCATCGCCTGGAGGATAGTTCTTCGGGGACCTCGGCAGACGGTGGCTATGGATAGATCCGGGCCCCTGCACCCCGTACGTGTGTGCAGATCTATACGTGTACATATACATAGAGATATGTGTGTATACATATATACGTATGTATGTAGGTCTCTCTCTCTCTCTATCCCTCTGCCCACCACCTGCTGGGGTCCCAGGAAGTCGGTCCTCCAGGCGATGGATATGGATTATGCCCGCCTCGCACGATTCGATGCTGACTAATCCTGCATAGTTATAGGCCTCCCAGATGGTGGATTCGGAGGATCGCCCTGCATCGCGGACGTCGCCGATGCATCGTCGATGCATCGCCGATGCATCGGCGATACATTGGCGATGTGTCGGCGATGCGGCGCAATTCTCCGACCCCATCTACTGGATCCCATTTGGGAGGCCTCCCATTCTCACCCCCCGCTACGCCCCCCCCCCTCACAGGAGGCGCGTGTTGCGGTTCGAGCGGCTGTACGCCAGGATGCGCGGGGAGCACGGCGTGGCTTTCGACTCCGCGAAGCCGTTGTTCCGCGAGGCGTCGGCCCTGGTCGGTTGGGCGCCCCGCAGTCAGGGGCGTCGAGGCGGGGGGTGAGGACCCCCGTCAGATCCAGGCGTTGCATTGTTTGCTCGGCCCTGGTTTCGGGCCCCGGAACTATCACACATCGATATGATTCGAAACATGCAGCAGAAAGATGGGGTCTAGTGATCGATTTCTTATTCGTTGTTTTGCCGATCGGCGCGGGCCCTCGCACCCTTCCCCTCCCCATCCCCCAATGGAGAGGATCTTGGCTGTTTTTGACGCCTTTTTTCAGGCAGGTGGAGTCTCCCCCACAGGACGCACTGCTGCAAACAGTCGCACTAAGCAGAGGTCCAGAGCCAGACCCCCCCCCCCTTCCGCCCACTGTCGAAAACGCTCACCTGGGGCTATGGGTCCCGATGGTTCTCGATGTTGCCGGACGTCGTGGTCACCAGATTGGAAAGAGCGTGTTCTCTTGCTGCTGTCCGAAAACGGGGGGGGGGTCACTGGGGGTTTCCAACCCGCCCCCCCCCCCTCTCGAAAACCAGGTGGGGGGGGGGTCACTGGAGGTTCCAACCCCCTCCTCCCCCCCCCCCGGTCTCGATGTTGCCCGTGCGTCGGGGCCCCCAGACTGGGACTCCGCCCGCGGCAGCGAGAACCCTCCCAGGCCTCCGCACGTCGGCAGGCGAACGGCCCCCGACCCGGACCTCGGGGGCGTCGCACGGCGTGGCTCGCGTCGCGCCCCAGGGCGGGAGGGGGAGGGGAGGATAGAGGGTGAGAAACTCTGGGGGGGGGGGGGGGGGGGAAGGATAGGGGGAGGGAAGGATAGGGGGAGGGAAGGATAGGGGAGGGAAGGATAGATCCTCCTCCTCCTGCTCCTCCTCCTCCTCCTCCTCCTCCTCCTCCTCCTCTGAGGCGTCGCGCCCCAGGGCGGGGAGGGGGAGGGGAGGATAGAGGGTGAGGAACTCTGGGCTTCTGCAGGGGCAACCTCCACAAATAGCAGCAAGAGTTGCATGGGGGCGATGCTTCGATGTGTGGGATGTTGTTTGTTTTTTCGTCCAAAACCCGCCTGTAGGGGGACATACCCGACCTAACTCCAGGCCTCCTAGATGGGGTCGGAGCAGATGGGGTCGGAGGATCGCGCCGCATTGCCGATGAATCGGCGATGCATCGACGATGCGGCTCGATGCGGAGCCCGCTTTTCGCTGCGCCGGCGTCGCCGATGCGTCGCCGACGTTGGCGATGCATCGACGATGCCGCGCGACCCTCCGACCCCACCTATCAGCCACGCGCAGAGGGAGGTGGGGGGAGGGGGAGGGCTTCTTAAAAGCACCCCTGCTTCGCAGAAGGCGCGGACCTAATCTATAGATGTTAGGCCAGCGCCTTCTAAGAAGCAGCCTCCTGCTGAGAAGCCATCCCCCCTCCCTCCACCCCCTTGTGCGCGCCGCCAAATCTACTCCGACCCAATCCAGGGGGCCTCGAGCAGCGGGATAAGGGCGAGAGGGAGGCGCGCAGCGCGCGGGAGGGGGGGCAGCACCAGCAGCCGCAGCCCAGCTGTCAACACTTCGCACGCGACCGAGCGGACGCTGGATCACGTGGCCCCTCTGACGGGCCTGTCTTCCGACGTTTCGAGGGCAAGGGAAGGAGGAGGATGACGAGGAAGAAGCGGAGGAGGAGGAGGAAGGAGGAGGAGAAGAGGAGGAGGAGGAGGAGGAGGAGGAGGACCCCCTCCCCCCTACTTGTGGTAGTGGTCGTGGAAAGCGGGCCCATCACCCTCCTCCCCCCCCCCCGCGGCGTGCAGGCGCGGGTGGCGCGAGGAGGGCCGCCTTCCGAGAGAGGGTTCTCGGAAGGGCCCGGGGGCTTCTCGGGTAGAGCTTCCCCGGGAGCCTGGAGGGAGGCTTCCTTCCGAAGGGGGGTGACGAGCGTCTCCCGGATCTCGTGTCCCCCTCCCCAAACCCCCCTCGGGTCATGGCAGAAGTCAAGAGGGGAGGCTTTTCCTTTTTCCTAATTTTCGGCCTCTGGGGGCCCTCACCAGGCCTCGGGGCCGTCCAAAAACGACGCAGGGTGAGAAACCGGTCCCAGGGAAGGGGTCAAGAACTCTGGGGGTCGACGTCATCAAAAAATCATGACGTCGGGGGTCTGGGTCTTCTTCATGGGCGAAGAACATGTCTGCATCCGCGGCATCGCGGGCCGGGCCCCTAGGCCGCGACCCCGCGGTTGCGGAGAGCGTTTTGTCGCGGATGCCCCGCACGGAACGTATCCGCGCGACCGCGCATCCGCGTGATCGCGCCCCAGAGTCCAGACCGCGAGGGCGCGGACACGGATATGCTCGCCGCTCGTGATTTCTGCGTTCAGCGTGCCTTTGCCCCCCCCCCCATCGTCCGCGCAAATGCCTCTGGCCGCCTTGCGCCAGCGCAAGGAAAAACAGACACACGCTACAAAACGTCGCTTCCAAAGGAATCATTTGAAATAATGGGCAGTGGAGGGTAAGGGAAAACTCAAATCCCGGAAATATTGAAAAATATTTGAAGTCCTTGAACTTTGTGTATATTCATTTGTGTCTCCCCGGGGCCCTTTACACCGCCCCCCTCTCCGGCGCACCCGGCCGAAGGACCTGGGGCGGGGGGGGGGCCCGTCGCGGCAAGGCTGTAGAGCCTCCCGACGGACGTGAGGCAAGAGCGCCCCGCAGCACAGGCCTGTGCCGGGAGCGCTCGGACTCCGAGACGCATGCCACGCCATGGCAAACTCAAGACGGAGATGTTTCTCCGGTTTCGGCCGGCCGGTGGAGGCCGTTCTCTGAGGTCCTGGATCGTCAAGCACAGCTCGGGGTGCGAAGCAAGACCGCCCTGCAGCATCGGCCCGTGTGGGGGCGCTCGGGCTCCCAGGCAGCCAACGCCTTGACACATCGGAGGCGAAGTCCGAACCCGGTCCTCGCCCATCAACGGTTCAGGCAACTCGATGGGCGGCGGGGGTAGGGTTCAGGATTCGTCGAGCACGTGGCGAAATCCGGAGCCTACCCCCGCCTCCCAGCGATTCAGGAGAGTCGATGGTTGGTGGGGGGAGGGCTTGGATGGCACCACCGAACAAGCCCAAGACGGAGGTGTCTTTTGTTTTCGGCCTGTGAAGGCCGTTCCTGGCTCCTGGGATTATCAAGAACAGTTCGGGATGAGAACTTGGCCTTGGGGAAGTGGTCGCAATTTCTTGGGATTCGGCATTGCACACCATCAAGACATCGTATGTCTGGGTTGTTGATTGTGACGTCTGCCCTCTGGCTGGAAAGTCTGTTTGGCTTTTCCCGCGCGCCGTGGATCGGGACTGAACGCAAACAATATATCGGGAGGCCCTGTCTGAGCTGGAGGGACTCGTTTTCTGCGTGATTTGCCTTGTATACCCACGCTGCACCAGGTACACATCTCCTGTTTGCTTGATGCGCGATTTTTCCGTTGTATTCGGCATCGGCCCGATGTTCGGCCGACCTTCGGAGGGTATGTCTTTGGCCGAACTGCGGTATGATCCCTAATGCCGCCCGCCTGAGTTCTTCTTGCCGAATCTTTTTTGGACGGCATCTGGGCCCGTTGAGAGCCCGTGGGGTTAGACATCGGCGAAGCACATGTCAGATATCCGACGATGTGGCTTCAATCCGTGGCCACGGAGATCTTGACCCCTTCACGGGAAGGTTGTCCGTCCCGTATTCTATTTTGATGGCATTGGGGCCCGAATAATTCACGGCCCCTGGAAGTCCAAATCGAGAACAGTTGAACAGATCATGTCGTCGAAGATCTGGGCTCCAGGCCCCCTCCTCCAGCACCCGTTATAATCAATCCTAGATCAAAAAAAACACGTCGCCCAAGGGGGATCGAAACAGGCGTGGTCTGTGGATTGCGCCGCACCGTCGATGCATCTGCAATGCGCCTCGATGTGGAGCCCGATTGTTGTCCATGCCGAGGTCGCCGGTGCAGCGCCGACGTCGCCGATGCATTGTCGATGTGGCGCGATGCTCCGACCCCATCTGCTCGGACCCCGTTTGGCGGCTTGTAAGACTGACCCTGTCCAGCCGCCCCCCCTCCGAGGGACTTGATGCATACACCATGTCGTTTGGCCAGCCAAGAAGCCGATGAGCTCAACGGAGGAGTTCGGTCTGCAGAAGCTGAGGCGTCAAACAGGCTCCGCAGCAGGGCCGTGTGTACACCGAGTTCCCTGGCCGGCCCAATGTGGCACAGGGTACATCGACCCCCTCCCAGACCCCCTGCGGCGACTGATCTGGGGGCAAGCGAGAAAGGGCGGGGCTTCTCGGAAGGCGGCGGGGCTTCTCAGTAGCCTCGCGCCCTTCGAGAAGCTGTCTGCGCCTTCTCCGAAGGCCGAGGCGGCCTCTCAGGAAGGCCTGCGTGCTTCTTAGAAACCCCGCCCGCCGCCTTCTGAGACGCCCCGCCCGCCGCCGTCTGAGAAGGTCATTTTTTACACCTTCTCCGAAGGCAGAGGCGGCTTCTCAGAAGGCTTGCGGGCTTTGAGAAGTCCCGCCCGCCTCCTCTCTTCCCCTCTTCGGCGGCGCATGCCCGAGCTATCAGTTTTCGGGCCATAGCTCGGGCTTCCGGCTGCTGTTCGGTACGCTTCCGGCACCCCCAGCACCCCGAGGCTGGGAATTTGCCGAGAACCGGCGATTATTCGATCCCGAAACTCTCATCCCAGATATGCGACATCTTGATTGTTTCAATGCGGGGTCCCCAGAAGTCCCGACACTTTCCCCGGGGCCAGCTTTTCGTCCCGAGTCGTTCTCTCACCGTCCCGGGGCCTGGTATAGGCTCCCAGAGTCCGAAAACGGCGAATCCTCTCCCGCCTGTCGAAGAAGAAAAAACAAACCTAAACTTTCGACGCTCCGCGCGGATTTCTTGGATCTGCGCTGGGGCCCCCTGGCGGCGCCTCCGGCGCCGCCCCTGGCGCGCTCCGCGCGCCAGGGAGGGGGGCCCCGCGCAAATCCAAGGAATCCGCTCGGAGCGTCGAGGGTTTCTGTTTACGTGTGTTTCACCTTCCTCTGGGCCTTGCTTGAACACGACGCGAGCACCTCTGGGAAACTCAGCATCGTTTAACCGATCCCCATCCCCTTCTCCATCCCCGTCCAGATCCCCACCATCTCGCCACCCTGCAGTTGGGGACATGCCCCTCGGAGGAGGAGGAGGAGGGAGGAGAGATATAGGACAGCACGGGTCGCCCGAGCCCGTCGGAGAAACCCTCCAAACCCTGGACCCTTGGGGATGCATGGGGATCGGTTCAACGATAAACTTCCCTCGCCGCCAGCCCCCAGGCCAGTGCGGCCCAGGCCACGCCCGTGGGGATGGGGATCGGTTCACCGATTCACCAGCCTGGAACATATCCCTATCCCTATGATTGGCATCGCCTCATCTCGATGCCCTCCGTTTCTGAGGGCGCATCCCTAAGATTGTCGTCGACTCATGCTTTGTTATAATCTTAGGGATAGGGATGCGTTCGAGGCCAGTCAACGATGCCCGGAAACTTCCCTCGCCGCCGGCCCCTGGCCTCCAGGGGCGGCCCGCGGACCACGGCGCCCACCTCCCGGGCAGGCGGCGCCGCGCCGCGTGGACCACGGCGGCCCGGCGGCGGAGGAGCTCGCGGCCTGCTTCCGGGCGCTGCAGCGCCACCACGCCGGCCTGGCCCGGGAGCAGGAGCTCATAGACAGGCTCCCAGGCCCCCCTCGAGCAGTGCGAAAATCACGACGGGAGGTTTTTTTGCCCTTGTCGCCCTGTGGGGCCCCTCACCGGGCCTCGGGACCGTCAAAAAACGACCCAGGATGACAAGCTAGTCCTGGGGAATAGGTCGAAACCTCTTGGGGTCGACGTCATGGTTCGGTACGCAAATCCCAGACCTCCTAGATGGGGTCGGAGTAGATGGGACCGGGGGATCGCGCCGCACCGCCGATGAATCCGAGATGCGGTGCGATGGGGAGCCCGATTTTCTCCACGCCGGCGTCGCCGATGCATCGCCCACGTCGACGATGCATCGCCGGTGCATCGCCGATGCATCGCCGGTGCATCGCCGGTGCATCGCCGATGCATTGGCGATGCGGCGCGATCCTCCGACCCCATTTACTCGGACCCCACTTAGGGGGTCTCTAAAATCTGGGGGGGAAAAAACACACAGACACAATTAAGCGTCGGTCCCCAAGAAAAGATAGAAACATATGAAGACAAAAACCCAGAAAATATAGGAACATACGGGGAATATTTGTATTTGTTTGTATTTATTTGTGTGTCCCAGGGCCCCTTCGTAAGAGCATGGGAGCCTCGTGTCTCTTCGCCTCGTGTTTCGCGCCCCGCCCGTCGTGCCCTGGCTGTGCCCCGGCGCGCCCCGCCGCTGTGTGCGACCGCTGGCTGATGCTCGTGCGGCCGCTGGCTAGCAAGTATTCCTTGCATGGCAGTTCCGTCGGGGGCTGTCAGATGATACCGGGCCGGACGAAAGGAGGGGACTGGGAAAGGGGGGGTTACGAAGTCTGCTGCGTGCAGCTGGTTTCGGCCTCATCGAGGGGCCCACTCCTCGATACATGGCCGCCTCTGGCGCCGGGAGACGCCGGGAAAATCAGCTACGTGATCGATCTGATTCTCACCCCCCCCCTTTGCTATCCCACCCTTTCGCCCGACCCGATATTCCTTCGCAGTTCCGTCGGGGGCTGGCAGGTGATACCGGCCAAGACATGCTCGCGTCACGAAAAATCAGACGGCATGCCGGCCCCAGGGAATGGGTCGGGACATCCAGGGACCGCGTAGCGGAAAAATCCGGTCTGCCTTGGGTAAGTAGTATGTTCGGGATCGAGACTCAAGCGATAAGAGAAGGAGGCTACGCGCTTCGCCCTCTGAGGACACTTCGGGCCAAACCACCTATGGTGCAGCATCGAACGAGCAACATTCACGATGGGACCAGAGGCGGAGCGGAGAGATGAGAGATGCAGTGCACCGTCGGGGCTTCAATCAAAATCGGATTGTGCACTTTCCTAGACAAGTCATGCAATCTTGCTCACCGGTATTTTGTTGTCGTCACCTTTGGCTTTTCGTCGTTTGTGGCCTGCTTGGGCCAGGGCTGTTTTAAAGCCCTGACACCGTCAGAAACGCACCCAGGATGAAAACATACCCCCAGGATGGTCCCTGGACGCTTCTTCGACACGAGCTCCAAAAGTTGTATTGCATTTCCAGTGGGTGTAGAAGGAGGCTTGGCCCAAGGCGAAGCACGGTCTAGGTGGGTATGGAAGCAGTGGGGGACGACCGCCGAGAGCAGTTCTTGTCCACTTTGAGTGGGGCTCGGTGTCGGTGCCGCCACGGACGTGGTCCGTTTGAGGCAGATGGTCGCCCGCCCAGCAGCGGCCGTCATCGGTTTGGGACAGCAGATGCTGCCAGGCATCGTGCCCTGGAGAAAGAATCGATCATCTTGTGCCCATCTCCGGATTGCGGCTTGATAATGATCGATTTCTCTCCAGGGGTCGTTCGGGGCGATTTTTTCTCTGAGTAGACCCACTTCTGCCCCTGCCCCACCTTTGCACGTTCGTCCGCATAGGCTGACCCGGCGTGGGCGCGCCGCCAAGGGCGCGTACCTCGCGTCGATGCGGCAGCTGGAGGCCCGCTTCTCCGACGTCGGGCGAGGAGGGGGAGGATGAGGAGGAGGAGGAGGAGGAGGAGGAGGACTTGAGGAGGAGGAGGAGGAGGAGGAGGAGGAGGAGGAGGAGGGGGAGGAGGAAGGGAGGAGGACTTGAGGAGGAGGAGGAGGAGGAGGAGGAGGAGGAAGAGGACCTGGAGGAGGAGGAGGAGAAGGAGGAGGAGCAGGAGGAGGTGGAGGAGGAGGAGGAGTTGTGTTCGCTGTTCTCCATCTGGGGGCCGTCTCTTGCGCCTGCTGCTGCTCCTCCCTCTCCCGCCTCCCTCCCCCGGCCCTCCCAGACCTCCGTGGTCCGGCTGTGTTTGTCAGTCGGTCCGTGCGTCCGTCCCGACCCTACTCTTAAGTCGGGCCCGTCCCTCCACAGGGGGAATGTTCCAGAGTAGTCCAAAAATAGTCCGGGGTCTATACTTTGACTATTTTTGGGCATCTTTTCTGTATGTTTCTGGGTATTTGTTATTCTTCGTCCAAAATCCCCCTGCAGGGGGACACGCCCGACTTGACCCTGCTCCCCATGTTGGCCCGCGTTGCCGTGAGCTGGGGCCTCGCGAGCTCCACCAGTGGACGAGACCGGCGGAGAGCAACGCCCTGGACGCAGCAAGGCGCCGGGTGTCTCGGAGATCGTGCCTGGAGCCCCGGGAGGGCCCCCCCCAGGAGGCTCGGGCCGGGCGAAGGGGGGGGATTGGGAAAGGGGGGGTTACGAAATCTGCTGCATGCAGCTGGTTTCGGCCTCACCGAGGGGCCCATTCCTCGATACATAGCCGCCTCCAGCGCCGGGAGGCGCCAGGAAAATCAGCTACCTGAGCTGATTCTCAAACCCCCCCTTTGCTATCCCCCCCGTTCGCCCGACCCGAGAGGCCGAACACGGCGACAGGAGTCCCAGCTGGATGGTTGCAAGGCGCGCTGGACGCATGGTGGGCCTCTGCCCCCCCCCCTCTCCTCCGCGCCTGGCGGCCCCCTCCGTCGGCCGCCCCGCCCGGCAGGCCATCAGCGAGAGGGAGCACGCGCGCAGGCGAGGCGCCCTAGGCGCCGCAGCGGATGTGGTGGCGTGAGCCGCCGCTTGCCTCCTTCTCCGCCTCTCGTCATGACCGGCGCGAGCCCCGGGGGGGGCCGTAGAATCGGGGGCGGCAAAGAGGGGGGTGATGACCAGGGAGGGGTGGATATCATGGCGGGGGCCATGGTATCTCCCCAGGTTTCATGGCGCCTCTTCTTGTTTCATTACGTCCCTGGACCCCCGCTGGGCCGCGCACATGCCGCCGGTCATGATTTGCACCCCCCCCTCGGGGACCCCCCTCCCTCTTGGCCGCTCCCGATGTAAGGGGGCGGGTCCGCTCAGAGGACTCCGAAGGCCTCCGGCCTTCGGAGAGGCTTTCTAAGCTTTTCCCCGAAGACCGAGGCTGCTCCGCCGAAGGCAGCGGGGGTTCCGAGAAGCCCTTCTGAGAAGGCCTGCCCCCTCTCACTTCCCCCCCGGGCTCGCCGCTTGCCGCTCGCCATGAAGGAAGGTAATCCTGAGGTTCGAGGCTGGAAGTTCTCAGATGGGCTTAGTGTGTCTTGGAACCTGGGCGTTTCTTTCCGGTTTCTAGCTTTCGTGTCTTGTGAGCCAACAGCGGGCACCTGAAACAATTAAAACATGGACCCTGGAAACTATCAAAAAACGATTGCGCGAGATCAGGTGGAAATTATGTTAAAGCGATTCGGCTCGATCCTTCGATCCCATCTGAGATTGGTTCGAGGGATCACGCCAGGTCGCCAAAGCATCGGCGGTGCGGCTCGATGTGGGGCCCGCCGATACCCCGCCGACGTCGCCGATGCATCGCCGATGTATCGGCGATGCGGTGCGATCTTTTGATCCCATCTGCTTGGACCCCATCCAGGAGTCTTCTAGGAAGGGGTTCCCGAGGTTCGATGTTGGATGCTCTTGGATGTTCTTCCCTCATGTTAAGTCGGGCATGTCCCTCTACAGTGGGAATCTCCAAAAATAGTTTAAAACATAGTCAGGGTATGACTTTTCTGATATGTTTGACTGTTTTTGCTCATTTTCTTAGGTTCTTCAGTTTTCGTCAGAAATCCGCCTGTATGGGAACATGCCCTTCCTAATCCGAATGTTGTGCCTCCAGGAGTGTTCGGGTTGCGTCAGCAAGTGGATTCTCTGCGCACCACGGGACAGGTCCGGGCAATGATACTCGACATTCGGACATCAAGGAAAGGGACCCTGAGGGAAGCGGGTCCTGGATTTTCATTTTGCCATTTCGGTATCCCGCGGCCTTTCGTGGAATCCAGGGCCGTCTCGAAGAATGGTTGATAATGAACGGGTGTTTCAGGGGACAACTCCTGGGGTTCAGGGCGCCGTTTGAATCAGGACCCCATTCTTGATTATTGCATTGTTCTTCCTCGTCTGTCGCTGCTCGCATCTCTCCTCACTCATTCTTCACTTCATGGGACCGGGCGGCCCGACCACAAACGCTGACTGATTTCTCAAGGCGCGTTGCATTCACCGCCCGCACATTCTGGTTCTCGCTGGACGAGGCGAACACGATCACGCTGGTGTTCTCTGTGACCTTTGCTACGCTCCAGGCTCCTCCATTCCATCGCCGATTGGTTCTAGCAGTGTAAAAGGCCATGTTCGGCTGTCTCGGGATGCACTGGAGACCTTTTTGGCCATGATAAGGCCGTTGTTCGGGACGTCGCCACACTACTGAGGTCACGAGCCTGAGCGCTGCGGAGAACAATGCTGGGTGGCGGGAATGCGTCCACCCCCCCATCCCTCAACAGGGAAGGGGCATAGGTGGAGGGAGGGGATAGCCAAGCATCTTGCACGCCTCTTGCCTCCTGCAGGAGATAATTCGACTCTGTCGATTCGAATCGATGTCGATTCGATCCGACCCCGGATTCCAACTCCTTATTTCGACTCCATTATCTTGTTCGAACGAGCGGGTCGGTGTTTAGCATGGCCTTGTCATGAACGTGGCGCGCTTGGCCGAGCACCCTGGCCAGACCTAGATCGGCAAATATTTGTTTGCGTGGTTGGGCCTCCCTGTGCCCGTCGTCGCTGTGTTTTTTCTTCCCTCGAGAGCGCATTAACGGAAGGCGTTGTGCGTTTCATCAGCGTTCCGATGAATCAAACATGTTTGGCAGTGGCGGGTCAAATAAGGCCGCACTGAAAGTTGGTGTGTCCGTCATGAGACCGTGCTAGATTTGTTAATATCTGCTGGCAGTGCATGAATTGTGAGTTCGAGCGAGGCCGGGACCGTGCTTGCTACAGTCAAATTTTACGCGGCACGCGTCTTGCAGTCCCAGCGGCTATGCCCTCAGCGCGGGTCTGAGGCTCTCATTCCGCTCCTCTGCATCCTGGATCCTCCGAACGGCGCAGTGCAGAAGACGCGGCGTCGTGCTCTCGATTGGAATTTCCGTGACCTATCCCGTGGCCGATTCTTCTCCCGCCCACGCGCCAAACGGCGCATGGTTTGAGTGAGGATGGAAGCCATCAGGGTGCGCCTCCACTACAGCCAGGAGGTTTTGTAAATTTGTCACCCGAAATGACACCACCCCCCAACCCCCGACCACCACGGGGGTGAGGCGGACTTGTCGAATGGGTGCTGCGACTGGGGGTGAGATGACCCATCGGTCGTTGAAAGTAGTTATTTCATCGCTTCGCTCATTCCGCCTGCCCTGGAGTTCTCTTTAGGGCCTCTTGGCGACCTCCTGGGAGTCTCTTGGGGCTCCTTGGCGGCGTCTTGGGGGCCCCCAGGGCCTTTTGGGGGGCTCTTGGGGGCCTCTTGGGGCGGGAGGGGGGGTAGTCGATTGCGGCTCCCCCCCTCGGAGGCCCCGATCCTCGTGAGGGGTGTCGAACCGGACCTGCCGGGACCTTGCCGGGGTACTTTTCGCCCGGAGACCCCCAGGGACCGCCCCGCGCGCGCGAAGTAGAATATTGTTAACCAGTTACCGGAGATCTTAGCACGCCTCTAGCCCGTTGGGCCGGCGAATTTGTGGATTCCCAGATCCCAATCTACTCTAACCGCTTTCCTACTTCAATGATCGAGTGGCTTTTTTCCGTCCTCCTTAGGGGGCGGACGGATCCCAATGTATTTTCAGCGCCTTCCCATTCCATGTTTCTACCTACTTCTTCCGACCGATGGGTATGGGGAGCGACCCACGCTCGAGAGCCAGCATGGGCGGCCGCCGACGTCTCACCCTCACCCCCGGTCTGGGCACCCCGCCCGCCAGGGATTCCCGTGGGTGCCGTCGGGGGTCGGGGGTCATCTCGGGACGTGACTAACAGCTCGAAAGCGGCGAGCGCGCAAATGTCCACCTCCGCTGCATGCTTTGCGAGGCATCGTCGTACCCGTCCGTCTTGTCGACGCATTGGCAAGAGATACGGAGTCGGGCGCTCGTGTGTGTTGCGATGGCTGCAGTTCTTTTCTCTTTTCTCAGATAGACTTCGCCCCATGTCAGACCCTCTGCCTGTCTTCTTGCAGCTAATTCTACAGGTATACACCTGCACATGCATCTGCATATGTGTAAATGTAAACTGCAAACATTTGTGTATACAGATACCTACGCACTACTAGACGGCAGAGCCTCTGCGCAACTCTGACGGACGAAGAACACTTTCCCAGAAGCAAACACTCAAAGCCAACAGGCACACCAAGGGGCTGATCATCCTGTGGCGCGAGCAGCAGCATCAACAGCAGCATTCGAGGATGAGGCATGGTGGCGTTGTTTGTGGCCAGCATTTCGCAAATTGAGTAAAGTGGAGGTGGTGTCCAGCATGGGGAGCCGTGCGTACTTTGCCGACGTGTGTGCGGCAGGACATCCTCAGCTTCTGCCGCTTGATTTGCTTGTTTATAGTTGTCACTGCCCGCTTCTACCTATTGAGCCCGCAGATCGGGCTTCACGGAGGGCGCCCCACTGGGAAACCAGCACGCTCATGCTGGATTCAGTGAATGGTCAAAGGTATGTGTTCGACATTTGTCAAGGGGGATCTCTGAGTGTCGTTGCGGGGTATTTTTGGGGCGCTCTTGGGCATGTGTTGAGCCCCTCCTGGGGCCATGTTGGCGTCCCTACGTTTTGGCGCGTCTTGGGGCCCTCTTGTGCTGTTCCGGGTCCCATTTGGGCCGTCTGGAGCCTCTTGAGGGGCAATCTTGGGGTGTATGCGGGCCCTCTTGGGGTGTCTGGTGACCCTCTTGAGGCTCCCTCGGGACCCACTTTGGGCCTTCTCGGGTACCTTTGGGCCGTCTTGGGGCGATCTTGGGGGCATCCTGGGCCGTCACCGACGTTTTGAAAACACAATAGAAATTCAAAGCTACAGGGAAATCATCAAGTGAGCCTTATGGGGGTTCTATAGGGCCTCCCCCTTCTGCTGTAGCGGGGTCATCTCCGGAGTTAAGCCGTCTTCGGCCCGCCTTGACCATTGGCACGCGTTTAGAATCTGATTTGACCATCGGGGGCCATCTTGGAACCATTTGGGGGCCATCCGGCGGCATCTTGTAGCCTTCTTGCAGCCCCCAGAAAGCCCAGATGAGCCACTTAAAAAAACAGGGTCGGCTCGGCCGACATTCGCGCGTGAGCTGCCCGCGTAAGGTCGCGCGTGAGCGCTCTCGTTTCCACGCGCTGTGCCACGCTGGCGGCCCGCGCGTACGCCGCGGCGCAGGGACGCTATGCCTTCTCGCGTAGGACCAGTTGTTTCTCGTCGCTCAGCTGCGACCCGGCGGGCACTGGCTGGTAGCAATCCCACTCCGCGGAGCCCTTCCCTGCCGTCCCAAAGCCAGACCTCCGACCGTGATTCTGTGCGCGACGTGCCCCCCCACAGGTCTGGTCCCCTTTCCGGGAATCGGGTGTTCGATCATAGATCCCGTTGAGAGCAGCCATCCAGCTTTCGCGCCTCAGACCGCCACAAACCGCCAGAGTCCGCCGAAGACCGCCAGGAGATCGCCGAAGACCGACAAAGACCGCCGAAAGCCGTCTGATGACCGCCGAAGACGACCCAGGAGCGATTGGTAACCAGGGGTCCGAGGTCGAACACGTGACTGGCACCAGCTTTTCCACCCGAGGCACGTGTGACGGTCCCGTGGCGAGGTGAGGGTCCCGGAGGCCCTAAAATGCGTCTCGTTTTTTCCACTACTCGAGGATGTGCGGGTCTTCTTGCCGTCCAGCTGGCCATTCCAGATCGTCTTTCGCTACGGCGTTGCCGCACCAGCGTCGAAGCGGGAAGGGGAAGGGGAGGGAGGAGGGGGGAGGAGAGCAGATGCATTGAGCCACCTGTGCCCAGGACGCTGGCGCGAGCCGACTTGTTGCCCACGGCTCTGGACCCCTCCGTGGGGCCAGGACCGGTTTCTCATCCTGAGTCGGTGTTTTATTGTCAGTCTGTTACGCGCAGAGGGGGGTAGGGGGAGGGGGGATGCGTCTTAGACGCAGCCCTACTTCTCAGAAGTTGTGGATGTAGGGCCAACGCCTTCTGACAAGCAGAGCTGCTTCTAAGAAGCCTCCCCCCCTCCCCCATACCCCCCTCTGCGCGCCGCCAACTCAGGGCCCTCGTGAGGACCTTTTTGGTGGCCGACAAGGAGCGACCAGCTTGTCCGTCGTGCTTGTCGGTTTCACCACGTAAGGGGGTCAGGGGGCCATCTCTTGTGATCGTTTCTGTTATTCATTTTTTTTCCGATCGGCGCGGGCCCTCGCCCCCCCCCGCCCCCCCCCTATGGAGTGGATCTTGGTTGTTTTTGGAGCCTGTTTTCAGGCAGGTGGCAGGTGGAGTCTCCCCCACCGGACGCCCTCTCGCAAACAGTCGCACTAAGCAGAGTTCCGGAGCTAGACCCCCCCCCTTCCCCCTCTTTCTGCCCAATGTCGAAACGCCGAATAAGAAAACGCTCCTCTTCTTCCCCCAGTGTTCCTCCTCCCTCCTCCCGCTGTGGACTGGCCCGTCACGCGCGGCGGAGGGGGCAATCAGCGGTCCTCTGGACGACTCCCGGCCAGGTCGCGTACGCCGGCTTCGGTTATTTCAATATTCTCCCTTCCTCTTCTCCCTCCGTCCTCCTCCTCCTGATCCTCCTGCTGCTCCTAATCCTCCTTTTCCTCCTCCTCCTCCTCCTGATCCTCCTGCTGCTCCTAATCCTCCTCCTCCTCCTCCTCCCCGTCCTGCTCCTCCTCCTCCTCCTCATCCTATTCCTCTTCCTTTTCCTTTTCCTCCTCCTTCTCCTCCTCCTTGTCCTCCTCCTCCTCCTCATCCCCCTCCCCCTCCTCCTCCTCCTCCTCCTTCTCCTCCTCCGTCCACGGCGGCAATGTCTGCGGTCCTTTACGCCCGCCCGTTGATGTCTGACATCCTGGTCGCAGCGTGGCGGAAACGCAGGTGGCTCTGCGTAGCTTGATTGTTCCCAACTATCCTGTGGTGTTGGGTCTTCGTTTTGAAGAGAGCGCCCCGCGTTCCTCACTCACTCCTCCTTCCTCCTTCCTCTCATCTCTCCTCCCGTCACCCCCTCACTTTGGCACACCCCTTACATGTTTCGTGGCTCCAGAGGGGGCTCCGAATGTCCCAGTAGCGCAGTCCTCATGCGGTTCCCCCGCACAGAACAGCGCTTCGTGGCCCCAGAGGGGGCTCCGCTGAAGGTCCCAGTGGCGCAGTTCGCATGCGGTTCCCCCGCCCAGTACAGCGCTTCGTGGCCCCATTGGGAGCTCCACCGAAGGTCCCAGTGGCACAGTCCGCATGCGGTTCCCCTGCCCGGTACAGCGTTTCGTGGCCCCAGAGGGGGCACCACCACAGGTCCCAGCGGCGCAGTCCGCATGCGGTCCCCCACCCAGTACAGCGCGTCGTGGCCCCATGTGGAGCTCCACCGAAGCTTCCAGCGGCGCAGTCCGCATGTGGTTTCCCCGCCCTGTGTGGCTCCAGAAGGAGCTCCACGGCAGACCATACCCACAATTGCAGTACTCATTACTGCATATGGTTGGCTTCTTCGCCGGGCTGAGATTTACAGAGTTGGCTGTTCCAGGGCCTGCGTGCCACACATACCAGCATCAGCGCCCTCCTTTCCGATTTAGCGTGCCGTGCCGGCGGCCCGCGCAAGCTACCGCGCAAGGTCACTGTGTCATCGTTTGTGAGGCCGTTTCGCATTCGTCGCTCAGGTGACAACGAAGGCCCATGCAACAGGTCCCCGTAACCTCTGGAGGTCTTCAGTTTTGCCTCCCCCTGTGGAAGAACATCGGTCCCTCCCCCTCCGACTGCTCCTCCTCCGTGAGAGCGCTCTTGAGGCAGAAGTCATAGCAGTTGTCGTAGTCGTTGTCGTGCTCGTACTCGCAGTTGAAGTCGTAGTCTTCATAGCATGTGTGGTGGCGAGCTACTCGTAGTCGTAGCCGTAGTCGTATCGTGGTCGTAGTCGTAATCGTAGTCGTAATTGTCGTCGTCGTCGTCGTTGCGCGGCGGGTGCCGATGAGAAATGCTTTATTTTTGGACCCCAGTCCGTCAAAAAGGGCGTCGACAAGACAAGTAGTTTCCACTATTGGGGGGAGGTTCTAAAGACTCTTTAAGGTTAGCAGGCTCGGGGATCAGAAGGTTGGTCCTCCCAACCTTCACGGACACCGTTCCAGGGATGGGATAGCCCCTGCGCCCACCCGACCAGACAGGGTAATCAGAGTGAGGGGGCGTCAATCGACCCGAACGGTCAATCATTGTCCCTGGGTGCGTGGTTGAATAAGGAATTCGTGGTGACAATTCTGCTTGTTGCGATGTTGTTGGTTTTGAATAATTACTAAACAGTTTTTATTGTTGGACCCCTTACAGGCGTCCTGGCGCTCTCGCCGGGGCGCCGGCTACATTTTCATTGAAAATGAGGCTCACGCTCGAGCGGTTCGGGGGACCGCCAAAACCGGCCCCCCAACAACAACAACAACAACGTTCCCGCTCGTGACATGCTTCTTTTTTATTCAGGGCTGGTGTTCTTGCTCGCCGCCGAAAGCCGCCGTCCTAACAAAACCAGCCCTCCCGCTCGAGACTTCCTCCCGTTTTGCATTGGACTGGCGCCCTAGTCTTTCTCTCATCGGCGCCGCCCCCAGCAAAAACAACGCTCCCGCTCGAGGCTTCCTCCCTTTTTGATTCAAGGCGGTGCTCCTCCTCGCCGCCGAAAACCGCCGCCCCGACACAACCAGCGCTCCCGCCCGAGACTTCCTTCCGCTTTACGCTGGACTAGCGCCAAACTTTTTTTTGAATTGGCGCCGCTCCCAGCAAGAACAACGCTCCCGCTCGAGGCTTGCTCCCTTTTTCCTCGGGACGGTGCTGTCCCTCGCCGCCGACAAGCCCCGTCCCGACAAAACCACGGCTCCCGCTCGATGCCTCCTCCCTTCTTATTCAAGGCGGTGTTCCTCCTCGCCGCCGAAAACCGCCGTCCCAACAAAACCAGCGATCCCGCCCGAGACTTCCTTCCGTTTTACGCTGGACTGGCGCCCAATGTTTTTTTGAATTGGCGCCGCTCCCAGCAAGAACAACGCTCCCGCTCGAGATTTCCTGTCTTTTTCCTCGGGACGGTGCTGTCCCTCGCCGCCGACAGCCCTCGTCCCGACAAAACCACGGCTCCCGCTCGATGCTTCCTCTCTTCTTACTCAAGGCGGTGTTCCTCCTCGCCGCCGAAAGCCGTTGTCCCAACAAAACCAGCGTTCCCGCTCGAGACTTCGTGTTGTTTTACGCTGGACTAGCGCCCTACTCTCTTCAGCATTGGCGCCGCTCCCAGCAGCAGCAGCCCTGCTCGAGACTTCCTCCCTTTCTATTCAGGGCCAGGTCCTTGCCTCACCGCCGACAGCCCCCATCCCCACCAAGGCAATCCTGTCGTTCGATACTTCCTTGTGCTTTATCCTTCGCTGGGGTTCCACTGGCGGTCTCGCATCGTCGCAGCAAGGCGCGGGCATGTGTTTTCGAGGCGGGATATAATGTAATTCCTCGGAGGAGATGTTTGCAAGACCTCATTGGGCGGAAGAGCTGGGAATGGGAATAACGGACCCCGCTATAGAACAAGAGTCCTCCATGATGTGGATGGTTATCATGATGGTCGCATGTTTCGTGTGGAAACATCGCGCATGAGGGTAAAATGATTGTTGATGTTGTTGATGTTGATGCTGTTGATGTTGTTGATGTTGTTGATTGTTGTCGTCGTCCCACCCGCGACCCACCCGCGACCCATCCTGCGACCGACCCCGCGACCCACCCCGCGACCCACCCCGCGACCCACCCGCGACCCATCCCGCGACCCACCCGCGACCCACCCCGCGACCCACCCCGCGACCCACCCGCGACCCACCCGCGACCCACCCGTCGACCCATCCGCGACCCACCCCGCGACCCACCCTCGAGGGAGGAAAAACCACCTTGACCCGACAAGTGACGTTTACTAAATGGCCCTGGGCGTTGACTAAACAGCCCTGCCCTATTCGATTCATTCCTTGTGTGCGTTTACTGAAAGGCTTCGCTTGTCGGAGTGATTATTCTGGGTTGGATTTTCTGCCATCTACACCCGCGACCCAACAGCGACCCACCCGCGACCCATTTGCGACACACCCGCGACCCACCCGCGACCTACCCACATTTGACGAAAAAATCGGCGCCAGCGGCTGGCTCGTTGTATAATGTGTGAAACTTTGGTGCCTGCGGCGGGCTTCACCAGAGTCTCGCAATCTGCCGACGTCCCCACCGCCCCCTCACTCGTATCCGCATCTGTGGGGTGCTACGTACCTACCCCCGGGGGCAACCGGGCGCAGCTGCGGCCCCCCACTGGGAGCCCCCAATCCTCGGCCAAGGTTCCCTTTATGGGAACGAAAAACTTTCCACCGCACACGCGCTCCTCCTCCTCCTCCTCCTCCTCCTCCTCCTTCTCCTCCTCCTCCTCCTCCTCCTCCTCCTCCTCATCATCATCATCATCATCATCATTTCCCCTTGTGCTGAGTGGCTGCAGCTGCCCTGCAGGCCGCTACGACAACGAGCAGTACTTGGCGCCGAAGCTCCTGGGCAAGACTCTGCGGTGCGCTGGCCTCGCGCGCCGTGCCCGGACCTCTGGCGACCCGGAGAGATCGCGCCAAGAGCCATGCACCCCAGGCTCAAGTCAAGTAGGGCCTGTCCCCCTGCAGGAGGAATATTTAGAAAGAATCAGAAAATTGTCTGGGGACGACATTCTGATTATAATTCAAGCATTGTTTGAGTATCTTTGGATGTTTTGTTCGTCCACAATCCCCCTGTAGGGGGACAGGCCCGACCGAACCCCAGGTTGAGCATCAGAAGGCTTGCTCTGGGCCCCGAGACCTTCAAAAATCAGCTCGGGATTGGACAACCCGCCCCGGGGAGGGGACCAGGGCTTCAAGGGGCCGGCCACCCGAAGAGCTGAACTCGCCAGAGGTCTGGGAGAGTGCGGGCGCCTGCCCGCTGGATGGGTGATTCTTTCAAGGGCGGCGTGAGGGGGGGGGATAGGCCCAGGGGAGGATGCGTCGTACAGTCGACCCGCAGAGTAAGGATAGGCATCCCTCCCAAGGGTACCCTTGCATCCTTGCTTCCTGGGTCCATCCTTGGACACTTTCGTTGGCCGCGCCCCGCTCGAAAAGCTTCGAAATGGGCTTCCAAGGCCCTTGCATCCTTATCGCGCATCCTTACTCTGCGGGTTGACTGTACCTCGAACCTCAATCGCACGCTGATCGCCGATGGGGGCGTGATCGCCCACCCGCCTAGAGTGATCGCTCACCCCGCCCCGGAACACGCGGACTTGCTGTCGGAGGCCTATCGGAGGCCTATCGCCGATCTTGTATTGGCCAAGTACCGCCGATTCCGGCTCGAGGTTCCCCCTCTGAGCCAGTTTTTCCTGAAGTTGCCCCCCGTTCTTTCGGGGGCGGGTATATACCCACCGAGCCTCCGCAGGTCCACCTTGGGCCCAGATCTTGGCGGATGACGGCTCCCTGCCAGGCCACGATGCCACATCCGTGAACATGTGGGCCCCCAATAAGCCTGCGTGGTCATCCTCGCTTTGTGCAAACACTTAGGCTTCCCAGATGGGGTCGGAGTAGATGGGGTCGGAGGATCGCGCCGCACCGCCGATGGATCGCCGATGCGGCTCGATGTGGATCTCGATTTTCTCCACGCCGTCGGCGGAGGTGCATGGCCAGTGTCGCCGATGCATCGGCGATGCATCGGCGATGCGGCGCGATCCTCTGGGTCCAAGAGTGCGCGCCCCCCGGGGGCCCTCACAGGGCCACGGGGGCTGTCAAAGAGCGGCTCGGGGTGGAGGGCCGGCCCCCAGGACGGTGTCCCGAGCACCGCGCTGTTCAAAACATCACCGCGTCGGAGGCCTGTGCAGTCTCTTGCTTCCTGGCCTGAAGTCGGGCCTGTGCCTCTACAGGGGGAATACTCAAGAATAGTCCAAAAATAGTCTGGGGACTATTTTTGCTTATTTTTGAGCGTTCTGGGGGTATTTTTTGAGTATTTTTCGTTTTCCGCCCAAAATCCCCCTTGTAGGGGGACGCCCGACTTAATCCTGGCCTTGTTTGTTCGTGGCCTTCCCTGCCTCGGCCCTCTGTTCCCTCGGACTCGTTTTTCAGTCGGCAGCTCGCGGCCCGAGCCGTCCCTCGCTGGAGGCGCCCTGTCTCGCCGGCGCCTCCACGCTCGGTCTTCGGGCGGCCACTGCCGGGGGGGAGAGCGACGGGGACTCTGGAGGGAGGGGAGGGAGGGAGAGGAGCTAGAGGAGGGGAGGGAGGGGAGGGAGGGAAGAGCGAAGGAGGGGAGGGAGGGAAAGGAGCCAGAGGAGGGGAGGGAGGGAGAGGAGCCAGAGGAGGGGAGGTTGGGAGGGAGAGTCAGCCACGCGCAGAGTGCGTAGCGGAGGGGGGGAGGCTTCCGATCTAGGCCTCCTAGATGGGGTCGGAGTAGATGGGGTCGGAGGATCGTGCCGCATCGGTATCGGCGATGCGGCGAGATCCTCCGACCCCATCTTTTCCGACCCCATCCAGGAGGCCTTTATCCTAGGAGGCTGCTTCTTAGAAGGCGCGGGCCTTGTCTATAGATGTAAGGCCCGCGCCTTCTAAGAAGCCGGCTCCTTTTAAGAAACCTTCTCCCCTCCCCCTACCCCCCTCTGTGAACCGCCAAGAGAGAGAGAGAAGGATGAAGACAGGGAGGGGCAGGAAGTGCGGAGGGGGAGCAGGAAGCTGGCGAGGGAAAATGTGATCGGGCGGCTGGTGATGGGGGTCGACCTGCATGGAGGTGAGGAAAAGGACCCCAAAGGGGTCCTTCAGGGCCCCCTTGCTGTGTGGGCGGGGGAACTTGGGCGCTTGTATCTGTGTTATAACATAAGTTGTAAACGTGGTAACATATGTTGCAAACGTGCTAAGCAAGTTGCATCTTGAGTCAAGTAGATGCAACTGCGCCAACAGATGTATCTGTTTAGGAGACTTGTAACTGAACACAACTATAGTTATGCTAACTTCTTAACTAGAATGCGATATACATGTATACACATACGTTACAGTTACGAACAGATAGGTTTCATTAAAAAATCGTTAACATAAAATGCATGGACGGTATGGCTTGTTTGTAGCGGGGGTCTGCGACAGTTAGATGTCCTTTGAATTTGGCGTGATGTTTCCCAGTTTTTGGTTTTGCATTTCCACGCTTTCACGAGAAACTGCCATTGCCTTTCGGGGGGGGAGTCTTTGGGCAGGCTGGGTGCTGTATGCTGCAGCTTGGTCGGCGATGCCTGGCCAGCTGTTCCTTCCACGTTGCCGTTGCATGTCTTGTTGTCGTCTGTGTTTGCTGCCGTCGGATGCTCCCTTCGTTGCCCCTGGTGCCGCGGTGAAAGTTGGAGTTTTCTCGTGCTGCCCTTGCTACCTGTGATCTGTTGGTTGTCTTGGTGGTACCCTCTGTGATGTTTCTGCTGCTGTGGAAGGTGGGCCCCTGCAGGGGGCTGTTCTCTTGCTGTTGTTGACAGTGTTTGTCCCCGTCGTTTGCTCTGGAGGCTGGCGTTCTTTGCTGGAGTCTTCTGCGAAGGCATATCGGGGTTGTTGCATATAGGCGAAGCCTCGCGGGAGAACAAGTCGCCGCGCATTTCTTTTTTCGCGGGCGAAGCCTCGCAAGAACACACCATCTTCCCAACGTGCACTTGCGCCTAAAAAATCTCCGACTCAACTTCGGTCGCAGTATCGGCATCCGAATTCTCCTCAACCTCAGTCGCGGTGCCCTCGTCCACGTCGGTGTTGTCGGCTGCGGCGTCCATCTCCACGTCCATCTCGTCGTCTGATATCTCCACGGCCGCCAACTCCATGCCGCCAGTGCCTGGCACTTGCACCATATCTGAATCCTCCTCCTCCTCCTCCTCTTCCTCCTCCTCCTCGTCCGAGATCACCAGCACGTCGACGTTGTTGATGTTGTCGCAGGTGTCGTCGCGTCGTCGTTGTCGTTGTTGTTGATCTCGCTGCATGCGCTCCTCCTCGCGCATCATTGCCAGTTCCTCCTGCCTCTGGCTTGCTTCTCGCATGGCCTGTTTCCACTCCTCCAGTATGCGTTGCACCATCAGTTCATCTTCCCGCTGCTGTTGTAGCCTCTGCTCTTGAAGCCGCTGCGCCTCCTGCTGCCAATGCTGCTCGCGCTCTCGTCGTTGAAGCTCCCCCTGCTGGCGGAGCCGCTCGCGCTGCTCGCGGTCTTCGTCGTTGAATAAGGCGTAGGCAACCCACGTCGGAGGATTGAGTTTATCGTCGCACTGCCCATACCCCCCCACATCGCCACGCTCCCACCACGGTGGACTGTCTGGTTCTGGTTGCGACATGTCTCGAGCCGAAATGGGATCAGGGCGCGGTCTGCCTGGGAGGAGGGGAAGATCAGGACTGGGATCAGGGCGCGGTCTGCCCGGGAAGTGGAGGGGAAGGGGCGATGGAGAACGAGATGGATAACGACGAAGTGGAGGAGAAATGCGAAGAGGGGAACGATCGTGATGATGATGCTGATGGCGATCCTGGTGATGATGATGCTGCTACTGCTGGTTGTTATGATGTTGACGATGCCGACGATGACGATGACGCTGATGCGGGTGGAGGAGGAGCACGCTATGACTATGATTATGGTGCTGGTGATGATGATCGAGGGTTCAGGGTGACGATGACGATGTTTAAAATGATGATGAGGTCGATGATGGTGAGGGTGATTGTGATGATGCGATGATTTTATTCTGCGTGGTGTAGCGCCTGGCCCCATTCCTGGCGCATTGTTCGCTGCGAGCGGCGGCGACGCCTGCCGCCTCGTGTTGGCCGTCGAGGCCTGCCCTAGAGGGAAACTCCAGCGGCATCGCTCCTCACTGCTTGCCTGGGCCCTCACTTCTTGCCCGTGCCCCTGAAGCGCTTCCCGCCGAACTTCGGGTTGCGGCACTGCGCGCACCCGTTCACCGCTCCGCGGCACTTCCCGCGCCCGAGCATGAAAGGGAACTTCCGCTTCGGCTTGCCCTTCCCCTGCGGAGCCGTCTGCTTAGCTTTCGGGGCCGTCTGCTTAGCCTTGGCCTTAGCCTTGGCCTTAGCCTTCCCCGTCGGGGCGGGCGCGGCGGCCGTCTGCTTAGCCTTGGCCTTAGCCGTGGCGGCAGCTGCTGGCCTCTTCATGGGCTTGGTCAGGGCCTTCCCGAGCTTGTCCGCGAGCGCGGCCACGGCGTCTCCGCCTGCTGGTGCAGTGGGAGGGCCGCCAGCTCCAGGAGCATTGCCAGCTGGATGCACGCCAGCGCCAGGTACATCACCGAGAGGCACCGCATCCCCCACGGGTGGAGCGCCGAGAGGCACCGCCCCCGCGCCAGCACCAGGTACATCACCGAGAGGCACCGCCGACCCCGCTGGAGCGCCGAGGGGAGACGACCCCATTGACAACGGCGAAGGCGTCTGGGCTGGCGACTGGTGGTGGTTGCACATGGTGATCTCAGTAGATGCCGCCTTCGCCGCCGACATCGAGCGCGACGGCCTCGGCCCGAGCCCGCGGCAGTGGAGTGCGAAGGCGACCTGCGCGTTGTTCTCCCGGGAGGGCAGCCGAGTCCTCTGCGGGCGAGGCAGGGCAACGGAAAACTACGACGACGACGACGGCATCTTGCTTTTCGTCACTCTTGGAACTATCTTGGAGCCCTCCTGGGGCCCTCTTGGGGCCCCAAGAGGTCCTGCAGGAGGCTTCCAAGAGGGCCCCAAGGAGGCCCCAATATGCCCCCAAGACGGCTCCAGGGGGGGCCCGAGATGGACAGAGAGCAAGATGCCGCGGCATGTTGCTGTTCGTCACTCTTGGAACCATCTTGGAGCCCTCCCGGGGCCCTCCCCCAAGAGGGCCCCAGGAGGCCTCCAAGAGGGCCCCAAGGAGGCCCCAAGAGGCTCCCAATACGGCTCCAGGTGCGCCCGAGATGGACAGAAATCAAGATGCCGCGCCATCTTGATTTTCGTCACTCTTGGAACCACATTGGAGCCCTCCTGGGGCCCTCTTGGGGGCCTCTTGGGGCCTCCTTGGGGATAAAATACGGAAATATGGAGACGTCGGAGATGACAACAGCGACGTCAGACATCGCCTCTGACGAGTAGGACTACGAATATGGCAACGACGGTGGCAGGCTTCGCCGCCATCCCTCCACCCCCTCCTGCTCCCCCTTCCTCCGTTCTGCGTCCTCCCTCCTCCTCCTCCTCCTCCTCCTCCTCCTGCCCCTCCTCCTCCTCCTCCTCCTCCTCCTCCTCCTCCTGCCCCTCCTCATCCTCCCCTCGTCCTCCAGCGTCCCCCGTCCTCATCATCCCTCCTATTTCCCCCTTCCACATCCTATATTTGCTCGAGCCACTGGTCCTCAAGGCGTGGAGCTGAGCGTCGTCCAGCACGCTCTTCCCCAGCTCGTAGCCCGCGTACGCCTTCTCCAGCAACTCTGCGTCGAGCTCGGCCGGGCGCTCTGGGTAAATCTGGATTTTGTTGTAGTGGTTGAGCTTCGTCTTCGACGTCACGGCCACGACACACTTCTTGAAGTCCTTCTTCATCGTCCACGCGTGGACGGGGTCGACCCTGAGCATAGGGCCAGTGCACTCTGTCATGAGGATCACACCCACGATGTGGCACTGCGTGTGCTCCGACGGGTTCACCAAGCCGATCGTCTCGGCGCGAGTGGCCATGCACATGAGCTTCTCGTCGAGGCTCTTGCGAGGGTCCGTCAGCGTGGCCCAGTCGGACGTCGACAGGTAGTGCTGGAAGTAGAAGTTGGTCTGCCCGTCAGCCCTGGTGCTTCCCTGCCTTTTCCCAGCATTGCGGCCGCCTGTCTTCTGGTTGATCGCGTCGATCACCTCCTGGCGCACTGCCACGCTGAAGGGCGACTCGGTCAGCGCTTTGATGCACTCGCCTGCTTCGTCGAAGGTCAGCGCCTTCGAAGATGCCAGCTCGTCGTAGATGGAGCGCCTCGCGTTGTCGAGGATCGACGGCAAGACGACCGCCTCGGCCCCGTTCGCGTCGACATTCGCCCTCAGGTAGCGTATGATATGGTGGATGTGCGTGGCGATATCGGACATGGCCATGTCCACTGACGTTGCTGATGTCTCCGCTAGCCAAAACAAAAGCTCCCTTCTCCTCGACGCCGTTACCAATCCTGCTCTTCCCGTCATCAAAGTGAGGGGGCCGAACGGTCATTCACTGTCCGTGGGTGCGTGGCTGAAGTGGAGTTCCGCGGTGTGGATTGATGTTGTTGTTGTGGTTGCGCGCGCCCTCACTCTTATCCGCAATTGCGGGGTGCTACGTCCTGTCCCGCCCTACCCCTCCTCTCCTCCTTCTCCTGAAGGGGTCTGGCGGGCGCTCGCGGAAGCCGCCAGCGGTGATCGCGCGAGGGGCGATGGGCAGCCGGCGAACCTCCCTGGATCGAAAACGCCTTGAGCAGACGCGGCGGCGGGCGCGGGGCTTCGCCGCCGCGAGAGCGCCCAAGGGCCCGAGATCGATAGTTCGGGAGTGGCACAGCCTCCTTGCGAATTCCAGGAAACTACCCCAAACGACTCAATCAGAGAAAACGGGACTCCCCACGAATTCAAAATCTTAGTGTGCAAGCCTGGGAGCACAAAAGACGGCTCCTCGCACGACGAGCTGGAGGAGGAGGAGGCGGAGGAGGAGGACGAGGATGAGGGAGGAGATGGGCCTGGGTATGGTTCAGGAGGGCTAGGGATGACTGGAGCTTTTCTGTCTCACCACGGCGGCGATGCCTGCCCATGGTGTGCGCGGCCGTGGCAAACGGGCTAGATCGGGCCCCCTCCGCCTCCTCCACCTCTCATTCCCTCGCCTCCTCCCCCCCCATATGATGTTTCTCTTTTGTGGCCCTGAGGTCCCTTCGGGCCACGGCAACTCTCTGCTGAGCTTCGCGTGCTCTCATGGTCTTCAGCCCCTCAAACACATACGCCTGGCGACGAGCGCGTATAGGGCATGTCGGGCTTGTGAGGCTGATGGGGCTTGCGGGGCTGCTCGTACTTATAAAGCCCATCGGGCTCATAGGCTTATAGAGCTGGTCCATAGGGTTTGCGGGGCTTGTCGGGTGCTCACGGTGCTTTAGGTGCTTATGCGCTGTATAGGGCGGATGGGGCTTATAGGGTTTATAAGCCGCATAGGCATTGTAGGGCTCATACGACTTATGGCTTATACTGCTTTTAGGGCCTATAGTGTGTCTCGGGTTGTTGTTGCCTATATGTATTATAATGCTGATAGGACCCATGAGGCTTATAGGTTAACAGGGCCTCTCGGGCTTATGAGCTGATCGGGTTCGTAGGGCCCATGGGGAATATCGGCGTTGCATGGCCTCCTACCACGCGGATCGCACCACATGGGCCGCACCACCTAGATTGCACTACACTGTTTGCACCACCTAGATTGCACCACATTGGCACCACATTGGCGGCAACAAATCACAGTTTTGGGGTCCACGTTGGCCAATATGTTTAACTTGATTCGCTTGCGCGGCGACGCTCGGGCACCGCGCGCTGGGCCCGTGCCTTCTGTTTGGCTTTCGCCTGTGCACGCGCCCTCTGCTTAGGGAGGGGCCGTGCAAAAATCTGCTCCACGCGATGCGCCATGCCTGGCACCACAAACGCTGGCAAAGCCTGGGGTGACCGCGCATCCAGCGCCCCGCCAGACTCCGCGAATGTTCGCAGCATGGGGACAAGGACAGCGGCGATCAAGGCAGGGGGGTAGGCATTCCCCGATGCCTTCAGACAAAGACCCCAACTACTTAGCTGGGCGCACACATCTGGGGGAAATCCCTGGACAGCCATCCTTTCTGAGGCGGTCAACCATCTGGAAAATCGCCTCTCATTCAACGGCGTAGACCTACTTGCCTCCCCCGCATCAATGACGTATAAATATCTGTTGCGGGAAGTCAAAGTCGGGCACATGTTCACAGTCTGACCAGAGGTAAACACCCCGTGCAGCGGGCGATCAGAACCGATGACAATCAGGTCCGTGGGCTTCAAAATACCACTCTCCACCTTCTGTTTGATCAAGAGCTCGTGCTCAATGACATTCTGCCTCTGTGGCCCCGTGAGGTCCGAAAGCGGCGTAGGCGGAAAGTCGCCCAGGGCGCCTCTGAGCTCCCGACGCCCAAACGGCGCGAGCACTTTAGGGATCGCACTCACCAGAGACGTCCGCATCCCGCGAATGAACAGTCGATGCCTTGTCTGCGGCAGCCCGTACGCCGCGGACCCCCCCCAAAGAGGGGCGAAAGCATATCAAGGAAAGCTTCCCAGCAACGAATGGGGGGGGGCCGGGGGAGCGCATGGGCGCCATGGATGCTCCGCCTCTAAGATGTCATGGCGCCAGTGGAACTCGGGCGCGAGCCTCCGCAGTGTCTCCAGGAACCGACATGGGGGCGGAGCAGAGGCTTAAAATGAGCCAGGAAGGGGGATGGAGTCAGAGGAGAGAGAGAGAGAGAGAGAGGGAGAGAGAGAGAGAGAGAGTGAGGTGGAGGGGGGCGAGGAGGGGGAGCCAGTGCGGAGGAGGAGGAGGAGGAGGGGGAGAGGGAGGGGGAGAAGGAGGAGGGAGAGGAGGGGGAGGGGGTTCACTGCCACCTGGTCAATGCCGACACCCGCCCGGCACGTTCTTGCGCCAGGCCAGTCACATTTTCCAGCACGCACCCCCATAATCCTCCGCAGCGTATCAATATAATAATCCACTGGGCGATTCTGACGAAGACAAAGGATCGGTCATCCGCAAAACCTGAGTGCGCTCCAGTCCCCGCCCATGGCGGGCACGGTGGCCCTGTGACCAGAAGGTCTACTGGGCGCTCCAGGTTCTCGAAGGGCATCTGAGCGAGGTCGCCCGCCTGGGGGGGATTGGGGCGCGCGTCGGGAGAATGCAGGTAGCGCCCCGCAATTGCGGATAAGACTGAGGACGCGGGTGGGCGAGCGTGGCGCCTGCGAACCTTTTGCGACCCACCCGCTTCGCGACCCGCCCGCGACCCATCGGCCCCGCGAGGGGCCCGAAAGCCCGTGGGGGCCCCAGAGGCAAAAGGGAGGAGGGAGGGTAAATTTTCGGTCGGAGGGAAGGGCCCAATATGGCCCCATGACGGTTCCAAGAGGCCTCCAGGACGGATCCTTCAGCCACCCACCCAGGGACATTGGAAGACCGTTCAGCCCCTCACTCTGATAACCGAATCATTTTTTTGGGGGTGGGGGGGCACGGCCAGGCGCCTCCCGGCCAAGGTGGAGCTCGCCCTCGATCGAAAACTGTCTGAGCCAGCTTCCGTACCCCTCCTCCAGATCCCAGCAATTGTTGTAACTGCTGGGGATGCCCAGCGCCTCTAAACACACGCCGCACCCGTTGATTCCGATGCAGGGGCTCGCGACGCGGAGGCGCCTGCCGAAATTCGGTACCCAGCCAACGAGGCCGCGAAGATCCCACGGCCTAGGTGTGGCCGCGGCTTCTTCCTCGGCTTGTCGCCTCCAGTCCGCCATTGATGCCCGCCGAGCCGGGCCAGTCGGACTCTTGGGCAGCACGGCCACTGGGGTGATGGGGGCGAGCCCCCCGTCGAATCGTTGGGGCCCCATCCATGCAGCGCTCCTCGGATCACCACTCGAAGTCGCGAGCCGCTCAGCCTTTGGAGGGCCGAGCGTCTCCGAATGGGGAAGCACGAATTGGCCGCAGGGCGTGGGGGCCGAACGACTCGGAGAGGGTTCCGAACGACGTGTGAGGCGAAGTAGGGCTTCTCGGGACCTCAAGGGGGCCACGACGCGGCTCCTACAGGACCGTTGATGGTGTTGATGTTGCTTGGTTTGCTGTTCTGGGGGGGGTGCGCCCCCCCTGAGAGGCGTAAAAACATTTGTTGTTTTGACCTCGCTCACCTCCCTCTCTCCAGAAAGCGGAGTCACCGCCACGCAGGTGGCCGATCAGAGGCGCTGAAGGGGGAGGTACGGTGCAGGTACGGTGTAGGTACGGTGTAGGTACGGTGTAGGTACGGTGTAGGTACGGTGTAGGTACGGGGTAGGTACGGGGGAGGTACGGTGTAGGTACGGGGTAGGTACGGTGTAGGTACGGTGTAGGTACGGTGTAGGTACGGGGTAGGTACGGGGGAGGTACGGTGTAGGTACGGGGGAGGTACGGGGGAGGTACGGGGGAGGTGTGGGGGAGGTTTTTTTTTTTGGGACAGTGCTTTGGATTTCCACCCCGAATCTTACATAGAATTTTTGAAACACCCCAAGAATCCACCATGATTTTGTTTCCGCGGTCGGCGGGCGGCGATGCGGAGGCGAGGGAGCGGTGCTAGCCGATCATGAGGAGGAGGAGGAGGAGGAGGAGGAGGAGGAGGAGGCCCTCCCCCTCCCCAATCCCGCCCGCACCTCCCTGGCGGACAAGAGCACCAACACCGTCGGGCTCCAGAAACTGGCTTTCGCCACGCCGCCGAGCGAAGGGAAGTGTTGGGAGGTACTGAAGAGGGGGTGGGCTTCGCCCCTCCGGGGAGAGGAGGAGGAGGAGTAGGAGTAGGAGGAGGAGGAGGAGGAGGAGGAGGAGGAGGAGGAGGAGGAGGATCTTCCAGGCTAGCTGGCTACAGCGCGGGGGCAACGCCACCCGCCGCGTTTCTTCCTCAGGGCGCGCGCGAGCTATGACCACCGCGCATAGCTCTAGAAGCCTAGAGGTCCAAGACAGTTTCAATCGTCAGTCGCCTCAGTCAGCCTTGTGCTCCTCCACGAGGCTCAAGATGCGGGCAGCGATCGCCTCCGCGCGCTCGATCGTCTCGTCGATGGTGTTCGTCAGCTCGGCCATATCGTTCTTGGAGACCTGGTTGCAAGCCTTGATCTTCTCAACGTTGCCCTGCAGGGAGGTCAGCTCGGCCTCAACCTTGGTGAGCTTCGTGAAGAAGTGGCCTGGGGCGGCACCCTCAGCGTCGGGCGCTTTACCTTTCGCCTGGGCCTCTGCGACGTTCACCTTGCACTGCCCGATCCTCTGCTTTAGCGACTCGAGCTTCTTCTTCACGGGCCCAGTGAGGGCTTTCTTCGCCGAGGCCTTGCCCTCCTCGTCGTCGTCAACCTCCTTCTTTTTGGGCGCCTTCTTCGACTTGATGTCCACCTCGGCCTTGCGCTTGCGGATGCTCTCGCGGACGTGCTCGTTCTCCTGCGTGTCTTTGTACTCTGGGATCTGCAGCATGTCGACGCCGCGCACGGGGCAGTGAATCATCTTGGCGTGTTTTTTAATGTTCTCCCACTGCTTTGGCTTGTTCTTGTACTTCTCTTCCGCCTCGTCGTAGTCAATGTATGCGCCGCCCTGCACGGTCTTCACGACGACCCGAGTAGTCTCAGCCTGCTGGACGGTCTCTTGGATCGTCTTCATGAGGTCGGCCCCGAAAGCGGCGTGCGCATCGCGCATGAAACCAACGCGCTCGTCGGGAGTCAGGATGTCGAGCTCGCTGGCCGCACCGAGGCGCTGGATGCGGCTCTTCAAGCGGTTGCAACTCGTGCACCGAAATTGGCCCCTGCCATTCTGCACGCGGCTGTACTGTCCCTGAGGGACGTCCAACTTGCACGAGCAGCAGGTCTGGATGCCGAGCGACGGGTGCTCGGTCGGTGCCTTGCTGGAAAACGAAAATAGGCAGGGCCTTCGATGATGGGCTGCCCATCAGGTTTTCACGTGCAAAGCTACTGTCGTCTCTCCTCCTCCTCCTCCTCCTCCTCCACCTGTTTTTTTCGCGCCTCGTGGCTCTTCCCTCCCCCCCATCCTCCACGTCCTCTCACGTTGACTGCCCGGCCACCTCCACGGCCGCCTGTACCGCCCTGCCGCCCGACGAGGCCTGCTCCACGCCCGCCATCTCGGCTGTCGCTGCCGCCGCCTGTGGGATTGCTGCGAGATCGCAGCTGGGCTTGCCAATCCAGGTCGCGGCGAAGCCTGCGACGTTGAGCCTAAAAGCTCTCGCAGGGCCTGCAAGAGGGCTCCACGTGGGGTAGGCTGTACGAGGGCAATGGATGAACCCTAAGTTGTGTGAGACCTCCTGGGGCCCTCTTGGGGGCTTGTTGGAGCGACCAGCCAGCATGCTCAAACAGGCTCCCCCTGCGCCCTCCTGGGGCCCTCGTGGGGGCAAGTCGCGCGACCTCCTCTTAGGGCATTATAAGAGAGGGCCCCCTAGGATGCCCTCTGGGGCCCTATTCGCGCCCACCAGGGCCCCGCCGTTGCCGCGCCGTTGCCATGCCGTTGCCATGCCGTTCCCATGCAGTCGCCATGCCGTTGCCATGCCGTTGCCATGCCGTTGCCACGCCGTTGCTATGCCGCTGGCGTGCCGTTACCATGCCGTAGCCATGCCGTAGCCATGCCGTAGCCATGCCGTAGCCATGCCGTAGCCATGCCGTAGCCATGCTGTAGCCATGCCGTTGCCATGCCGTTGCCATGCCGTTGCCATGCCGTTGCTATGCCGTTGCCATGCCGTTGCTATGCCGTTGCCATGCCGTTGCCATGCCGTCGCCATGCCGATGCCAGCCCCAGATCTTTAAAAAACTAAGAACCCCAAGAGGTCCCCAGGAGGGCTCCAAGATGGTTCCGAGGGTGACGAAAAACAAGATCCCGCGGCATCTTGCTCTCTGTCCATCTCGGCCCCCCCCTGGAGCCGTCTTGGGGGCCTCTCGGGGCCGCCTTGGGGCCCTCTTGGAGGCCTCCTAGGGCTCCAAGATGCTCCCAAGAGTGACGAAAAGCAAGATGCCGCGGCATCTTGCTCTCTGTCCATCTCGGGCCCCCCCTGGAGCCGTCTTGGAGGCCTCCTGGGGCCTCCTTGGGGCCCTCTTGGAGGCCTCCTGGGGCCCTCTTGGGGCCCCAAGAGAAGAGGGCCCCAGGAAGGCTCCAAGATGATTCCAAGAGTGACGAAAAGCAAGATGCCGCGGCATGTTGCTCCTTGTTCATCCAAGCAGTGCTTGCTTGCATTTAAGGAGCAGCAAGAGTGGTCCCGAGAGAGCCACAAGAGCGTTTCGTGAGGCTCCTGGGGGGGCCCGAAGGGGTTCCGAAAGCGCCCCAAGATGACACTTTGAGGATTGCCGAAGGACTGCGAAGCCTGCCCTTACAGGAAAACTCTGCAGTAGGACCTGTTTTTCCAGAGCGTGGCAGCGCGGCGCGAGCGCCTACTGAATTGATCCGTGCGTGGGCTAGCCACGCGGGGCAGCACGGGCGCACCATGCTTCGTGACAGTGGCCAGCTCTGTATGCCCAGGCACGCCAAGCGGCCGCTTCGGCGCGATCAACCATGTCAGGGGAGAACTGCAAGGCCCCGCCAGGCCGCCGCGTGACGGCCCAGCTGTCCCAGTGCCCGAACCATGGCCAGGATGGGTCGAACTCTGCAGATCGCGGGAAAAGCGGGTCGCCGTCCAGTGCCATCTGGAGCCGCCTGCGATTCGCCTCCAGCCGCGCGCACGCGTCGGCTTCTCCTGCAAGCTGCACTCTAGCGGGTTCTCCAGCATGCGGGCGGTCAGCGTCGACGGTATCGACGTCCATGAACGTGGGAGTGATGTCGGCTGGCTCTGCCAATGTGCCAATCTCGCACGATCGATCTCCAGCCGCATGTACATCAGAGGCGCACTCCGCGCCGTTGGGGGCTGGCTCTGCCAATGTGCCAATCTCGCATGGTCCATCTCCAGCCGCATGTACATCATGATCAGAGGTGCACTCCGCGCCGTTGTCGGCTGGCTCTGCCAATGTGCCAATCTCGCATGGTCCAGCTCCAGCCGCATCTACATCATGATCAGAGGTGCACTCCGCGCCGTTGCCGGCTGGCTCTGCCAATGGGCCAGTCTCGCCCGAACCATGTCCAGCAGCACGTAGATCGGGAAGGCTGCCGCCACGCAGTACCAGGCACGCTAGCTCGTACGCCTCCTGGAGCCGCTCCTTCGGGCCTCGCACCGTTAGTGTTCGACGTGGCCTGCCCCTCACGCTCACTTTGCAACCAGTCGCCAGGAGTATCTGCCTTACTCCATCCGCGAAGATGGTGCCCGATTCTAGAACGAATGGGCCCAGGAAGCCGTCGCTGCTCTCCTGCTGGGAGGAACCCATGCTTGAGCAAGAACGGCAGCGGAATCGATTCCCGCATGGGGGTCTTGCCAGGCGGCGAAGCCTGCCCGGCACGACCCCCCAACGGGAGGGCAGGGCGGCCTAAGGCGGCCAGGGCGGCTGGGGGAGGCAGGCGGAGGCAGGAGGTTGAGGCATAAGGAGAAGGAGAACGAGGAAAAGGACTCAGGGCGAGGAGGAGAAGGCAGGAGAAGGCAGGAGGAGGAGGAGGAGGACGACGAGGCAGGATGATACTATCAGACTAACATCGGAGATGCTCATGCGAGATCCTACGGTCTGAGTAGACTGCTGACTATAGCTGGGATTCTATCGGGGCCACTCGGGGCTTAGCTGGGATCCGATCGGGGCCTCTTGCGGTTCTTCTCTCAGGCCGTCTTGGGGTCATTTCGAAGCCCCTGGGCCTCCCGCGGGGGGTGGGGCAGGGACGAGCCCTCCTGCTGCGTTTTCGCTCCTCCTGCCCCTGCGATTCTTCCCCCTCTTCCTCCTCCTTCCCCCTCGCCCTCCTCCCTTTCCCTACCCTGTTTTTGTCTAGCGCACTGGCAAGCAGGGGTGGATCGCGCCTTGAGTCTTGACCCGCGGCACTGCTGACAGGACGCTCGCCAACTGAAACACGCGCCGATATCCCGAATTAACATAACATCCATCGCCTCTCGGAGACAACACCGAGAGCTCAACTGCAAACCCTCCCCCCCTCGCCCTCCTCCCTTTCCCTGCCCTGTTTTTGTCTAGCGCACTGGCAAGCAGGGGTGGATCGCGCCTTGAGTCTTGACCCACGGCACGGCTGACAGGACGCTGGCCAACTGAAAAACACACCGAGATCCCGAATTAGCATACAGTCCATTGCCTCTCGGAGACAACACCGAGAGCTCAACTGCAAACCCTCCCCCCCTCGCCCTCCTCCCTTTCCCTAACCTGTTTTGTCTAGCGCACTGGCAAGCAGGGGTGGATCGCGCCTTGAGTCTTGACCCACGGCACGGCTGACAGGACGCTGGCCAACTGAAAAACGCACCGAGATCCCGAATTAGCATAACATCCATTGCCTCTCGGAGACAACACCGAGAGCTCAACTGCAAACATATGCGCACCCGATACGATTACCCTATAGAAACAGATTGCACGCCCGATATACATGCGACCATTGTGGTCCACGGCCAAGACGTCCCCCGCAGTGAGATTACCGATGACGGATCGGACTGATGAACATTTCATTGCTGTCGGGGCCGCGCCCGGGTACACTGCTAAGACGGCTGGTGGCGTAGTCAGCCTCTGAAGCCCTGTGGCGCAGTACTCTGACATCAAGAACTTCTCGTCTTCAAAAAACGCGAAGAAATGCCCCAGGATTCGTCGAGCCAGCATGGCTTGACCAGCCGCGTCATTTACGAGGTATCTTGCAACAGCCTTGATCTCTTTATGTTTCCTCTCCGTGGCAAAACATGAGAGATTTACTTTCTTGGCCTCGATTTGGTCAAAGACGTGGTAGAGCTGGTGCACTTTGGGTTTGATAATTGCCAGCCCGTACAACCGAATGAGTCCGCCCGCCGAGGGCGGCCGTAGCGGGCCGTTGCATTTTCAACACTCGTTGGAAATACGCTCGCGCAGGAAAGCGGCGACGGTTGCCCGCCTGGCAGCATCCAGGCCCTCTCCCTCCCCCGCGCAGGACAGTTGCGACAGTTGCGCGCTTGGTAGCACCCGGGGCTTCGGGCTTCTGTTGTAAAGGATTTCGGGGGCGTCGGTGGATCGCGCCAGCGTCGCTAGCTTCACGGTGGTGCTGCACCGCCACGCTTCTGAGGCGGCCCACGTGGCTCACAGCGCCGTCCCCGAGGCCTGACGGAATACCGAACATCCTTCCTCCGCCTCTCCATCCCCTCCTTCTCCTGCCTCCCACCCCCCACTCCCTCCCCCTCTTCCGATTCGCCCCTGGGGCGAATGTGGCGGGCGACTTGGGGGAGGAGGAAGCCATGATACATGGGGGGTCGTTTCCCTGCAGGCGGCCGAGCAATTGGACTATCTCGCGCAGCAGCTGCAAGCAACCGCGCTCGGCCACGAGCAGCCCCATGGGGGCCAGCAGGGTGTCCGAGAACAGGGTCGCCACCTCAAAGCCTTTCAAGTGCCCACCATTTTCTGCCAAATGATACTTGAACCACTCCTTGCCCAGGCAAGCCGTTTTGGATGGCCATGCCACCGATCTCTGAAAAGCGTCCAAGTCAGATATGTCAAACACTGGTTTGGCATTGCCATCTTTTATTGCCAGCACTCTGTGAAAAAACGAGTTCAGGTGGTATTGCCCAACCCCTCCCGATGCACAGAGCACGTGCATCCAGTCTTCGTACATGTGCCGCATTGGCTTCACGTGCGCTCTCATCGATGCGTCGAAAATGAGTCCGTGAGGGTCGTATGTTATCCCAGTCGTCTGTTGAAGGTTTGCGAAATGCGTCTTCAACGAGACGGGCTGTGCCGCGATTATTCTGTCCACTAGATTTTGAAACGACTCGTCGGTATGCATATCAAACTGGCCGGGAACGGCGGTGCAGACGTCCTTGAAGTAGTCGCCCTCCCGTAATCCGCTTACCCTTCTGACAACGTTTTGGCACTTGATGCAGGTCCTCGTGCCAGCAGCACTCCTCAGATTAAACGTCTCGACGTGGGCCTTGTAATCCTGCACGAGGCACAAGAGTACAGCTCTGAACGGGAAGTGCCCAGGGCCGCGCGGTAGCAACAGTCCATTGCCAAAGTTGTGGGGGCCCACAAACATCCATTTCAGAGTTCGCTTCACGATCGCAGAAAGCCCCCCAGCGATGTTCTCTTGCATCGTCATCGGTATGAACGTCAATGGGAACCACCCTGATTGCCGTGATCGGTACCAGTGTGGAAAACAATTCAGCGTCCAATAAATACATTGAAAGCTCCATTTGTGATCGTGTCGGTTAGGGTTCCCTGTGACGCACTCGTCTGTATACAAGACGGCGGACTCGAAATCTGCGCCGATGCCCTGCGCGCAGTTGTCCAGGAACCATGCGAATGCTGGGAACACCGAGCAGAGGCAGAACAGTAGTGCCGAAGGGCTCACGTAGGTGAATGTGTATTCACCTCCGTTATCCAAGGGAATCGTCTCTTCACTCACGAGGTCGCCGACTGGCGTCCACAAGTCTGTCGCGGCCACAAGCTCCTGTCTCATGCGATGTCGTGCGACATTATCGTTCGACTCCGCCTCGCCAGCAAGGCGGGCCGCAGCCCGCACCGAGGCGGACAGCCCAGCTCCAACAACGCGGGATTTCTTACTTGGTGGTTCCATATCGAACAACACGCGAGGCTCCAACCTTGCTTCATGAGCCAAAACGGCTATCGCGGTGAAGGGCGGCGAAGCCTGCCTTTGAGGAGGGAAGAAGAGGCAGGAGGAGGAGGAGCACTGATATCAAGGAGGATCGTTCAAATATGAAGGGCCGCGGGGAGCACGGGGCGCACGAAAGAAGCGACAGCTGCGAGCCTGGCGGCACCACCCCCCCCCGCCCCCCCGCGCAGGACAGCGGCAACAGTTGCGCGTCGAGTGAAACTCTTGGCCTATGTTATACATTAAGTGGGCGTCTAGTGGGTGCATTGTACAAATACGTTGATCTACATTATATATATGGATCCCGAGGATGTCGCGACACCCTTCGCGCCTAGGACCCTGGGACAGTTAGCAAGAGGGCAAATTTCATACATGAGTTTTATGTGTTTGATGTTCCTGTGACTACACCCGCGCGAAACAGATAGGTTTTAGTTGCGAACAGTTGAGGTTCAGTTGTAAGTGTTTTGTATGTGAGTTGCATCCACTTGTGTTAAGTGTCGCGGAACTCAGATACAAGCGCCCAAGTTCCCCCGCCCACACAGTGAGGGCCCCTGCTGGCTCCCAAAGGGGCCCTAACAGGCCCCTTTAGGGTCTCCTTCCTCCACCCCCAAGTAAGATCACCCCCCGTGGCCACCCGCCCGACAAGAGCGCCCTCCTCTTGCAGCTCCGGTCTGCTTGCGTGCCTCCATCTGTGCGGCGCCTCCTTTGCCTACCCCATGCCTTCACCGTGCTCCGCGGCGTCTGCGCGCTGCTTCCCACCATGCTGTGCTCTCGTGACTGCTCTTCTGTCCGTACGTGCGGGTCGCGTTGCAGCGCGGGCGGGGCATGTTGCAGCGCGGGCGGGGCACGTCCGAGTGCTCTGACAGCTTGGCGGGGTTAAGAGATGACAACTCTTCGAGACTCTGGGCGGAGGTGTGGCGTTCGTTATGTCAAGGTCCCAAGTTGCGATTCTGCAGTCGGAAACCTCCTGCATGCGACACTGGCGAGCATGCCGCATACCCCATCCCTGGACTGGCGGCATTTCGCACGGGGGCTTTCGCTGAAGCGAGTACCAAGTGTACGTAATCGGGCTCTGCTCTGTGCTCGGCGTCTTCTTTATCATTCTTCCTCTTCTCCTCATCGCTGTGGGGGCTGGTAGAGCCGTGCAGGGGTCCACGAGGTGGCCTTTGGGGCTTCGGGCGCACCCGTGCGGGCTGGAGGTGTTTGGGTAGCCTTTCAGGGGTGGACTGGGCGGGGGCAGGGGCCCGGAAGCATGGGGGTGTCAAGCAGCCAGTGCCCGTGATCAATGGGGGGGGGCGTATCGCCTAGAGGATCGGACGGGTGGTAATGGGGGGATGCCCCAAACTGGGGGTTAAGAAAGAAGCTCTTAAGGGGCCCTGTTGGGTCCCTTTAGGGCCCCCAGGGCCCCCTGCTGGCTCTAAGAGTGGCCCTGAAGGGCCCCTCTAGGGTATATTTCTTCGCCCCCCGTTTAGGATCCCATTGCCACCCGCCCGAGAGGAGCCCGTGTGAAAGCACCGAGTGGACGGCGCCGTCGTGTTCTCGTTCGTGTCACCCATCCGGCGCAGCCCGTTGTCGTGCACCTCCGCAGGTACTCCGTGGACTTGTCGAAGGCCGGCTGTGGGTGCAATGCCGCGGTCTACTTGACTTCGATGCGGCAGAACACCAGGCAGGGACTGCCGGTCCACGCCTCCTCTCGTGCGATTCCGTGGCCCTGCACAAGCCCGTGCCCAGCAATCGAGCGTCTTTGTACATCAAGGGCGCCCTCGAGGGCGCGAAGTTATTCGCGCTTCGCGGTTCGGCTCCGATTCCTCATCCTCCTCTTCACCCCTGGGAGGCGGCGCGAGAGCGCGAAGTTACTTGCACTTCGCGCTTCGCGCAGCGCGAAGCGCGAAGTTGGGAGCCCTTGTACATCTGGGCTGAGATGCGATTATGCCGGCGCTTCCGCGCAGCAGGAGCCAGGCCAGCTCCCGAAGAGGGACACGAGCACGCAGATATCTCCAGGTATCCAACGTCTGGATTTCTGGCAGTACGGAGCCCCCAGAAGCCCCGACCCTTTCGGATGTTGCCAGAGGTGCCCCTGGCCCAAGGTGCCCCCAGGATTTCCAATGAGGCCCCCAGGGCTTCCAGAGCACGGCTCGCGAGGCCCTTGGGGGCACCAGGGGCACCAACATTGAGCGAAGAGCTGGAGACACCTTGGGCCAGGGGCGCCTTTGGCAACGCCCGACCCTCGGCGGCGAGCCAGGGGGGTGGAGGCCATTTCTTTATTGCTTGGGGCATGACGGGCGTCATGGCCCCCGCTCCCCCCCCCCCCCCTATGACGTAACGCTCCCCCCCCCAGTGCGCTCCGGGCGCTGCCGCCGTGCGCATTGGGATCCGCGTAGGTGTCCGCGTAGGAATCCGCATAGGTGTCTGGTCCGCAGGCGGCGTCGTCGTCGTCGTCGTCGTCGTCGTCGTCGTCGTCGTCGTTCGTCGTCGTCGCTCGTGGTTCGTCGCTCGTCGCTCATCGTCGTCGTGCGCGCGGACGTGGCTGGAGCCTGTTTTTGAGTCCGCGCCGATGACGGCAATCATCTGGGGGGAAGGGGGTCGATGACGTCACGTTTCGCGCCGGCGGCGTTTGGGTATAGTTAGGAATCACGGAGGACGGGTAGCACGAACGTGTAAGTGGCGATATGCACCACAACGCCTGTGTACATCACAGTGCCCGCGTGCACCACAGCGCCTGTGTACACCACACCGCCGATGTACACCACGGCAGCCGCGTGCAACACAGCGTCAGTTTGTGTCACCGCGCCTGCGGGCACAGCAGCTCCTGTGTACACCGCAGCGCCTCCGTACACCACATCAGCCGTGCGCAACACAGCACCAGTGTACACCACAATGCCTGCGTGCATTGCAGTGCTTGTGTACGCCACGGCGCCTGTGTGCACCACATCAACCGTTTGCAACACAGCACCATTGTTGTGTATAGAATTTCACAAGTAATCCTTGTGACAAAATGGATCGCGTGTGAATTCCAGAGAAAATGGAAAACACATCCTCATGGACAAAAGAGCGCCCCTGGAATCTACGAGTCCCCGCGAGTCCGCCCGCATCACCCTAACTCCCATTTGCGTCCAGGAGGCTCCAGCTAAACTGGCCGCCCGAGAACCAAGTGGACCGATTCAATCGACCATTCTGCGGTGCACGCTGAGATGCGCACGTGCGTTGTAAAGCCAAGCCGCACGACAGGGGGTAAGAAGGAGGAAAAGGAGGACGAGGAGAAGGAGGAGGAGGTGGAGGATAAGGGGGGAAGGAAAAACGTCGCATTCGATTACCGTAAGGCCTTCGCCCCCTGCCGCCGGCCCCCTCTTTCGGAGAATGGGCCATGGAAGAGCTAAGTCATGAGGCCTTGGCGCTGTCGTGAAGCAGTATCGAAACTTCATGCGAAGCCGATTCGCAATCAGCAAAACCAACTGATCACAAGAGGGGTTACCACACCTGGCGATTGGTAAGACGTGTATGGTTTACGGGCTTGGTTACCACACCTTGCGATTAAAGGGCCGAGGGAGTTCTCGCAGTTTGGGTTACCACGCCTTGCGATGGATGTGCGTGAAGGGTGGCACCGAATTTCAGAAATGTGGCAAATCCCCTGTGTTTTTGGACCCTGACCCCGCGGATCTGCGTGAGGGGTGGCACCGAATTTCAGAAATGTGGCAAATCCCCTGTGTTTTTGGACCCTGACCCCGCGGATCTGCGTGAGGGGTGGCACCGAATTTCAGAAATGTGGCAAATCCCATGTGTTTTTGGACCCTGACCCCGCGGATCTGCGTGAGGGGTGGCACCGAATTTCAGAAATGTGGCAAATCCCTTGTGTTTTTGGACCCTGACCCCGCGGATCTGCGTGGGGTGGCACCGAATTTCAGAAATGTGGCAAATCCCATGTGTTTTTGGACCCTGACCCCGCGGATCTGCGTGAGGGGTGTCGATTTCGAGCCCCCCCAGCAATTCAGACAACGCGCCCAGGGACGCTAAAAAGCCACTTTGGGCCTCCCCCCCCCTCGCGCGGTCAATCAACTAGTTACAGCAACCAGCAATAAGTCAACTAGTTACAGCAACCAGCAAGAAGCAGAACTGTAACACTGGAAACTACAACCTACGACTGGTACAGGAAACTGCGAATCACGGGCCTACAGCCTGGTGGCCCCACAAGGGGGCCGGCGGATCCGAGCTTTCCTGGCGTGGCGTTTAGTTGTCCGCATCAGATCCTGACGTACATGCTCCTTCTACCTGTCCTATGCACGCAGGCCCTGTGGTGTACACCAGCGCTGCGTTGCACGCGGATGCTGTGGTGTAACAGGCGCTGTGGCGTGCACGGGCGCTGCGGTGCACGCAAGCATTGTGGTGTACACAGCGTTGTGTTGCACATGGCTGCTGCGGTGTATGTACACCGGCGATGTAGTGCTCCCAAGTATTGTGGTATACACGGGTGGTGCGTTGCACACGGCTGTTGCGGTGTACGCAGGCGGTGAGGTGCACACGCGCGGCGTGGTGCACGCGAGCGTTGTGGTGCACACAGGCGCAATGGGCAGATGCCTCCTCCTCCACTCCTGCCTGGCGCTCTCGTCCGCTTGTCTCCTCGCTCCTCCATCTCCCTCCCCCCCCCCCCTTCCCCCCCCCCCCATGACGCCCGTCATCGCCGAACATAAAGAAACGCCTTCGTGGAAGTGAGAAGGAGAAGGCCTTCTCTGAAGGCGGCGGGACTTCTCAGAAGCCCTCGCGCCTCTTGAGAATTTGTTTTTCTGTTTTCGGGGAAGGCTCAGCAAACTTCTCAGAAGGCCGGGGGGCGTCCGAACCTTCTGAGGAGACCTTCTCCTTCTCTTCTCCCCCCCCTCGCTCGCCGCCGATTCCTGGACTCGGGAGCAGGGATGCGTTCTCACCAGAATTTCGAGGGGACGCCAGCCGCTCCGACAAGGAACCTCCAAGAGACCCTCAAAAAGGGGAATCACGCGTGAAAGCCTCCACCCTGGCCGCTCGAAGCCCGATCCTCGATGAAGAACCCTGGAGTGGCCCACCAGGGCCCATTCTGATCCGATCGATCCGATTCGATGTGGATTCTGGCCAGCTCGATCAGATTCGACTCCGACAGTCCTGCGATCCGATGTGGCCTTCTGCTTGCATGACGCCGTTGAGCATCCTGGCGCATCCTACCCGACGAGGCTTCGACTTCGTGCGGTTATGCCGGGGTGCGGTTTGCGAGTTGCTCTGTGGCGGCCTTTCCGGGGCCTTTGTGAGAGACAATGTCATAATTGTCGTCGTTTCGAGCGACACTGTCATCCTCGATGTGTGTTCCACTGTACTAGAAGGAGCGACAGTGTCACGTGATCCGGCCGCATTGTGTGACAGTGCCATCCGTTTCTTGGGGGCGGGAGGGGCAGATCAGACGGGAGGCAAACCGCACCCTTCGCAAATCGCACCCTCTGTAGTCGCCGACAGAAGCCCTGGATAGGGGGCCACATGCGAACCCGACCCCTACCCCCCACGAGTTCTGAGGGCGAGGGTGGGGTTCATTTCGCTCGGGAGCTCCCGAACGATGTGAACCCCACCCTCCCCCTCAGAAATCGTGGTACCTCTGGAAAGTGAGGGTGGTCAAGAGCGAGGCAGGTTTCTTTCCCCCACGATGTGAACCCCACCCTCCCCCTCAGAAATCGTGGTACCTCTGGAAAGTGAGGGTGGTCAAGAGCGAGGCAGGTTTCTTTCCCCCTGGAAGCCCTTGAGCGCGGCCCATATCGGGGCCCGTCTCCCGCGGGGGAGGGGGCCTCCTCGTGCCGAGCCGGCTCTCGGCGCCGGGGAGCGCCGGCGGCCGCCGGAGGCCGCGCCTCGGCGGCGCGCCCCCCGGGGGGGCAGCGAGGCGGGGGGGGGGCGGGGGCCTCGGGGCGCGCCCGACGAGCTCCTTGGAGGGCCGGGTGCCTTCCCAGACCTCCGAGCCTGCCGAGGAGGCTTCTCCTCCTCCCCTCCTCCTCCTCGTCTTCCTCCCCTCCTCCTCCTCCTCCTCCTCCTCCTCCCCTCCTCCTCTTCTTCTTCCCCTCCTCCTCTTCCGCTCCTCCTCGTCCTCTCCCTCCTCCTCATCCTCCTTCTCCTCATCCTCCTTTCATGTCCTGTCACGTCCTCATGTTCTGTCCCGTCCTTCCTCCCTCCAACTTCCAGCCCTCCTCCCTCACTCCCTCCCTCCCTCTACCTCCTCCTCCCTCCCTCCTCCCTCCCTGCCTCCCAGGTTCTCTCCCCTTCAGCGCAGCATCCATTGACAGATCACTGCGACGGCAGAACACGCGTGCGGAGTTCCCCTGGGAGACGGAGACGAGTGGCTCGCAGAGCAGGGCCTGGCGCCGAAGTTGCGCGGCAGAGCGTATGCCCCTGATCAGGAGGGGAAAAAACACACAGACACAATTAATCGTCGATTCCCAGAAAATATGAGAAAATATGGGAAATGGGGGATGTTTTTATTTGTGTGTATTTATTTGTGTGTCCCAGTTCCCCTTCACCAGAGCCCGGACAGGGAGGCGAAGCCCAGGCGTCCAGCGTCTTGGCCAGCAGCTCGACGGGGGCTCCTCCGCGGCGCTCGGCCTCCGGGGTCCCTCGGGCCCCGCTCCTCGGGCCGGCGGCGGGGATCAGCGACTGGCAGGGCTGGGCCTAAGCGCCGTGTTGCTGGACTTCGGCAGAGGTACATCTTCTGAGGTGCGCCGCTGCTCCCCGCATGGTCCAGTAGTAGATTTCTCGCCGCCGGCCGTCTTAGGCGCTCGCCGTCTTCCGATAGCTTTTCGCCGGCGCCCCGTGGAAGCCCCCTGGAGCTCCCCTGAGGCCCCCCAAAAAAGTTGTGCTCGTCGTCTTGGCAGGGAGGTGCAGGAAAACAGGCAGAACAACACGAGCACGCAGCTCGAAGGCGAGCGAGGCGCAGGACGGCCAGCAACAGGAAAGCAGGTAGAGCTGCACGAAAACAGCTGGGACAAAACGAAAAGCAGCACGAAGCACAACGTTTAGGTCCAGCGCTGACAGGCAGCCCTGCAGAGGGGCGGGGCGTCAGGGGACCCCGTGTTCCACAAGTCAGAACACCATTTGGGCGGGTGGTAATGGGGGGGTTAACTTGCATGGTGGGTGAAGGAAAGGGGCCCTAAAGTTAAGTCGAGCACGTCCCTTCACAGGATAACCATTCAGAATCAATGAAACCAAGCAAAACATGAGGACGATGGTTTGTTTGATTTCTTATAAAAGTATGTTATAATAGTTGTTTATAAGTTCCATGCTTCGCCCAACATCCCCTTCGTAGGAGGTCATGCCTGAACTAAGACAAGGATCAAACATCGGGCCTGCAGAGGGGCGGGGCGTCTGGGGACTCCGTGTTCAACGAATCAGAGCATCAGTCGGGCGGGTGGCAATTGGGAGTAACCCAGGGCTCGTTTCGATTCCTTCTATTTGGTTCGACTTCGATGGCCTCCGATTCCGATTCTATTTGACGCGGGATTCCGATTTGGGTTCCGATTTCTGACTGGAGGCTTGCTAGCCTGCCGATCTCTGCCGATTCGACTTTTCCCGACTCGGCTGCCGACTTCGGCCGATCCGATTCATGTCGACTTCCGATCCGACTTGTCGATTCGATTCTGGGCTCTCCTGGTATTTTGCATGGGGGGTGAAGGAAAGGGGCCCTAAAGGGGCCCTTGAGGACCCCGGGGGCTGCTGGCTCCAACGGGGGCCCTGGGTCTCTGCTGGCCCGAAAGGGGCCCTACGGGGCCCTTGGGTCTCTGCTGGCTCCAACGAGGGCCCTGGAGAGCCCCTCTGGGGCTCTTTTCTCGACCCCCCGTTTAGGTCACCCCCCACTGCCACCTGCCCGAACCAGTCTTCTGGCATCGACGCACCTGGTGGCATCATGGGGGCCAGCATGGAGCCACGCCTCGGGGCAGGCAGGAGGGGGAGGGGGTGCTCGCTCGGAGAAGGTGCTGGGGGGGAGGAGGGAGCGGAGAGGAGGTCGGAGGCAACGATAGGGGGGGTAGGCATAGGGGGGAACGCATCGATCCCCAATCGCCCATGGACCGCCGACAGGGGCCCGATGGCCCCGGCCCGCCCTGGAAGGTGCGGTTTCGCTATCGTGGGCCTGTCGCCGATCGGTCGACGATGTGTCGCCGATTCCAGGTCGATGGATCCATCCCCCCTGTGCCAGTCCCCCCCTACCCATCGGTCGTTGAAAGTATGCATTTTTGGATGCCCAGAACTCAATCTATTTCAAGCGCCTTCCTATTTCAATCATCGATCTGTTTTTGCTGCGCGTTGTGCTCTCTGGGCGGGCCCGAACCCAATCTACTTGATTCGCCTTCATACGTCATGTTTCTACCGATGTCTCTCAGTGAGGGGAGATGAGGAGGCCTAGGGAGGGACGAGAGAGGTGGGCGGCGGCTCCTCCTGGACCCTGGTCCCCACCCCCTCTGCTCCGAGGATCCTCCACCTTGCCCACCTTCCTCCTCCTCCTCCTCCTCCTCCTCCTCCTCCTCCTCCTCCTCCTCCTCCTCCCCTCAAGGCGGTGCTCGCCATGTACATGGCTCCCAGAAGGATTCGATGGGGTGTGACATACTCCTATGCTGTGCGCACTATGGCGGGTGCGCTTCCTGGTTGCACGGTGGCGATGTACCTCCTTCAGTTGACCATGATGATGCCGTTTGACATCTTCACCGCCTCCCTGCACGGGGGTATCAGCTACACCCTCGACATCTACGCGGACGACATCACGCTCCAGCTCATGGCGCCCACCTCCGAGATGCTCGAGCAGGCGGCGAGCGTCATTGAGAGGCTGGTCAAGGTGCTCCAGGCGCTGGAGCTCCCGATCGCCAGGAACAAGGCCAAGATCTTGAGCTCCTCGATGTGGCTAGCTGAGGAAGTGGCACGTCGACTCCGCGACTTCGGCTTTGAGGCGGTGCGGCAGCTCACCGTCTTCGGACTGGAATGTCGTGCGGGCGCTCGTCTCGCCTACTCGGCGATCCACAAGAGGGCGCGCAAGGTCAAGGAGCGCCTGCCCAGATTTCGGAAGCTCCGAGGACTGAAGCGGATCGCGAGACGAGTGGCACGGCCCGCCCTGTCCCCTGGCATGGTCTACGGCCTCCATGTCGTGGGCGCCCCCCCGTCGACGCTGGCCACGATGACGAACGTGGTCCGCACGGGCTGGGCCAAGACTCCCACGGCGTCGTCGACTTGGCTGGCCTCGCTGCTGGAGGAGGCCCCGCACCAGATGCGCGAGAGCCTGGCCATGACGGAGCCGATCTACACGTGGGCGCAGATGGTCTATGCGCGTCAGGTGCCGCTGCACGTCCTGGAGAAGGCTTGGAACGCCCAGGCGAAGAACATGGGCCACAATACTACATGGGGGCAGGTGACAGGCCCCGCTGGAGCCGTTCAACTACTTCTACGTCGGCTTGGCTGGAGGGCCCACTCGGCGACTTCCTGGACTACGGGAAACGGAATGGAGTTCGACTTGGCTGACACGTCGCCGAAATGGGTACGCGCCGTGGCAAGGCGCAGTTATTGTAATCTGAAGTTGGAAGACTGGTCCACTCGGCGAGAGCATGCGCCTGAGCTTCCACCAGCCCATCGTGATCCGCGAGGCTACTGGGTAGAGCCGATCGCTGCAATACTGCACGCTGATGCTGATGCCGCTCTTTGGAACTTGAGTATGCGTGAGAGGGGGGCGCTTCGCTCCACCGTCATCGGAGCCCAGTGGACACAGCAGCGCCTCTACACCATGGGCTATGTGATGGACCCCAGCTGCGTCTACTGCCAGGACTGCTGCGGCCATCTTCATCATCGGCTTTGGTCATGTCCCAACCTTCGCCGACATGAGGACGGAGGCGGTGGACCAGGCCATCAAACGGCGAGCTCTTGCTGCCCTGCCCAGCGACCTTTTCTACACGAGGGGCCTCTTGCCCCGTGCTGCACTACCTGAGCTGCCCCCGCCAGCCGACACGGAGTCATGGTATTACTGCATGGGGGGCCAGGGCACGACGATCACGGGCGAGATCTTCGCTGACGGGTCGCCCAGGTGTCCGCTGCACTGGCCAGAGGCCAATCGCGCTGGCTGGGGCATCGCTGTGATGTCCAGCGAGCGCCTGATGGGGATGGCGCGCGGCCCGCTGCCAGGGCCGCAGCAGGCGGCGCAGCGGGGCGAGCTGTACGCCATCATTCAGGTGCTCAAGCATGGCCTGCTCCCGATGCACATCAAGACCGACTGCCTGGTCATCGTGGAAGGCTTGGGGCAAGACAAGAGCGCCACCGCGCATCCGAGCAAGGACAACGTGGACCTGTGGCGCCAGCTGTGGCACGCGCTGGAGGGCCAGGGTGGCCTGAGCAGCGACCTTCGCATCAGCTGGGTCAAAGGCCACCAGACCCTCCTGGAGTCGGGGGAGACGCCCGACAAGATCGGCAATGACTACGCCGACATGGCTGCGAAGAAGGGCTTAGGCATCCACGCCGTGCCCGATCGCATCTACAAGCGCCACGCGGAGCTCCTGGACGAGGTGCGGCAGGCGGCGGCCTGGATAGGCAACAGCCAGGCGCAGCTGGAGGCGCGGCCCGCGGACAGGGGGCCGACCCTGGGGCGCCGCGGGCGAGGGGCCCAAGGTGGGCGCCGAGGCGGCAGCGCTGCCGGTGGCGGCGACGCGGCCAGGCGGCCTGGCAGAGCTGCCGAGGGGCGGTGGCTCGAGAGGGTGAGCATGAAAAAGCACACGCCAGTCCCATGCCAGCGCGGCTGGCGATGTGCTCACTGCCCCCGATCTGCTCGCCCCCTGGCCGGTCTGGATCGCCTTCGACGAGGCCGATGCCAGATCCGACCCGATTTGGCCCGTGGGGAGTGGGGCCCTGGGGTCGGTGCGCCCAGGAAGCGTCCGAGGGATGAGGACCAGGAGCTCATTCGGGTCTCCAGGTCCCGTGGCCTGGAGCGATCGGCCCCTGGGGGGCCTAGTGCGCCAACCAGGCCAGAGCCGATGGCGGCTCAGGGGTTTGGTGATGACGAAACCCAGGGAGTGGGGAGGTCGTCGAGTCGTCTGGAGGACGTCGAGGGGTAGCAGGAGCAGGATGCAGCAGGTAGGTGTCACAGGGTTGAGCCTCGGGTCACACCTCTTCCTCCTCGGCCTTGGACTGAGCCCCCCTCTTCGGGCCCTTCCCGAATTCCAGAGGCCGGCGATGCTTGCCGCAGGGTCGACCCCGCTTGCAGCTCCAGGGAACCATTCGCTGCTGCTGTGTTGCATTCAGACCCATCCCCCCCCCGTGTCGCCGCGTGGGCTGGAGGGCGCGGAGGATCAACCGCGTTTCGAACCTCGCAAGCGCGTCCGTTTTTCTGATGCTCCTGGAGGCCTCGGCCCTCAGTCGGCCATCGTGGGAGCGGTGAAGGCCGCGGCCTTGCGAGGCGTGAAGCGCACTTGCAGGGGCACCCCACCGTCGCTAGCGGACGCGGACCCTCCACTGGAGCTTCTGCCGAGGTCTGGGGAGGTCCCGCCCCATAGCGCCAGGGGGCATGTGTTGTACATCTCTGGGGATCTCGTGGGCTGCAGTAAATGTGGAGTTTTTTTCGGCCCGCGCGGCACGCACTCAGCTCTTCTGGACGTGTGACCCCGTGGCGGCCCTTGAAGGGAACCCTCAGCGGAAGTGGAGGAGGGACAATTTTATGAAGGGCGTCCACCCCAAGGGAGGCCGTTCACCCCCCCCTCCCCCTTCCCCGCAGGCTCTTAGTCACGGACGACGCGGTCCAATGGCTAGGCCTGCTCTCCATATAATCTGTCTTATCCATGTGCGTTCGGGTTTTCTGTAACTCGTCTCTGTCCTAGGTTTTCGGCTTGGCCGTCTCCTGGGCGGTCTTCGTGGGACCTCCTGTCATTGCCGCGATGCTTCGGCTGGGCTTACTGTGCCCTGGGGCCCACATTCGTTCTGTGCTCGATTGCGCTCGCTCGTCTTTTCCCGCTGCTATTGCCCGTCCCGAATCGAACTCGGCGCGTCGTCCTATGGGATTGCGGCTCCTCCTCCTCTTCCTCCTCCTCTGGCGGTGGTCGGACAGTAAGGCCAGGCGTGTTGCGTACTTCCCTCCTCCTCCCCCCCTCCTCCTCCTCCTCCTCCTCCTCCTCCTCCTCCTTCTCCTCCTCCTCCTCCACCTTCTCCTCCTCCTCCTCTTCCTGTTCCTCCTCTCCTCCTCCTCCTCCTCCTCCTCCCCTGCCCCTCCGCCTCCTCCGCTCCTCCTCCTCCTCCTCCTCCTCCCCCTCCTCCCCCTCCTCCTCACCCTCCTCCTCCTCCTCCTTCTCCTCCTCCTCCTCCTCCTCCTCCTTCTCTCCGCCGTGCTCGCCTTGCATACAACAGCAGGGAGAGAGGGGAAGGGGGGAGGCGAGGCGAGGCTGAGAGAGTTCGGAGAGGAGGAGGAGGAGGAGGAGGAGGAGGAGGAGGAGGAGGAGGAGAGAGGGAGGAGGAGGAGGAGGAGGGAGGAGAGGAGGGGGAGGGGAGGGGGAGGGGAGGAGGGGGGAGGGGGAGGAGAGGAGGAGGAGGAGGAGGAGAGGAGGAGGGAGGAGGAGGAGCAGAGCAGGAGGAGGAGGAGGGAGGATGAGAACGGAGGAGGAGGAGGAGAGAGGAGGAGGAGGAACGAGGAGGAGGAGGAAGATGAGTAAGATGATGACAACATAGCTTCGTGCGCGTCGTATCTGACAGTCTCCTGTTTCGCCCTTTACCCCTGTGTTGAGCCCTCCTCGCAGAGACGAGCGTCGTTGAAGACATGGATCCCGAAAGGGTAACTTTGTCGAAGAAGACCCGAGAGGAGGTGGAGGGTGGCCAGTAGGGGAATAAACGAGGCGGAAGTTCCCGGAAGGAAGTATGATGGAAAAGGAGCGGGGAAGGAGGAGGAAGAGGAGGAGGAGGAGGAGGAGGAGGAGGAGGGGCCGTATTGAGGACGACGACGAAGAAGGACATGAGGAGGAAGCAGGAGGCAAAGGAGAACTAACAGGAGAAGGGGAAAAGGCCGCGGGGAGTTGTTCGACGACTGGGACGGGGGGATGGAGCGCAAGAGGAGGAGGAGAAGAAGTACGACGAGCAGGGATAGGAGGAGAGGAACGAGAGCAGGCCCGTTGCTGGCGCCATGCGAGCTGGTCGGCGCATTATATATGTTATGCCATTGCATAGCCAAGCAGCGGACATCAGGGCAAAGCAGACCATGGCCTCGCAGAGTACGGCGTGGCACATCACCGCATGCAGCATCACAGCACAGCACAGCACAGTGTTGCAGGTCACGGCGCAGCGCGGCGCACACCAACGTCGCGCAGCCGGCACCCAGAAGAGGAGACACCCGCCTGGCGAAGGAGCCCAGGCTTCGGGGGTGGACAGAACCCCAACCCTGACACGTCGATTCGTGTTTTTTGCGTTTTCGGTTCTCGAGAGGGCGCCGCGGCCGTCATTTTCCAGGCTTGCGCCCGCCAGGTTCGGGCCCGAGGTAGTTTTCACTAAACCGCGTTTTACTACAAGGGGTTACGTCCCTCCACGAAGACTGCATGTGGTTTCTCAAGCCAAGCGGGACCCGTGGGCGCGGTTGGCTGGGGTATGATCTGCCCGCTTGCTGGGCATATGGCTGGCATCGGGATCAGTTCATGACTCCGACGACGTCGGCGAGGACGAAGGTCACCACCCACGAAACCACCCCAACCCAACCCGAAGGCCTCAATTTGCCCTTCATTTCCAGTGGGGGGGGGGGGTCGGGGAACATCGAACAAAACACATGTAGCCCATCCCCCCGCAACCCGAAATTCGGGTCTTCGGGTTGGGTTGGGGTGGCCTGGTATGTAGTCAGAAGGGCCTGGCAGAACGAGGACGACAGCTAAAACCGCTCAGAAGTGACGGATCGAGGAAGAGGGCGTACAGGACGAAGAACGGGCGGAGGACTAAGTGCCGCGGCGGGGCGGGAGTGTCATTTTCCTCTGGACGGAAACGCCGTGGCAGCTTGAAGTTGCGGCCCACGCTGTAGCGGGTACTGAGTTGCCAAGGACCGAGAATGGTCCGATCGACCCACCAGATTGAACAAGCAATATTGTGCTTGAGATCCTGTGTGTGGAAAGCCATGCCCTGGAGGGGACGCCCCCGCGCAGCGCAGCAGCAGCAGTGGAGAGAAGAGAGTAGCACGCATGTTGTGTTATCTTGGAGGGGCGGACGGAAGAGTAGACCGCATCCTACCGTCCTCCTCTCCTGCCCCCTCGGGAGAAGGAGGGGAGGTGGAGGGGGAGGGGAGAGAGGGCCGCCGCGAGGCCGAGGGGAGAGGGGGCCGACGGGGGGAGTGGGGGGAAGGGGAAAAGAGGGGGGAGGGCAAGCTGGTTGCGCTCGCGCCACATCTGACATCCTACCCCTCCCGCCCATGCCCTCCCACTGCGCTGGCGCTGATTTTCTAGACCCGCCGACGGGTGTCACAGCGGGTCTGGAACCCCGAAAGGACCCCTCGGGCTAAGTGCAATCCGAAAGGGGAGCTCGGTTTTGTTTCGCCTGCGGAAGCCAGCGCGCGGCCGTGAGCGCCCGGCCCCGTCGAGGCTCAGCCAGGAGCCTCGTGTAATTGTGCAGCTCGTTGCGCTGCAAGGCGTGCAGAGTCCGCCGCGCTGCCCCCAACAGAAGCGCAGTTCGTCGAGGAGAGCTGCGCACAGTGGAGTAGGAGGAGGAGGAGGGGGGGAGGCGAGGAGGAGGGGCTTCGTCCCTCCCCGTCCTCGTCCTCCTCCTCCCCCTCCTCGTCCTCCCCCGCCTCGTTCTCCCTCCTCCTCCTCCTCCTCGTCCTCCTCCTCCTCCTCATCCTCCTCCTCCTACTACTCCTCCTCCTACTCCTACTCCTACTCCTACTCCTACTCCTACTCCTCCTCCTCCTCCTCCTCCTCCTCCTCCTCCTCCTCCTCGTCCTCCTTCCCCCTCCCCCTCGTCCTACTCGTCCTCCTTCCCCCCTCCTCCTCCTCCTCCCCAGGTAGGTGGAGGGGGGCGCTCTGCGCCTCAACGGAGTGATCGCCGTTGGCCAGTGGCGGAGAGCGCCGCGCGGCTCCTGGGCTCGCACTTGCCGCTTTATCGCATCGTTTTTGCCGCCGTACTCGATTGTGGGCTTGTTTTCAGCCGCCACCACCATAAACAATATTTGGAGGGGGAGGGGGTCCTCCTCCTCCTCCTCATCCTCCTCCTCCTCCTCCTCTTCCCTCTCCTCCATCTCCTCTCCTCCTCCTCCTCCTCCTCCTCCTCCTCCTCCTCCTCCTCCTCCTCCTTTCTCATCCTCCGTTCTCCTCCTCCTCCTCCTCCTCCTCCTCCTCCCCCTCCTCCGCCTCCTCCCCCCCTCCTCTCTAACCTCCGCCTCCTTCCCCCCTCCAACTTGTAATGGTTGTGGTCGAAAACAGGCCCATCACTCGAGGCGGCAGTCGCAGAGAGCGGCAGCGAGGACGCGGAGCGCGCCGCCGTCGCCCGCGCGCCGCGCGACTTACGCCCGCGCCGAGGAGCCGTGCGCGCTGGAGCAGGAGGATAGGGGGGGAGGGAGCCGTGCACGTTGGAGTGGTTCACCGTTGCGCGGCCGATCCGGTTCGGTGTTCTGCCTCCGCGCCGCTGCGGCCCGTCGCAATGCTCATTCCAGTCCGATCCGATCTGCCGATTCGATGTCGACCGCTCTCCTGCATTGGAGCAGGGGTAGGGCGAAGGAACTATGCACATGCACCGATTTTGGCCAGGCCCATTCTGGGCCCAGGATCCGTGCATATGCCTTCCTGGCCAAGGCAGGAGGGCGTATGCACCGATCCTGGGCCCAGTATGAGCCTGGCCAGAATCGGAATCGGTGTATGTGCAGAGTTCTCCTTCCTCCACACGGGGTGGGTGGTCGGGGGGGCAGGCGCGGAGGAGGGGCTTCGCCGCGAGGCCGGGCTCCTGCTCGGACTACTATTGCGACGCGAACAGCGTCTGCGGGGAGCCCCCCCTGCGCCTGCTGCCCGCTTTTTGTGGCGCGGCGCGGCGCCGCGCGGCGCCTGGCGCGTCATCATGATCATCACCATCATCATCACCATCATCATCATCATCATCATCATCATCATCATCATCATCATCATCATCATCATCATTATCATCACCATCATCATCATCACCACCACCATCATCATCATCATCATCATCATCATCATCATCATCCGCACCATCATCATCAACATCACCAGCATCATCATCAGCAGCATCATCATCAGCAGCATCAGCAGCATCATCATCAGCATGAGCATGAGCATTATCAGCAACATCATCGTCATCGTCATCGTCAGCATCATAATCAGCAGCAGCAGCAGCATCAACATCGTCATCATCAGCATCATTGACATCGTCATCGTCATCATAATCAGCAGCATCGGCATCGTCATCGTCATCGTCACCAGCGTCATCATCATCGTCATACTCGTCACCGTCACAGTCATAATCGTTATCGTCATCGTCATCGTCGTCATCATCATCATCAGCAGCATCGTCATCGTCACGAGCATCAGCATCAACAGCAGCATTATCATCGTCGCCAACATGCTTAACGACGACGACATCGCCATCAAATTACCATCACCGGCACCGTCACCGGTCACATCACCATCGTAACCAACAGATCAGCGAATCCCGACGTCATGATCATTACAATCAACAGGTCAGCAACGTGACGGGGCGTCCCTCTGACCTCCTAGTGTCGTTCAGCCACGCGCAGAGGGGGGTGGGGGGAGGGGGGGGACTTCTTAGAAGCGTTCCTGCTTCTTAGAAGGTGAGGGCCTTATCTATAGATGTGAGGCCGGCGCTTTCTGAGAAGCAGCCTCCTTCTAAGACGCCCTCCCTCCTCCCTCCACCACCTTGTGCGCGCCGCCAAGTCGTGAGCAAGAATCACGTCGTGAGGTGTTCGTGCGTTGTCGTCGGTTCTTGAGGGGCTCTTCAGTCTCGGGCTGGTGCGCCTCGCCGAGGGCGCTCTCGGGAATGCCGGAGCCATCCCGAACAGCCGCTGGATCCCCAAGCTGTGACTGCCAAGCAGTGGCGAGGCGTCCAGGCTTGCCTATAGGCCTACAGAAGCCTGGAAAGCCTGACTTCCCCGCGTCGCGAACAAAGGCTCTGCGCTCGGGAGGTGTTCGGCCGCTGTCGGCCTCCCCGGTGCCTGCACCAGGCCTCAGGGCCGTCGGAAAATCAGTCGCAGAAGCTGGCCCCTGGGAGCGCTTCCTGACGTTTTGGGGCCCCGGATTGAGGAATGCACGGCTGCGGATCCAGACGTTGGATGTGTGGGTCGGCGGCGAGCGAGTGGGGAAAGCGAGAGGGAGAAGTCCTTCACAGAAGGCGCTGGGGGTTTCTCAGAAGCCTTCCGGCCTTCCGCGAGGGCTCATTTGCCTTCCGGGAAGGCTTAGAACACTTCTCAGAAGGCCGTGGGATTTCCGAGCTCAGGCCCGCCCCCAGCTTTTCGCACCATTTGGGAGCCACTGGGGCCCTGGACCTTGTGAGGGGCCGTCGTGGCCACCCCGAGAATCCTGGGGGGCAGCTTGGGCCAGGGGCACTTCCAGCAACACCCGACCTTCTCGCTTTTGCCCCCCGGATCGCCACCACGAGGGATGTTCCAACCTATTTCAGCCTTGATCAGCAGGAAGACTTTCGAGCGCCAGAAAAGTACCCCCCAAACTCTAGGGTTTTCGTGTGTCGGGCCCTGGGAGGCACTCGTCCCACACTGTTTCGACACTCTTTCGACACTTTTCCGGGTGCTCGAAGTTATTTCCGGGATGTGGTCCGCAAGTACGATGGGAGCAACATAAGGGTAGGGGGAGCGCGTTTACGCGGCGGGGACCGGGTCGTCTGGTCGCACGGTTACCTCCGGGATGCCGAGGCCGCCACGTCGCGCTCGAAGGCCTGCACGGCTTGCGTGCGCCGCCCGTGCGCGCCTGACCCCCCCCCCTCCTCCTCCTCCTCCGCCTCCTCCTCCTCATCTCCTTATCCTCCTCCTCCTCCTTCCTCCTGCTCCCGCTCCTGCTCCTCCTCATCCTCATCCTCCTTATCCTCCTCCTCCTCCCCCTCCGCCTCCTCGTCCTCATTCCTCCTTCTCTTCCTCCTCCTCCTCCTCCGATTCCTCCTCCTTTTCCTCCTCCTACTCCTACTTCCCCCTCAACCTCCTCCTCCTCCTGCTTCGCCCCCTCTTTCTTCTTCGTCATGATTATTATTATGATTGGTATCATCTGCATGCTTGCGTTTTATTAATCGCAGTATTGTTCGTATTCGTCGACGTCGGATGAACATCCTTTATGTTAATGCATAATACCACTGTGATTATAATCGTTATTTTTAGTAGCATGCTTATTCGTTTTGTTATTGTTAGTGTGGTTACTATTAGCAGTAGTGTTGTTCCTCCTCCTCCTCCTCCTCCTCCTCCTCCTCCTCCTCATCATCATCATCATCATCATCATGGTCCTCCCCTGCTCCTCCTCCCTCCCTCGCGGCCTCGTGTACTGATTCGCCTTGTACTTGGCATCGCCTGGACGCGTGCAATTTCTCGCGGCGCAGGGCCATCGATGAGCATATCGGATCATGCACGCACGACGTCGAGGAACGCACGTGAAATGGACGCCCGAGCGATGGCGAGTGTGGCGACCCAGTTTTGGTTCGGTCTTGGCTCGAACCGCGCCGCGCGATCGACGGTGCCGCGACAAAGCAAAACGTGGGGCGTCGACGGGGCGGGCGGGGGGGGGCCCCGCGCGGCCTCGTCCGCCGCCTCCCCCTGCCCCCCTGACGGCATGATTATTGTGAAGGCCTTGCGGCCTTTGCCGCCGACCCTGAATGACGACGACGACGATGATGATGAAGATGATGATGACGATGACGAAGACGATGACGATGACGATGATGATGATGGTGGTGATGATGATGGTGATGATCGTGATGATCGTGATCGTCATGATGATGATGATGATGATGTTGATCGTCATGATGAGGCCGATGGTCATCATGATGATGGCGATGTTGATGACGATGACGAAGGCGATGACGATTACGATGACGATGATGATGAGGATGATGATCTTGATCGTGATGGGGATGATGATGATGATGATGATGGTGATGGTGATCATGATCATGCTCATGATAATGATGATGATGATGATGATGATGATGATGATGATGATGATGATGATGATGATGATGCTGATGCTGATGCTGATGCTGATGATGATGATGATGATGATGATGATGATGATGATGATGATGATGATGCGACGACGACGACCCTGAAGGACGACGACGCCTCGTCCGCCCCCTCCCGCCAGACGGCAGGATTCTGTGTTTCCTGGGATATCCGCGGGGAATGCGCCGCGCCCGAAGCGTGGCTAGCCAGAGGTGCTTTCCGATCGCCATGGCCGGCACTGTTATACAGAAACAAATACTGTCATTTGAAGTTGAAGCCATCATTCTCGACGAGGCCGTTGAGGCGTTGGCGCACTCTGTGTCTTATGGCATCTGGCTGTCAGCATGCTGAGTTGAGCTCCGATGAAAGAAAGACAGAAAACAGCACGGCCATTCAGAGGGCGGATCCTCTTGACCAGATTCCGGCCTCCTGCTAGTGTCTTCTTTTCTTCGTTGGGGCCTTACGTGGGGAAGATGCGTGCCCTGAGTGAAACGCTGCCCTCCGTGATACCTTCACCCACGTCGCGCCAGAACCAGCGCCGAGGTAGGTCATCGCGGCGCGAGCCGGCTGTCTTGAGGAGTTCTGGAGGTCTGGACCCCTTCCCCGGGGACAAGTTTTTTCATGATGAGTCGTTGTTGGCAGCCCCGTAGACATGTGAGGGCCCCCGCTGGCCGAGAATGGCCAAACATGGTCCGTCGTGTTGTTGTTCCACTGCGTGAGCGTGTCGGGGCATTGGGCGGCCGCTCTTGCTTCGGACCTCTCTCGCCCTCTTTCCCCCATCGAGCCTCAATCGTGGCCAGGGGGGGAAGGGAGAGGGGAGGAGGAAGGAGATCAGCACGCCCGAGCCGGAGACCGCACCAGTGCGGACGATGCACGACCCGAAAGCTCGACCTCATCGTGTCGAGGCACAGCCACAACGGAAGGCTCTGCCGCTCTCCCTCTCGCTCCTTGGCTCGCCGTTTTCCCGCCTGTTTCGGTTCTGTCCTTGGCCCGCTTTCTTTGTCGGCCCGGCCTGCGGTCCGAGTAAGAGATGCGTTGGCTGGTAGGGGCACCTTCGTCATGAGAAAGATGGCCCAGCGCTGCGCGCTCCAGGGATGCGAAAGAAGGAAGGCTCTGGGGTAGTTTGCAGCCTCGGGGGTCCTCTGCCAGGCTGGGGGGGTCGTCAAAGAGCGGTCCAGGTGGAGAAGTTTGTCTCCGGGCAGGGGGTCCAGGCTTTCAGGGGGACACGCGAGAAAGCCGTCACGGTGTCGGAGGTCTGCGTTCCCTTCGCCCTTCGCCCCCATCCCCCGTGGCCAGCTTTTCGTCCTGATGCGGGCATGACTTGCGTTCATATTATCCACTGCAGCTTGGAGTTTGGGGCTCCCTTCCCAGAAGCCCGAGGCGCACTGGGTATGGACGAACATGTGGCCCCTGGAGGCTCGAGTTTTACCCATATCCAGTGCGCGTCGACCTTGCGGCGCCCCTTGCAAGAAAGTCTCGGACGCACTGGATGTGGATGAAAATGTGGCCCGCAGCTGAGCCGTTCTCTTGTGATCCTGCGGCCGGGTGACGGCCGCCAGCGATGGAAACGGTGAAGCACCGGTCGTCACGCTGTGTTTGTTTTGACGTGCCCGGGTCCGAGGTTCGGAGGCGTCCAAGAGGCGGGTGATTTTGGGCCTCCTAGATGGGGTCGGAACAGATGGGGTCGGAGGATCGTGCCGCATCGACGATGCATCGGCGATGCGGCTCGATGTGGAGCACGATTTGCTTCGTGTCGACGTCGCCCATGCACCGCTCACGTCGACGATGCATCGCCGATGCATCGTCGATGCATCCCCGATGCATCGCCGATGTATCTGTGATGCGGCGAGATCCTCCGACCCCATCTACTGGGACCCTATCTAGGAGGCCTCTAGCGATGGCCAGGGGGGGACATATCATGGCGGGGGCCACGGTGCCTCCCCGGATCGCATGACACCCCCGCTTCTTCTTTCGAAGCACGTCCCGTGGTTCCTCCCTTGTCCGCGCGCATGTTGGGCAGACTGAAAGGTACCAATACCGTTACTGCCTGTGTGTGAAGACCGCTCCTCTCCTCCTTCCATCTATCTATCATTCTATCCTCTCGGCTCAGGTATTGGACTAGACGTTGCGCCCGACCTTCATCGGGCGAGAGGGGAAAATATCTCCATCTCTTCATCACATTGTCCTTTACCTACGGACCTCATGGCAGGTTTGACCCCTCGGTTGTTAACCTCCGTTCACACTACCTGGACCCCCCCCCCGGCGGGGCGTTCTGACCAAGATTACGGGGCGAAGCCAGCGGTGGTGCCGAGGAGGCCCAATGAGGGGATAACAAGTGAAGGTTAGCAGTATGGGCACATTTTCCATATCCGACATGCCTCGGGCCATGATTTGCGAACCTCCCTCCTGGTCGCCCCCGTCCTAGCCGCCTGAGAGGGGCAGCAGGTTTGAGGCGCGCGCGCGCGCGAGGAGTCCTGCGCAGAGGTGGACCTCCAGGAGGCGAACCGCTACTCCTGGCACTCCACGCTGCACGGCGCGGCGGACAGCGACGGCGTCGCGGCGGGCTACGGCGGGGGGGGGCGGCACTGGAGCTCGGGAGACGAAGCACACACTCCATACCTCCGTGGTCTGGCCTTAAAGGTATTGCTCACAGATCGTGCTCAAGACCTCCCAGGAGTTGTTTCCCAATCCCAGGAAGGATTGGCAGCGTCGGTGGAGGCTGTTCGCTGAAAGTACATCAATATGTGTGTTAGTTCGCAGATCGCATTCTACTTGAACCGCCTTCCTGCTTGACATCGGCTTCATGTTGCACTTTTTGCGTGAGCGGTCGAAACCTTGTGAACGTCAAACGCTTTCACCTTCATAGTTTCACGTACGAGCCAGTTGTTCTCACCATGGTGGATCCCCTGTGGCCCCCCGAACCAGATCAGGGATGCTTTTGATGCCATCTGGATCTCCCTGGTGAAAGCTAGGCCCACCTTGGGCCAAGCCCACTTTGGCAACACCTGAGTGATCCTTCCAACTTCCAGACCCCCGATGTCCTGTTCTTTTTGTGACGTGGCTCCCCAAGAGGTCTGAGACACCTTCCAGGAGGCCCGTTTTCCCTCCCGAGCTGGTTTTTGGCGGTCCTGGGGTGCAGTGCGGGCCCCCGGAGGCCGAGCTCTGCGAAATGCTCGTCGCGACGCTTCTCGAGGCAACGAGGCGGGTCTGGAGGCCCGCATCGGAGGCTTCTGGAGGGCTTCAGAGGTCAGGTCTCCAGCGACCCGTCTTCCTCGCAGGTGGTCACGACGTGAGCCTGCGCTGCCAGCTTCCTCCGAAACGGCCCGCACCGCCAGCCACCTCACACCCGAACTGTCCTACCCTCCCAGACCTCCGACGTTGTGTTTTTTCGCGACGCGGGAGAAGGAGGAGGAGCAGATGTCTTGACCCTTTCTGGGGACCGGTGCTTCATCCCGAGCTGTTTGAGGGCCTCGCCGCCAGGCAAGGGCCCCTGGAGTCCGAGCACTGTGAAGTCGTGATCTGTTTTCCACAATGGGAGGAGGAAGAGGAGAAAAGGAGGAGGAGGAGGAGGTCGAGGTGGGCGCGGGAGGCCGAGGGTTGAACCTCGAGGACCGAGGCGATCTGGGGACACTGCTGGCTCCGCAGGCACAGCGCTCACAGGCCCCACGGCTCCTCTTCTGGCTACAGGAAGAGGAAGCGCGGCAGTAGTTTTGGCGCAGTGTTGCAAAAAACATGTCGTCGGTCGAAGTTGAAGCGTTTACATTGCAGTGAGCGTGGGCATCGCACCTCGAGGACCGAGGCGATTTTCCAAGGTATCGTCGAAGGTCTTGTGCAACGCTGCCTACGCGAATGTAAGCACTAGCGAGACGCCATGAAACGCATCTCTCTGTACGTCAGGCGTTTCTAGGTTCGCGGTTGTAACGCGGCGATGATTCGAGTAGCCGTGGAAAGCCAGATGAAGAAACAGTGCAAGCAGAGTCTAGCTTTTGAATGCGGGGGACCTCCACGAGCTAATCATTGTCAAGGAGTGGCATACCCCAGCTCCCCTCCCGCTCTGCGATAACGCCGTGGCTCATGATGAGCCACATCGCGACACAGAGCTGTCATTGTGTGTCCAACATGGACAATCTCTTATTTCCCGGATAGGGGTCGACCATCACTCAACCAGCGTACGTCAGGCGTTGTCAGGTTAGTTGTTGTGCTTATAGCTGCAGGGGCGGAAAGGAAACACCTCAAGCAGAGCCTAGGTTTTGCAAGCGCGCGGCGTCCACGAGCCGAGCACGCACGTTCCTCCTCCTCCTCCTCCTCCGCCCTCCTCCTCCCCCCTTCCTTGTGTTTAGGCAGCAACGCCAATGCCCCACTTAAGCCTGGATGGGGCTCTCCAGAGGCTCCTCACGGGCGACTTACGTGCAACGGCACGCACCTGAGACGAGCTACAATAAAGACACAACATCATCCAAGCCAACACTGACCTGCGAACGGTCTGGATGGTGACCCAGACGCAAGCGCCGCATGTTGCGGCGCGACGTGACAGAAGGCGGGCCACATACTTTGCCCAGTTTCAGTACCTGCGAGCCACTGCTGTAAAATTTGCACGACAGGCACAGAAAAAGCGTGGAACGATCGGAGCAAGGGAAGGCCACGACCCGATGTCCCAAGCCCAAGAGGACGCCCTGGCCCAGTTTGGACCTGCCAGCGCAACTCCCAGGGAGCGGCAACTTGGCCCGCGACCCTCTGAGACAGACCCTGCACTGCCAGAAGACTCCCACCTTGCACCAAGAATTCCCAATGTCGAGGACGAGGGGGCTCTCAGGAGGAGGGAGAGATCGACTGGTGCCTCGAAACTCTAGCTTGGGCCAGAGAGATAAAAGACGCGCGCCAGCCTTCAAGACGAGCCTCGCGATCTGAATCGTTCGATCGAGCTCTTCCAGCTCGGTCGGAGAGGCACATGGGTGCACATCAGCACCCTCTTTTGCAGCACGATCTGCATGGAAATTCCCGACCCTAAGAAAACGCTCCTCCGCCGAGATTCCTTCTTCGTCCACGGAGCGATTCCTCCTTCCCCTCCTCCTCCTCCCCCCTCCTCATCCTCCTCCTCCTCCTCGAGAACGGGAAATTGTGGAGTCGCAGGGGGTCGAGGGCGCTCGCGCGAGGCTTTCGCGCTGAGTTCGCGACTCCTCCTCCTCCTCCTCCTCCTCCTCCTCCTAATCCGCCCTCTCCTCCCTCTCCTCCTCCTCCTCCTCCCTCTCTGGTTTTTTTTCTCCTGGTGTCTCCCCCCCTCCCCCCAGAAAAATGAATAATAAAAAACGGAATTACTATTCGCTATGTTTTTGTTTTTTTTCTTGTGGGGGAGGGGGGGGGGTCGGCGACGAAAAAAAAGGAATGCGACGTGGCCTCATCTGCCCTCCACCTAGAAGGATTCCTATTGAACGCCCCCACAATACGGATTTACCTCCGCCTCCGCCTCCTCCTCCTTCTCCTCCTCCTCCTCCCTCTCTGTGTTTTTTCTCCTGGTGCCCCCCCCCTCAAAAAAAGAAAACAACAAAAACGGAATTGAGATTCGCGGATTTTTGTTTTTCTTTTTTTTGGGGGGGGGAGGGGGGGTCGGCGGCGAACAAAAGTGAATGCGACGCGGCCTCATCTGCCCTCCCCCCTAGAAGGATTCCTATTGAACGCCCCCACAATAAGGATTCATAGTGACATCCTCGACAGAAGGATTCCTATCGAAACCCTCCACTGAATGATTCCTACTGAGATCCTCCACATGTGGATTCCTACTGAAACCCTCCACTGAAGGATTCCTACTGAAATCCTCGAACGGTAATGACAATGGCAATGGCAATGGTAATGGTAATGGTAATGGTAATGGTAATGACAATGGTAATGGTAACGGTGCTGGTACTGGTAATGGCAACGGTACTGGTAATGGTAACGTGGTAGCGGTTGGCAATGGCAATGACAATGGCAATGGCAACGGCAATGGTAATGGTAATGGCAATGGCAATGGCAATGGCAATGGCAATGACAATGGTAATGGCCATGGCAATGGTAATGGTAATGTTAGAGGTACTGGTAATGGAAATGGGACTGTGAATGGGAATGTGAATGGACACGGGAATGGGAATGGGAACGGGAACGGGAATGGAAATGGTAGTGGTAGTGGTAGTGGTAGTGGTAGTGGTAATGGTAATGGCAATGGTAATGGTAATGGTAATGGTAATGGTAACGGTAACGGTAATGGCAATGGTGATGGGAATGGGAATGGGAATTGTAATGGTAATGGCAGGGGTAATGGTAATGGTAATGATCTTGGTAATGGTAGTGGTTAATGGCAATGGTAATGGTAGTGGCTAAGGGCAATGGCAATGGCAATGGTAATAATAATGGTAATGACATGTAATGGTATTGGTAGTGGTAACGGTAATGGTAATGGTAACGGGGTAGCGATTGGCAATGACAATGACAATGACATTGGCAACGGTAATGGGAATGGCAATGGCAATGGCAATGGGATTGGCAATGGCAATGACAATGGTAATGGCCATGGCAATGGCAATGGTAGTGGTAAGTGTAGTGGTAATGGTAATGGTAATGGTAATGGTAATGGTAATGGTAATGGTACTGTGAATTGGAATAGGAATGGGAATGGGAATGGGAATGGAAACAGGAATAGAAATGGTAGTGGTAGTGGTAACGGAAACGGGAATCGCAATTGCCATTGCCATTGCCGCTACCATACGGTAAAGGGTAAAGGGTAAGGGTAAGGGTAAAGGTAAAGGTAATGGTAATGGTAATGGTAATGGTAATCGCAATTGCAGTGGTAATGGTAATGGACATGGTAATGGTAATGGTAATGGCAATGGTAATGGTAGTGGCGAAGGGCAATGACAGTGGCAATGGTAATGGTAATGGTAATGACAGAGGTAATGATACTGGTAATGGAAATGGTAACGGTTATGGTAATAGTAACGGGGTAACGATTGGCAATGACAATGGCAACGGTAATGGGAATGGCAATGGCAATGGGATTGGCAATGGCCATGGCAATGGCAATGGTAATGGTAATGGTAAGTGTAGTGGTAATGGTAATGGTAATGGTAATGGTCATGTGAATGGGAATAGGAATGTGAATGGGAATGGGAATGGGAACGGCAACGGGAATGGAAATGGTAGTGGTAACGGAAATGGGAATCGCAATTGCCATTTCCATTGCCTCTACCATAAGGTAAAGGGTAAAGGAAATGGTAATGGTAATGGTAATGACAATGGCATCGGCAGTGGTAATGGTATTGGACATACTAATGGGAATGGGAAGGGGAATAGGAATGGGAATGGTAATGGTTCTGGCAATGGTAATGGTAGTGGCTAATGGCAATGGCAACAGCAATGGTAATGGTAATGGTAATGACAGTGGTAATGGTAATGGTACTGGTAATGGTGTTGGTGACGGTAACGGTAATGGTAATGGTAATGGCGTTGGTAACGGGGTAGCGACTGGCAATGACAATGACAATGGCAATGGCAACGGTAATGGTAGTGGTAATGGTAATGGCAATGGGAATGGGAATGGCAATGGCAACGGCAATGGCCATGGCAATGGTAACGGTATTGGTAATGGTAATGGTAACGGGGTAGCGACTGGCAATGGCAATACAATGGCAATGGCAACGGTAATGGTAATGATAATGGTAATGGCAATAGCAATGGGAATGGGAATGACAATGGCAATTGTAATGGCCATGGTAATGGTAAAGGTGAAGGTAAATGTGAAGGTAATGGTAATGGTAATGGTAATGTGAATAGGAATTGGAATGGGGATGGGAATCGGAATGGAAATGGTAGTGGTAGTGGTAACGGAAATGGGAATTGTAAGGGTAAGGGTAAAGTTAAAGGTAATGGTACTGGTACTGGTAATTGTAATGGTAATGATAATGGCAATGGTAATTCTATGGTAATGGTAATGGTATTGGGAATGGGAATAGGAATGGGAATGGACTGGCAATGGCAATTGTACTGGTACTGGCAATGGCAATGGTAATGGGAATGGGAATGGTAAAGGTAATGGTAATGGTAATGGTAGTGGCAGTGGCAATGGTAATGGTAATGGTAATGGAAATGGTAATGGTAATGGTAAGGGTAATGATGAGGAGCAGCCTGAAAGATCGTAAAAACTCTGGGGCCCACAGCGACTCCACAATTTCCCGGCCTCTCCTCCTCCTCCTCCTCCTCCTTGTCCCCCTCTCCTCCTCTCCTCCTCCTCCTCAGTGAGAAAAAGCTGCATGGACACAAGCTGCCAGAGCTCCGCGCAACATGCCTGGATCGGCGCTCCCATCTCCGGCGCGCGGAGCACGCCAGGGGCGGCGCGCGCCGGAGACGCCGCCAGGGGGCCTCGGCGCAGATCCACAGAATCCGCGCGGCGCTCCGCGAGTCGATGTTCCGGCAGTATTTTTCCCGTTCTCTATACATCGGGGGTGGGCAGAACTCCAACCTTGACACGTGAATTGGCTGTTTTCGGTTCTCGAGAGGGCGCCGCGGTTGTCGCCCGCCAGGTTTGGGCCCGAGGTCGTTTTCACTAAACCACGTTCTACTAAAGGGAGGTCTGTCCATCCCCGACTACAGCCAAGACGCTCAAACAGGGACTGCTTCGGGCTCAGGAGGGGTTCTTGATTTCGGGTCGCTCTGTCGAAGGAGGAGGAGGAGGAGGAGCCCATTCGTGGCCGAGGCTCGCCGCGGCCAAGAGAGCCCCTCCGGTCCTTTCGGCGGCGAGCGGGGGGGGGGGAAGTGAGAAGCAGAAGACCCTCTCAGACGGCGGCGGGGCCCCCTTAGCCCAAGGTGCCCCCAGGATTTCCAACGAGGCCCCCACGGCTTCCAGAGCACCCCCTCGCGAGGCCTTTGGGGGCACAAGGGGCACCGAAATTGAGCGAAGAGCTGGAGACACCTTGGGCCAGGGGCGCCTTTGGCAACACCCGACTCTCGGCGGCTCGGCGGCGAGCCGGGGGGGGGAAGTGAGAAGCAGAAGGCCCTCTCAGACGGCGGCGGGGCTTCTCAGAAGCCCACTGGCCGTCAGAGAACTAGTCGCAGAAGCCGGTCCCAGGAACGAAGAGCTTCCAGGCGTTTCGGGACCCCGGATTGGGGAAAACACGACTGGAAACCTCGACGTCGGATGTGTGGGTCGGCGGCGAGACATGGGGGGAAGTCTTCTTGTGGCAGTCGAGGCGTTGGAGTCGAGTCCCCGCGTTCGAGTAGCAATAGAGACGTGCGCGTCGCCATACCGATGCTCGCCGTTGTACTAGGTAGGGGGAGGAGGGAAGTCTTCTTCTTAGAAACACCCCTGTTTCTCAGAAGGCGCGGGCCTCGTCTGTCGATGTAGGGCCGGCGCCTCTTAAGCAGCAGTTCCTTCCTAAGAAGCCTTCCTCCCTCCCCTACCCCCTAGTGCGCGCCGCCAGCTTACTTTGCGTTCCTCGCCTCAGCGCGGTCGGGGGCCCCGCTGCTAGGACGACTAGCGCCGGGAACCTCCAAAAGCGCGGCGTCGTCGTCGTCGTCGCCGTCGCCGTCGTCGCCGTCGTCGTCGTCGTCGTCGGCGGCGCTGTCGGGGGCCCCTGGCAAAGGAGCGGCCCGCGCGAGTGGGACGCCCTGGGCTACGCGCCGGGGGGCAGGTGCCCGCGCTTGCGCTCCCGCGGCGCGCGCCCGCGCGCGTGGGAGGCCAGCGGCCGAGGGGTGGTCGGCCCGTCCTCGTCGTCTGCGTCATCGTCGACGTCGTTGTCGCCCTCGTCGTCCTCGACGCGTTCGTTCTCGTCGTTGTCGTCGTGGTCGTCGTCATGGTCGTCGTCGTCGTCGGTGTCTTTGTCGCCGTTTTCGTCGCCGTCTTCGTCGCCGTTTTCGTCGTCGTCGGTGTCTTCGTCGCCGTGTTCGTCGTCGTTGCGTTCGTCGACCTCGACGTCGTCCTCGTCGACGTCGTCGTCGTTCTCGTCGTCGCGCGTGCGACGTGCACGCCGTCAATGTGGACAACATCCACGTCCACGTCGTCGTCGTCGTGGTCGACATCGAACTTCGAGCTTTGAGGTTGTGGGGCGTCTTTTGTTTCTGTTGGGGGGAGGGCTTCTCGCTGCCGCGGCTGATTGGGAGAGCCCCGGAGGGTCGGACGACGTTAGACCCCCCAGACCGAGGCTTCTCCGCGTCATGAAGCAAAAGACGGGAGGTTATCCGCACAGGTTCTCCGTATCGTTCCGCTTATGGGGTCTTTCTCTCCCGGCCACGGGGCCGTCAGAAAACGGCTCTAGGTGAAGCTCTGGCCGCGGGCAAAGGTCGGGAGCTCAGGGGACCCAGCATCGACCAAAAACACAAAACGGATGTCTGAGTCGCCGCCGTCGACGTCGACAGCGTCCACGTCGCCGTCGAGGTCTCCCCCTTCCGTACAAGCGGTTCCTCCCTGCCGCACGACCAGACGTTTCCACAGGCCAGGCCGCAGGGAGTTTCGTATGATTTTGTCTTGCGATGTGATTTCCCCAGACTTATCATTTTCCACGGTTGCACGGATGGGGGTTGGTATTTGCCCTCGCCTTAGCGCCGCGTGCACTTGAGGACCTGGAACAGTTTCACGAACGGAGGCGGGTTGCTTATCAACGTGTGGCTTTCGTTTAATGTTCCTGATTTCTTGGGTCAAATATGGCAACGAGTGTAAACTCGTACAGTAACAATACTAGCTACACAGATGGAGTGACGCCTTGTCAAAATAGAGCTTTCGTACGTGACCTCCGCAGGTGAGATGTCCAGCGGCGCTTGGAACCTGGGTCATATATGTTCACGGGTGGATGGCAGCTCCTTTTCAGAACGGTGCCATAGTTGGACATTAGTTTGTATTGCATCATGCTACCCTAAAAGTCGGGACTGTCCCTCTACAGGAGGAATATTCAAGCATAGTCAAAAAATCGTATGGGGACCATTTTTTGGCATTTGGGTGGTATTAATTTTGTGTTGGGATATGGCGGGGTATTTTTAATTTTTCGCCCCAACCCCGCTTTGGGGAGTCAGTCCCGACCTAATGTTATCCCTTCTCTTCAACTCTAGCTTGTTAGAAGGACGGAAGACGGCTCCTTTTCAAAACGGGGTTTGGCCGAGGTCGCAGGTTCACCGGGCGCTCGTTACTCAAGGGGAGCTCTCCCCGCAGTTGACAAGAATATGTGCAGCGACTTGTGAATCAGTTCTCCCCGATCTCGCGTCCAGAAGCTTGAATCTATGACATGTGTCATAGCAGCGCGGACGGATGGCGGTTCCTGTTCATCACACAGATATCACATGATAGCTCTTCAAATCAGATGGCCAGAACTGTGGACATGTGCGTCAGTCACACGGAGGGGAGCAGCTCGTTTGCAAAACGGGGTTGCCGTTGGACACGTTGTTGAGTTGCCGCTTTCTGATCAGACCCTGTATTCCGCACATTTCGCTTGAAGGATTCAGAGTAGTTTCTTTACAGGTTGAGGGTCTCGCCTCAATGGAGCAGTGCACTCGTCGTTCAACGGGCGCCCCTTCAAGTGGAAGGGGAGGCTTGCAGAGACTTGTGAGGCGGGAATTTGGGACGTGAGGGTGTGTTGCAGCATCGTTGAGGTATCTTGGTCTTACTCTGGTCCTCGTCCTCATCCGCTCCTCCCTTCTCCGCATCCTCCTCCTCGACCCGCTCCTCATCCTCCCCTGAGATCCGACGTTGAAAAACAATGGCAACTATCGTGAGAAATCACGCCAGGAGCCCCAGACCCAATCTCTCTGCGTCTTTCGTCTGGCCCGAGCGATGTGGGAGGGTTCTGGGACCCGAAGACAGGCGACAAAAACTCGTCGTGAGAAAATTGCAACGCCCAGGTCTCAGGGGTCCTTTCCTCCTTTTCCATCTTCCTTCCCCTTTTCTTCCTCCTTCTCCTCTCCCTCATCCTCCGTAACCATTGTGGCTTAAACGGCATTTTGTCTGTATGGTCACCCCTCGCCCCTCGCATTGTTCGTTCCCCCCCGATGCCACTCCCTCATGAGCTTGTCGACCTGTTTCGCGATCAGATTCTACAAGTACTCTCTGATGCTGCTGGCGCGAACTTCGACGGCATAGCGGAAGGTGCACAGCTACACAATCAATTGCGTGGTTCTTCGCAGCAAGATCATCAATATCGATTTGTCCTAGAACCTCCCGCGGCACATCAGGTGCCAGCGTGAGCAAGTTCACAGACGAGGTGATCAAGATGTTTGGGCATGGTGGCTTGATATGTGCTGATCTAGTGTGATTCCAGCACCGAGCGCAGCGAGCCAGAGTTCATCGCCGCCAGCAGCGCGTCAATACCGGCCTTAAGAGGCACCGCTTCGAGAGCACTCGAATGGATAGCAACGGTTCGGACGATTACCAGGATGTAAAACTTCCCGTGTTTGGACGGATTTCCTTTGTGCTTTTCATCTTCAACATTTCCCCAGAACTATCCATCATGATTGTGAGTGTCGTCGTGGAGAGCCTTCATCTTGATGGTGAGCCTCATCCTAAAACGCGGCTTCCAGGTGTGCTGTGCCCGTGTGGTCCTGATGATGGTCTTCGTCCTGACGAGCTTGAGCGGCGTCCTGGTGGGCCGCGGCCTGATCTGCCTCGCCGAGACGGTCTGCAGGGCCATCGCGTGCTTCCTCATGGGAGGGGGGTTGTCCTTGCGGTCCTGCTGTTGTGTGCCCTCGCGAGCCTCGGCTTGAGAGTCACCGCCGACTTCAAGCAGCATGCGGACGCCATTGCCATCGTAGAGAAGCCTGGAATGGCGGTGCCAGTTTTTGGAAGAAAGACGACGTCGACGACGTCTCTTTGGCGCCGTTGGCTTCGAGAATTCCGCGTGCGCTTCGGCATCCAAGCGATGAGGGTGGACGAAAAGATGTAGCAGCTCCACGTCGACTTCGATAGCTTCGTGAACAAAAAAAAACATCCACCTTCTACATTCGATCGATGACAATGGGTGTTCCGACCTGGGGAGGCTGATGGCCAACAGTTTTTTTGGTGGATTTCACCGTGAGAAGCTGTCAGCCGCTTCCCTTGCTTGGTGAGCTGGGCCTGGCACGATTTACTTTTGTGCCGGCTGCACGTACTCTTGGTTTATGTGCATCATAGATACGGGCTTCGGCCTTGCAGTATACCCTCAGGGGAGGCGGATTTCTTTTGTGCACTTTTGTTACAGCTGGAGCCTGGGACTTTCCTCTCGCCGTATGCTTTTGCTGCTTGTCCCGCCCTCGCCCCCCCCCCCCCCCTCCTTCGGCCATCATCCTCCTCTCCCGCCCTCAAGCTCCCTCTCCCCCTCATCCTCCTCTCCCCCTCGTCCTGCTCCCCCTCCTCCTCGCCCTCCTACTCCACCTCCTCCTCCTCCTGCTCCTCCTCCTCCTCCTCCTCCTCCTCCAGTCCATTTCCTTCTGGAGAGCTCCTCCCGGTCGCCCCCCGAAGCTGGTTCAAAGGGCGTGCAAGGCGTTTCGCTTCAGATTTCTTCAATACGCATGATCTTGAAGTAAGAGATTCTTGACGCTTCGTATATCCCCACCAGCCTGGGGTGTCCGCTGCTCGTTAGCTGCGTTGTTGCGGACGGCGCCCGGCCTCCCAGTGTGCTTGCGATCAAAAACTATCCCCACCAGCCCATCCAGAAACGATCAGCAGGGGAGTTGGTAAACCAGGGACGGCTAGAAGCATGCAGTTGCGCGACCCTCCCCGTTTGAGTCCGTCGTAGGATCGGAGTTTCTATTCTATGGGGGTCCCTTCGCGCATGTGCTCAACCCCTTCCCCACCTCCTTTGAAGACGCCGTGGATTCCGATGTTCTATTCTATGTGGGTTCCCCGCGCACGTGTTCGACCCCTCTGACTTGAGTCCGTCGTAGATTAGCATGTTTTATGCTATGAGGGCCTTTTTCGCACAGGTGCTCGACTTCCCCCCCTTTGAGCCGGTCGTAGATTCAAGTGTTGTACGCTTGGGGGACCCCATCCGCGCAGATGTCCATGCCTAGAAACGCCCAGATCACTTCCAGGGTGCCTCGTGTGCACATCCCTGAGTTTGGGTCTTGTTTGTTTTTTATATATTAATCTCGCGTGCGTCTCAAAAACTAATGCTGCTGGTGTTGCTGTTGGTGCTGCTGCTGCTGCTGGTGTTGCCGATGCTGGTGCACCCTGAGGCCATCTTTGGGGGAGGAGGAGGAGGAGGAGGAGGAGGAGGAGGAGGAGGAGAAGGAGGACAAAAGGTAATTGAGAACAGCCACCTTAGGGGGGTTGGAGGCGCAGAATCGGCGCCAACATTTGTTGATTCAAATGAACAAGCGTTCCCCGTACCACGGCAGCTTTTGGGGCTTTTCCAAAGGCCGTATTGGAGTCATCTTCGATCTTTCTCTGCCCCGGAGCATCCGAGGAATGCCGGACGTCAGCCAAAACGAATATCCTTCCGATGTTCCTTATGAATATTATGAGCCTGCAAAGAAACTTTGTGGGACCAGTTTGGGGTTTTTAGGGGGGGAGAAGTAAGAGGAGGAGGAGGAGGACGAGGACGACGACGACGACGAAAAGGAGGACGAGGAGAAGGAAACGGGGGGAAAAAGGAAAGGAAGAAGAGGAGGGGAGGAGGAAGAGGAGGAGGAATAATAATGCGGCACGAGGAGAGTGATGATGAGGAGGTGGTTCGCGGGAAGACGGGAGGAAGGAGAGGAATATGACAAAAGGGATGAGAAGTCGAACTTTGAACACATGTTGTTGGCGAGAGGTTTTTGAGGAACTCTTGGGGACATCTTACGGGCTCGCTTGGGCTCCCCGTGGGGCTCTCTTGGGGCTCTCTCGGGGGTTATTGCGGCTCTCTTTGGGCGTCTTGGGGCCCTTTTGGACCGCCCTTCGGGCGCTCTTGGGGCCCTCTTGGGCCTCTCTTGGGGCTATGTTGCAGCAGTTTCAAGGATTCTCATTGTTAGCGTCTCAGAAATCGTGTTTGGCACGATGTCGTAACGTCCAGGCGCAACAATCACGTTGATTCGTGGTGTTGGAGTCGCAGGAATGGCGTTTTGGCGCGACTCTAGGTCGTCAAAACGTAACATGAATTGTGACTCGCGGCGCTGAAGCCCCAACATGGCGTCCTGGCACAATTTCGGATTTTCAAACGGTTGTTTTCCAACGGTGTGTATCCATCAGTGAGAACGAAGCCGTGTAGGAGTTTACGAAGAATGTTTTTGGAGAGGGTTTATCGCCACATCGTTGGGAAGTCTTGGGTTTACACTGGTCATCTTCCTCATCCGCCTCTCCGCCCTCCTCCCATTCTTCCTCCTCGTCCCTTTCCTCCTCCTCCTCATCATCATCAGTATCATCATCATCGTTATCGTCATCATCATCGGCATCTTCATCATCGCCATTATCATCAACATCATCATAATCATCATCGTCGTCATCGTCATCATCATCGTCATCATCCTCATCGCCATCATCACCATCATCATTTTCGTCATCATCATCGTCATCGTCATCATCATCATCGTCATCGTCATCGCCATCATCATCGTCATCATCATCATCGTCATCATCACCATCATCATCGTCATCATCATCATCGTCATCATCACCATCATCATCGTCATCGTCATCATCGTCATCCTCACCATCATCATCGTCATCATCATCGTCATCATCATCATCATCATCATCATCACCATCATCATCATCATCATCATCATCATCATCATCATCATCATCATCATCATCATCATCATCATCATCATCATCATCATCATCATCATCATCATCATCCCCCCCCTCCTCCCCTCGAAGCGGTGGCCAGCCTCGCCGCTTCGGCCGCCGCCCGTCCTCTTGGGGCGCGCCCGATCGGCGCGGCGCCCGCGGCGACATGGACCCCGCCCGGCTGCCGGTGCCGCGGCGGGGCGGCGCGGTGCGGCGGTTGCGCGCGCGGCTCGCAGGCGGGCGGCGGGGCCCCGCCGCGCCCCCGGACTTCGTCGTGGTCGTCGCCGTCATGAGGTGAGCGAGTGGAGCCAGGAATTCAGGAGGGGAGAAACACACACAGACACAATTAATCGTCCATTCCCCCGAAAATATGGGAAGTGGGGGAAAGACGAAAGCCTAGAAAATATGGAAAAACATGGGGAACCTGGTTATTTGTGTTTATTTACTTGTGTGTCCCAGTTCCCCTTCAGGAATGTCAGTAGAAAGAGCATGCAATCGGAGGCCTGGTTCGATTCGGAGGATGACAGGAAATCAATATGAGGATGAGAGGGAACGAGTGAGGAAATGGACCTGTGTGCATGTCCGCTTCACTATCGAGGTTTCAGGTTTTGGAGCGTTTCGTCAGTTCGCTGCCGCTCTCCAGCCTGGGGAGAAGCCTTCCAGCAGCTGCGCCTCGCCGAGAGCGTTCCTGAGGGGGGGGGCAGACTTGTTTGAACGGCCGCTGGATAACTGAGTTATGGCCCCCAGGCGCTCGGTAGCCCAGCGTTCCCAGGACCGTGCAGCTTGGCTATCGGGGGCCTCTCGCCAATCTATTGGCGATGTAACGCCGACTCCAGGTTGATGTTTCCCCGCCCGAGCTGGTCCGTCCCTGGCGTTGCATTCCATCTGGACGCCGCTCCTCCTGCCCATCCGCGCCTCCTCCATGCCTCCCCGAGGACGGGCACAGAGGCTCCTCAGAGCCTCCCCCGCCCCCTGAGAAGGCGCCCGTGGCTCCCACGACGCCCTTTAGAGGGCCAACCCATCCACCCTGGGGCCCCCTCCCTGAGCACCCCATCCAAGACCTCCGACGCTGAGATCGCTGGACCCCTCCCCCCTGGGACTTTCTTCTCCTCCTCACTCTGTGCTCCGGTCCCCCGGCCCAGCCACGGCGCCCCGGGAGACCGACGAGGTGGTGAGCGCACACGTCCGTCGCGAGCTTGCACGACGCGAGGATGGCTGGGCCTGGCCAGCTGTCTTCGGGCCGCGCCCGGCCGTGGCCCCCGGGTGCCCCCTGCCCCGAGGAGGCCACGAGGCGCGGAGAGGCGTCCAGGTCTCGGGGGCCGAGCCTCGCCCTCCTGCGCTCCGCGCAGGAGCAGGGGAACAACAAGTGGCATGAACATAAAAACTCGCAGGTCCGCGCGGATTTCTCGGATCGGCGCTGGGGCCCCCTCCCTGGCGCGCGGAGCGCGCCAGGGGCGGCGCCGGAGGCGCCGCCGGGGGGCCCCAGCGCCCCTAAGGATTTTTCATCATCGGTGGTGGGTGGCAAAGTGCCCGCTCCGGCTCGGTAGGACCGCACGGGCTGGGCTCCATCGGGGCCCGCTTCGGCCTCGGCGCGTTTCGGGTTCGGCCGGTTTCGGCTCGGACCCGAGCGGGGCCGAAGCCGAAACGGGCCGAAGCCAGAACAGGCCGACGGACCCGAAGAGGGGCGAAGCTGATACGGGCCCGAGCCTCTTCCTGAATTAGGTCGCCCTCGCACGTGCCCTGCAGGGGCGCGCGGATGCATGTTGAGAGGGGAAGCGGCGGCCACGCACGGCCGAGGCGAGCGACGCCGTCGACGGGCGAGCGAGCGACGCAACGCGAATGGCCACGGACACCAGGCGCGACGGCAGCGAGGTCTGGGCGTACCGCCTGTGACTTTCCGACAGTGTACGCTGCAGACGCTCGAAGTGCTCAACAGAGAATGAGGCACACAGATGGAGGGCGGGTGGGTCTCCAATTGTGGCCATGGTCGCCGCAGCGCCGCACATTCGCATGAGAAGCGTCCAGTTATTGCATGGATGCAGGGAGGTGGTGTTCTGCCAGCAGCAAGAGCGGACGCTAACGCGTTCGAATTGCCAACGGGCCGCGCCCGAGCGGTGGTTTTCAACATACGGCCGTCGCCTTGACGCTGCGTAGATTTTTATCAAAGGGTTCGCGCAAAGGAGAGGAGGGGTGCGTTTTGAATTGAGCTTGCGCTTGAGATTCCAGCGGGTGTTTTCTGCCAATACGTGTAAGCATGCGATGCAGTTACACGGACGACACTGGTTTCTTTTCAGCACGGGTTTCTCGCTTGAAATTTGCCCAACATCTATGCCACGAAAAAAGAAACATCAGCAACAGTGTCACTGATGACATGTAGTACAATTTCGGTTCATTATGGCGTTGCTTATTCCTTTCCGCCTCCCCTCTTGTCTCGCGCCATTTCCTCCTGCTCCTTCCAACCTTGGTCATCGATCGGTCGGTCGATGCGCAAGACAGTCGAAGGGCGAACACATACGGTCGCCCTCTTTCCTCCTCCTCCTCCTCCTCTGACTCCTGCCCGCTACTAAGTTACTACGAACAGGAAGCCAAGCGGCTGCGCGAGGCCCACCAGGCCACCTTGGTCAACGGCGAAGTGGTACCCGAGCTGGAAGACCTGGGGATTCCGCACCCATACGTGTGGGTGGCGCTCATTGGGGCGTTGGTGGTGCAGGGAGACAGGGTCGGCCAACCCAACGATCTCATGCTCAAATCATACTAGGATCGACTGAAGCAGGAAGCAATCGGCAACGGCGCTGTCGCACATCAGGTTCGGCATTGCAGACTCCAGACGACGGACGCGCAAGACAAAGTCAAGATTAGGATCGAGGCCAAGGCGACGGGAGTCGACGAGACAGTCGTGCAGTCCAGTCCCTAGTGCAATTTGGCGGCATACGCAAGCATGGCACCCTTTCTCGCAGTCGCAATGCCCGCTTGCTGCAGTTCCACCTCGACGGGAGCCAGTAAAGACACTACTAGCAGCTGCAATCCCTGTGCTGTGTGAGGAGTTGAGTGGAGAGTTGACTCGAGTCGAGGAGATGTCGGATGTAGGGATCCCGTTGTCGGTTGCCTTCCCAGACAAGCCGACCGTTGGATCAATAAAGCAGACGAGTTTGAAAGCTACGCCGCGAGTACTTCCCTGGTTACTTCCTCGGACTCCCGAATCCTTTCTCTGTCTACTCCCGTGGCCATGAACGGAGCAATGGCGATTACCTCGGGTACTTGAAGTACCGTGCCAGGGCCCCCACGAGTTTCTAGTTGTGTTCTCTCGGTACCTAAGCCAAGATCTGCTGCCGCCGCCGCTGCCTCTCTCACTCCCTCGAACCCTCTTCCTCTTAGTAGTATCATTGGATTCCTCGACCTCAGGAGAAGCACGAGGTGACTCTCGGTTCTAATTTCTTGTGTTTCGTTTTGAGCCCCAGTCGGGGCTCGGACAGGCTTGGGCTTTGATCTAGCATTCGTTTCCTTTATCTTAGTTGGGGAGTTTTTGCCTGGTTTAGGGCCGTCCCCCTCCGCGTCTTGGGACCCTCGTGTGTCCTCCCCTTCTCGTCCTCCGCCCTCCGCGTCCTTGGGCCCCTTGGTCGGGCTTCCCCCCTCTGTCTCGTTTGCCTGGCCGCGGCCTCGCCTCCGTGGGGGCCCTGAAGCGTTGGAGCCTGTGTCCCTTGCCTTTGACCTTCAGTTTCGCCCCGACCCTACGGCCGCACCCTGCCTTTTACTCGTTTGGGCCTTTTAGCCGAGGTAGGGGGTGGGCGGGGGCACGAGTGCACTTAGTGCCCCGCGTGGCGGGAACACTCCTCGTCATTGCGCCCTCTTGAAGCGAGTTAGCGGCGAGGCATCGAATCCAAATTGTCCCAGAGTCCTAGCGTTGTTGCAGGATCAGCTGAGACGCCTCTGCAGAGTCGTTCGTTCGTTCGTTATCCTCCTCTTTTTCCTCCTCCCCTTCTGCGGACCGTTGTGGACCTCCCGAGTTTTTCACAGACCCCCAGTGACCTCATCCTTCCTCCTACTGTCCCGGTCTCCTCCTCATCCCCCCCCTCTTGGGCGCTGTGTAATGGGGGGATCGTAAATGGGGGGGCGGCGAGCGTGGTCCGAAAAGGTACCCAAACGGTATCTAAACGAGCCCCCTGGGGCTCTGGAGGGGCCCGAAAGGGGCACGAAAGGGGACCTTTCTGACCCCCCCATTTGTGACCCCCCCATTAAGCCACGCCCGGCCCTCGTTCTCCCCCCTCCCCAGGAGAAAGGGAGGGGGCAAGAGCGGGATGTTGGAGATGGTCGGAGGGAAGGCGCGCCCCTACCTCATCCCTCTTCCCCGCATGCGCGTCGTCGTCGTCAACGTCGTCGTCGTCGTCTTCGTCGTCGGCGTCGTCGTCGTCGTCGTCGTCGGCGTCGGCGTCGTCTCCGTCGTCGTCGTCTTCGTCTTCGTCGTCGTCGTCGGCGTCGTCGTCGTCGTCGCCGTCTCCGTCGTCCGTCGTCGTCGTCGTCGTGGTCGTCGTCGTTGTCGTCGTCATGCGCCCCGCCCCCCGGGCCGCCCCAGGGCTGTGCGGCTGCCCGCGGCGCCCTGGCGCCGGTTCGCCTTCGTCCAGGGGGGGGGGGGCGGGGTCGTTCC